>JANAVB010009398.1:18897424-19209793 GCA_029216955.1 Iris pallida | reverse complement strand
GACCTGGATAACCTGGATGGTCTGTAAGGCTTGTGGCTGTTGGAAAAACTCACTGCATCTTGCTATAACTATGGCCTGTGATAACCCTAGTTAGTTAAAGTATCAAGCCGTACTTATTGCTTGGCCGTAAATGTTGGATGAAGTCTAATCAGTCTAGTCTTGTCTTGATCCTGCACAAGATAGTTACATTACTTGCTTTCTTATGATTATCTTGCCGATAAATGGTAGGAAACCAAGTTCCGTTCAGAAGAAGGGTTACAACCCCGGTCCTTGTTGGTTTACGGGTTGTAACCTGGTTATCTGAATAGTTCCATCTATATCATCCTGATTTTTTTTATATTTCCAGTTCTTACTTTTATTTATATTCTTGTGCTAATTGCTGGTTTTAGTTCTTAAGTGAAGCCTCCTTTGTGGTACTTTCTCTTTCTGGGATCTGACCCAGCTGGTTTTGTATGGCCAGATTTCGGAGGCTCCAGGGGATCTACCGACCTTCCAGCCAGATGGTGACCACTAGACGGAACCCTGGCAACGAATGGGTTTACTTTGGATCTCCCGCTCTATTGTAAAAATTCTTTAGAGGCGTTTAGCCGACGAGCACGTGTTAGCTCGATTGCACTTTATTTACTGTCTGCCTATGGGCTGTAACATGATTGACAAATCCTAGGGTTGATCATGTATGACTAAAACTTTGCTAGTCTTTACATTTTGTAATGACTAGCTTCATGATCATCCAAATATGTAATGTACGGGACGCCTTACTATTGTATTTGATGCTCTAACATCTTGTGACTGTTATTACTTGCTTGAGATTGAGACAATAGGCTTGTTCATGACCGTAAGAACTGATGGCTTGTAGTTAAACCCTCATATATCTAGACAGCCGTGACCGTATAGTGAGGTAGATTCTATTTCATTATACGTAGCTGGCTATGTATGCCCCCGCTCTCCAGTATTCTGGTTCTGGGGCGTTACAGGCAAGTTACGGTTATGTTATCTTATATTTTATTTAGTAATTGTCAAGTTGCATGTTTAAACCACATTGCTACACGGAACTCTCTCCTAGAGTTCAAATATTGATTGATATTGATTGTGGAAATATTGGGAGAATAGTATAACGTTTATGACCAATACCCCTTATATTGTATGATTGTGCGAGCTTACCCCTCTTACACACGGGGATAAGCCGTATCGCGTCGCTAGGACGCTATTGAACAACCCAAGCCGGTCATAGACGTTTACACATTCAAATCACATTGTTTTAAATTGTCAAATTGCTGGAAAATATTGTTTCAACTGTTTAGCCTGCACTTTTTTATTATTACTTGAAATGTGAGATACATATTCGTACTTGCTCCCTCCTGACTGGAGATCCACATTTTTAGGTGACATTGAGGATGCTGAGCTATTGTACAATAGCTACTATGACCCTATTGTATCATGTTGTTGCCAGAGTCCCCCTTGGAGGACGCAGAACCTGAGGCCGATGAGCCGACCGTCTAGCTAGTTGTTTCCAGTTTTCTAGTTTTATTGTTTTGGAGTTTGTTAATTTGAATTCAGTTCTTCCATTTCCAGTTGTACTTTTCAGTTGTTGAATAAAAAGTTTTTTTAAAATTTTCGTGTATTCAAGTTGTGACAAATGTATAAATGTTGTTGTGAATACCTGCATATAGAACAACTTACTGCCGCCGTCTCACAACGGTGCAGGCTGGGCATGATCCGGTTCGACCCAATAATTTGGGATCGGGTCGTGACATGTTTTTAGTGGTGGCCCAGGTCCCAAAACAATAACTTAGGTAAACATATCTAGAAACAATTAGAACACTAGAATATTGATTTGTCACAACATAGGACCGAATTATCTATATAAGTAACTATTTTTGCTTGCTTATAGAACGGTAGGTTACCTTGTTTATGCTTGCCCATAAACTTGTCAGACTAAGAAGACAACCTGACCTATGCCTAACAGTCAGTACTAGCAAGATCTTGTTTTCTATGCATGACGCAAGAAAATATGACAAGAGAATCGTAGTAGTAGATTGAGCAGTGGGAGGCTGCTCGAACCAGACTAGGACCAGAAGAGCTATTGATACCTAGAATTATTGATTAACACTAGATGATACCCTACCGAAGCATAACATATTATCCTTGAATATTTTTTTTCTGGCCAATATCTTTCCCAAAGTCATGTCTCCCTACGATACAATTTCTGAAAAATTGTAATCTTAATGAGAATGTATGTAAGGTGGTATTTATCAATAATATATTGGTGATTAAGAATTGTAAGAATAGAATTTTGGAATACCTAGATATTATTTATATATATATATATATATATATATATATAATATATATATATATATATATATATATATATATATATATATATATATATATATATGGTGAACAGAGTCTACTATATTCATCATGTTACAATATAGGGCCAAAATTATTTATTTTAAAATATTTATTTTTGGCTTGCTTATAGTTTTATAGGTTACCTTGCTTACGTTTGTACCTAAACCTTATCTAGATTAGGCTGATTTTATGATGGTATATTTTACTGCCTATTTTATTCTCTAGATTTTATATATACTTTAGTGTCCTATGGCTTTCAGGATTATTTTTCTCCATATCCTTATCATACTCCAGCATTCCTTAGCATCCATACTCTTTTGTTATTTATGGATTATGATTAGATTTTTTCCAATCTCCTTCTTCAACAAACCTATTTCAAAATTTTCAATTAGTTGATCAAATCATATTTTCTATCTTTATTTAGAATATAGGTCTATTTCACTATTTAGAGTTTCAAATTCTTCTATAGCAAACCTAATAAACTCTTATCTACCCAAAGAATTTCTACGACCAGTGTATCCAACCATTTCTCTTGGCCTTATTTCCAATTGACTTTCTCAGAACCAATTTCGAACCAATTCTTTTGGAACCATAAAGCCCCAAGGTTAATTATTACCAAAGAATTGGTTCAACTTAGCTGGTTCACATATCTCCCAAGGGAACTATTTTCCTAAAAATAATTCCAATATGGATTGACATTTCCTACGTTATTTCAAATACCGAAAATATTTTCATTTGTTGACTTCCTCCACTCAACTTGAAACCTTACTTTCTCTATGCAACTTATTGATCAATTCAAGGCCTAAAAGCTTCTTAACTCAATGCTTGAGTATCATGAAGCACGAACGGTCAGAGAATCGATTCCATCCTAATATTGAATTTTCTTTAGTCATTGAAAAACTTTTTGAATTATTGAATTATCCCTTTGAAATTTCCATGGACAAAGTTAAAAATATTCAGTGACCTAATATGGCTTCGCACATATGCGTCGCAACCATCTATTTGAATTATAGAAACTGTGAGTATACTGCAGCCAGTTGCGCACTGGCGGGGCATAGACTCTAAGTTGAAGTGATTCAGGTGTTGATAGGTTTTTGGATATTATTGAGACTACGTCCTAATGCATCAAATTTGTCACCTATGTTGTTCAGACAGGGAACGGATAAAGTTGATAGACTACTCGAAAACCTATTACTATTCAAGTTATGGAGCCAAAATTTTACTGCAGTCAGGTGCACTCTGGCGAGGCATGAATTTGAGGCAAAGTGACTTCGATATATTTGGGGTTTCGAATATTATTAAGACTATATCCATAATATGGTTGTCTTTTTAGCACCATCAAATTTTCTGATTTTGCCGATTAGAGGATTTGTATTTCTAGCGGTTGTCTCCATTTTCAGAAACATCTTATCACAACCAGAAAGAATAGTTTTTCTATGAAATTCTACTTGATTTTTCCTAGAACTTATTAGGACCATATCAATCTGTATTGCCTCAATTCCTTCCAAGGTTCAATTTTAGTATGTTGCATATATTTTGTGGATAGTTATATATTTTGCTGCTATATATATAGCAGATTGATAGTTATATACGGGAAAAACCTAGATAGTTACCTACCAACCTTATTATATTCTGATAAGAGCATCCTTAGAGGATCGGTATCCTTCTAATGAGATTAGATAGCTAAAGGGTAGAGAAGGTAGAAGAATACCTTGAGTAAGCTAGCCTTGAGGGAGTGGTATATCTAGCTTGTGACTTATTTGGAATAGAATCGTTAGTAGTGTTCGCTAGTGTCTAAACCTCATTCAAAATGATGGTATTTGACGATTTTGAGTTTTATGCTTATAGGAAGAGTTATTGAAGATAAAGGAAGACGTAGGTAGAGTTAGCGAGGAAAGTATAGGATTTGGTAATATTCTCCATGGAGGAAGTGAATTTGGATTATATATATATAAAAATGTGAATATAATGATCAAGTAAAGGAACACTTGACGAAGATCAACTTTTATGATTAGATGACTACTATACCTAGAAGGGACGAATATAGCCATGGAAGGAATAACACGAGCAATGGAATGATAGGTTCTAGAGAAGGAATAAGCAGAGAGGAATTGAGATAAGACCATTGTATACAACTTTGGAAAGGAGCAATTGAATTTGCAATTTGTACCAAATATTGGAGGCTCATATTGGTTATGGTAAGAACGATTGGGATTCTGTGGTATTTTGCTAATGCATTTGGATGAGAACGATTGATAGGTGCATAGTTAAAGATTAAAATTGATTAATGTTGTAATTCTGTCAATTGATTTCAAGAATTGAAAATTCTCGAATATAGGTCATGGATCAACTTAAAGAATTTTCTAAGGATTTACTATGGCAAGGAAGATTGTAATTTTGATGTGGTCAGTTTTGGAAGAATGACTGACAATTGGAAGTTGATGTCTGTAAAATGTTTTGATCGAAAGGCATACTTGAAATTGAAATACATTTGGCATACGAGTTACATACAACAACGGAAGAAAATTTGATTTAGATCTATGATACCTTGGCGGCTGCCTTAGTTTTCTGTAGATACTTAGAGTTCAGCTAGTTTAGCAAGTTAGAAATTAGATTTTTGCATGGGGTATTAATAAGATTGTTATTTTGTAAGTTATTTTTCCGCATATCCTATCTTTGATCCTTAAATAGTGATACGATATTTTTCTATCCCCTTTGTTTATCACTCAGTCCTCAATAGAATTATCTTACTCGATTACATTCCTATCATAGTTATATTATTCTAATCATCTTTGCTATCCTACCATCATACAACTTTTTATCTTTCCTGAGTCACAAACCCTTGTACCCCATTCCAATTTGATTTGACATTTTAGTCCCTCATCAAAAGATTACATTACTTTCTGCCTTCTCAACAACTGTGGACATTCGCTTCTTTCTTGTATTTTCTGTTTCACGGACCTTATTTATTTTCTCTATTTTATGATCATAATTGTACCTAGATTTTTTCGTGCCCAAAATGATTTTGATTGTACCTCCGGCCCTTATCCTTGAAATGTCGAGGATAAAATTTTCTAAGGAGGGAAGGTTGTAAAACCCGCAACCTGATTTTCTGGAATTTTTGGATAAATTTGGATTATTGCATTGGGATATTTGTCCGATTTTGTTTTGTCAGCAAGTCCTGGATTCCCAGTTAGAGTTTTAGTATTATTATTATTATTATTATTATTATCGGATCAGGAAAATATTATTTTTAAAAATTAATCATTGGATTTTGATTGTGGTCCTGTCCCCGATCCCGTGCCCGGAGTCCAACCCCGAGTCCGGACACCGACCCCGAACTCGAACCAGACCCCGTTTTTCGATCCCGTCCTTAGATTTTTCCATTAAAAACCTAAATTTTAAAACTATTTATATATGTATATATATGGTTTAGTAGTTTTTAAAAAAAAAAAAGAAAATCCCCCACGACCTAGCCTGGCCTCCCCACCAGGCCGATCCCCTTATTTCTCTTTTCCTCTCCTCCACAACTCTTTCCCTACACTTCAGCTTCTCTTTCTTTTAAACCACTCCCAGCTCTCTCTCTCCCCCTCATTCCCATTTCTCTCACTCTCTCTCAAACCCATTCCCCATCCTCAAGAAACCCCTCTCCAAAGCTCCCGTGCCCTAGCCACCCGGCCAACTCCGGCCGACCCCGAGCTCTGCCCGTCCGCGGCTCCCGGTGCCCACCTCCGCCCGAGATCCGTCCGGCGCCCCCGAGCCAACCCCCGGCTGTAGTGCCCCATCCCGCAAAGTCAATCGAGAATCGAAATACCGACGGCGTTCGGTCTTAGCCTTGCAACGGCTGCTCGAAGGCTCGCTCGGTCGAGGCGACTCCTCGCACAGGTGGGGTAGTTTCGGTGAACTTGCCTCATCTTAGCCTTCACTTAATAACTCGTTGTTTTCAACTTGCACAAGTAGGCTAATATAAAAGCTACGAACGCACATAGCTAAGAGAATAATTCTGACCCGCGGAATGTCTTAGAACATGGAAAATGGTCCCACGGTCTTCATAGAAGTCGGTTCATCGTGCTTTCAAATGACACTCGATCCTTCGATCCCGTGGTTGGAGAAGGAAGTTGGCTTAAGTTGTTAAGTTGTCCCGACACTTGAAATAGCTAAGTCATAGGCGTCGCCTGCGTGAATGCTTGATAAAGCATGCACGGTCCCGTCGTTTTGCTCCAACACTGAATCAGCCTAAGTTATAGGCGTCGCCCGCATGAATGCTTAATAAAGCATGCACGTCCTGTCCCGTAAGGCTTGGCATAGCCTTCGCACGTCCCGTAAGTTAAGTCGTCTTGTACGGCTTGTTGGCTTAAGTCTAGGCACCCAGAACTTGGTTGTTCAAGTCGAACGCGTGAACGGCACGTTCCCTCGATACGAAGCTCGGCGTAGCCTTTGCTCGTCGAGTCGTTGCCCGAATAAGTTAGACAAGAGTTGTGTTGGGCTATCAAAGCCATTTCTAGCACTATCCCGCTCTATCTGCGGTTGTCAAGTCGCGTAGTCCCTTGAGAACAAGGCTCGTCGTATAAAGTATATGACTTGAGCGTTAGCATAGCCTAGAGAACCAGGTCTGCCTAAGGCACGAGCTACGGTCGATTTAGTGAAAAGCTTGCCACGAACAAAGGAAGTCCACGCGACTGGTTGTCGCCGAGATCGATCCCGCTACTTGGGAGTCTCGCTAAGTCTTGATAAGTTCCGCACACGAGATCGGTCCCGCTACTTGGGAGTCTCGACAGAAAGAAGGAAAGCATGGTCATAAGGAAGGACTGGATAGATCGAGTTAAGACTTGTACGGTCATTGGACAACTTGTCGACAAGGTGTAGTCTTCTCGAATGATTGTCGGGGCGCCGGGATCATTCGGCCCGGGAGAAGCGAGGCGGCTCACGGTAGGATGCTGGATAACCGCATGGAGATACAAAGCGCCTCCGGGCTAGCTACCCGCAGAGGGACGAGCCGAGATCTCGAGCCGAGTCTATGATAGCTTACATTGCTAGTGACCACTCATATAGATGTGTCGGCAAGAGCGGCAATCCGCGTGTTTGCCTTTGGATAGCGTCAAGTACTAGCACGGCTTTGGTCAAAACATGAGACAGTCTAGCACGACATGTGTCAAGTCGGCAAGATGTAATCCCGTTAGTGCCAGCCTTGTATCAGCACGGAAGGAATGAGTCATATCTTATGTCAGCAAGACACGTGCTTCGGCACTAAGCAAGGCTTTCGCATATCAAGTATTGGCTTTCGCGTATCAACATTGGCATTCGCGTATCGGTATTGTTAGCCTAAGTTTGCATAAGTTAAGTCAAGTGCCATCGCTTTAAGTCGAGAGGAACGTAATGTAAAACTTGTCTAAGTCAGGGAGTCGTTAGGCACGACCTCATCTTGAAGCACGGACAAGTTAGGCAAAGTCTAGAGGCACTTGGGTTTGAGTAAAGGTCTTGGCACGGCCGAGTTTATGAGTTACTCCTCGGCTGAAGCGCTATCTCGAATATGTTTAAGTCTCGAATAGAGTATGGCACGACCCTGCCGTCCCGAGTTGTAGTTCGGTCAAGTACATAAGCGATGAGGTACTCCCTCGATCGAAATACACGTTATCATGATAGCATGACTATGTCGTCGTATAACGAGTTGGTTAGACATCACGTCTTAAAACTGATCCTAAGGCAAGACTAGAAAGACAATCGTAAAGGGACCTGTAATGTACAAGTAAATGAACGTGTCAGTTTTGTATGGGTGGGCGAGGAGCTCACTCCACCAGTACAGCTGAGTACTGACACCCACAATATTTCATGTGCAGGCACATGTAGAAGCTCGTGGCACGGAGCTCGCTTAGAGGCGTCGAGGACGGAGTTCCTTGGCGATTCAAACGTGCAGCCGCGTGAAGTCAAGACTTATACGGACATAATGTATGGACATCGCCTTCCGAAGCTTCCGCTGGATTCAAGTATTGTATCGAGAGATGAGAGAGAGCAGAGTGAATTGTAAAATGAGAGAGCAAGTGAACACGAAAGACTTGTAATTTGGCCTTGCGCCCACAAATGTAATCTTGTATTCAATATCAATAAAGAGCTTCTTTTGAATGACTTGTGTTCATGTGTGCTTATTCTAAATTTTCGCTGTATGTTTCAATATTTTTGCTTGGGACTTCTGTGCGACGACCCCATCGTCGTCGATGTAATCGGCGTTATGAAACTGCCTTGTACGAGCGCAATCTAGGCTTGTGCGACATCACGCCTTAGCGAGGACGATCGCTCCTACGGGTGCGGAGCATGACATAATGGTATCAGAGCATGGCTTTACGTCCTTGGACTTCACGTCGAATTTTTTAGTTTTGAAAGCTCGTCGTTGGAAAAAGAAGTGTGCGCTCTCTCTCGATTGTCCTTCGGCATGTTCATACAATGAGTCTAAATATTTTCAAAAGCTCGTACAAGCGTTCAATCGAACGCATTGGTAGGCCTTTGTGCCGAACGGTGTCAAACTTGTCTTGATAGAAAACATGTGCTAAGTTAACATGTCGTGTGCGTTCCTAACTAGTCCTCGATGACCCTAGAAATTGAGCGTGCAAACTCGAAATATAGTCCGCACGGGATAGATATGCACACGGCCTTTTGGCTAAGTTGTGTTGCGTGTCGCGCACCTCGACTTTTTGGTGCAAACGAGTTACGAGCGATATCAAGTATCATTCGGTCGGGAACGAGGATACACGTAGAGTGTTTATCGATAGAAACACTATTAGACTAACGCTTAGGCGTGCACAAATTGACTTGGATTTTGAGAAAATAGTGAGCGACTTAGTACGTCGAGACGACGTGAGCGATTACACTAGGAATTCGCTGAACGAATCTGAAAGATGTCTTAGCGAGTGACGCGAACGTGATTGAGGACTAGATCGGATGGCTCGAATCCTGAGTGGTGTATGGACACGTCCATGTGGCACCGCACCCACTGTGAGGGTACGAGTACGTAACATGTATGATTTTCTTAAAAATTATTCGAGCAAAATTGAGGATTACGAGTAACGGCGAATTATCGACGAGGCGATGCAATCGCACAAGCCTTAGAACGCGTCACGCTTAGTTGGTCGTGACTTCGTATGTCCCGAACGAGATGTCGTTCGGATAACTTGTCAATGTGCAACGCGAGTTAGAAAATGATTCGGAACGACGAATAAAAATGTGTCTTGGTCGAGGAAAGCTTAGAGGATCGTACTTGTGATTTCGAATTCGATCGAATGGAATTGTAAAATATCCAGTTCGAACAATAGCATCAGTCGCACGACTCGAAATTGGTTGCAAAGGAAGATCGTCAGGTTACGCATATCGTCGATGGTATTGAGGCGTATCAAAGATCGATATGCGATAACTCGGGGTACTCTGACTCAGCGAATGACGATCGTGCAAATATCATTGTTTCGATGGATGTTATATTCATGATATTGAAATGTGTCGAGAAAAGATAAACTTGGCTCGAGGATTTTCTAGATGAATGAATGACGGTTAGACTATCGAATTGAAATCTTGACTTGGATGAAAATAAAATGTTTGGATTGCTTCGTCGATAACCACAACGTTGACGTTCTTGTCTTATGCGAGCGCAACTACAGCCTCGCACATGCATCACGTCGATTTGGGCAGTCACTCCGCGTGAGCGCTGGTATGGTGATTCATACAGCGGGGGTGATTGAACTTGTATGGCATGGCAATTTGTATGCTTCGACTTGTGGTTTGACGCGAAGGTGGACTTGAGAATGACTCGGTGTGCTTGATGATTGAACTTGAGGATTGAGTAGGTCCAATCCGCGTATCAAGAATGAATTAGTCTAGACTGAAGCAAGAGTTACGTCCCGATGAGAATGATTATTCCGCGGGAGCGTTGCATGGTGATTCATAAACCACCATGGATGATCGGACTCGCGTGAGATTGGCACAACGTATTGTCGATCTAGATGACCTCGTGATCGAATACATGAATTGGTTAGAATTGGTGATTTGAATAGATTCGAATACGCGCAACGAATGCATTGATACGAATAAGTGATCGTGCTCGATGTTTAGAAATCTGAGTGACGCGAGCTTGGGTAGAAAATCCCGTACTATCGACTTTGGTTTGACCCTAGGATTGGGTCAGTGTGGCATTATTGTTGGGGAACTATGATTCCAATCTGACATTGACTTAGCCTCGAAAAGATGGCCTAGCGGTTAGGCGAGATGCCCTGTTTCAAGAGTTATCAATCGAAAGATTGACCTTGAGGATTGGTATGAATGGATAGTGTGAATCACGAATATAGGAATACCCCTTACGAGATTCGGCTGACATGCATATATTTCTGGGACGCTTGAGTATGTGCACGATGCGACTCGAGTAAGAACAAATTCTCTATCATGCGGCTTGGCTGAATGCATGTATTTTGGGGACGCCTGGAATGCGTGCACGATCCAGCCAAGTGATACGTTGAATGCAAGTGCGACTTGAGCAATGGAAGTGTCGATAATTTGAAATCGTGTTAAAGGAAAGGATTGATAGTCGTGCGAGCGTGCTCAAATTGAAGTAACGTGTAGGCGCAGTGAGTACGATTAGGTTTGGCCATAGAAATGGTAGGATGGCTTGCATTCAGGAAAGTCTCGAGGACGAGACTTGTTCTGAGTGGTGTATGTTGTAGTGCCCCCCCGCAAAGCCAATCGTAGGAATCGAAACACCGCGGCGTTCGGTCTTAGCCTTGCAACGACTGCTCGAAGGCTCGCTCGGTCGGTCGAGGCTACTCCTCACACAGGTGGGGTAGTTTCGGTGAACTTGCCTCATCTTAGCCTTCACTTAATAACTCGCTTATTTTCAACTTGTACAAGTAGGCTAATATAAAAGCTACGAACGCACATAGCTAAGGGAATAATCCCGACCCGTCGGAATGTCTTAGAACATGGAAAATGGTCCCACAGTCTTCATAGAAGTCGGCTCAGCGTGCTTTCAAATGACACTCAATCCTTCGATCCGTGGCTTGGGAGAAGAAAGTTGGCTTAAGTTGCTAAGTTGTCCCGACACTTGAAATAGCCTAAGTCATAGGCGTCGCCTGCGTGAATGCTTGATAAAACATGCACGGTCCCGTCGTTTTGCCCCAACACTCGAATCAGCCTAAGTTATAGGCATCGCCCGCATGAATGCTTAATAAAGCATGTACGGTCCTGTCCCGTAAGGCTTGGCAAGCCTTCGCACGTCCCGCAAGTTAAGTCGTCTTGCACGGCTTGTTGGCTTAAGTCTAGGCACCCGAGACTTGGTTGTTCAAGTCGAATGCGTGAACGGTACGTTCCCTCGATCCGAAGCTCGGCGTAGCCTTTGCTCGTCGAGTCGTTGCCCGAATAAGTTAGACAAGAGTTGTGTTGGCTATCAAAGCCATTTCTAGCACTATCCGCTCTATCTGCGGTTGTCAAGTCGCATAGTCCCTTGAGAACAAGGCTCGTCGTATAAAGTATATGACTTGAGGTTAGCATAGCCTAGAGAACCAGGTCTGCCTAAGACACGAGCTACGGTCGGTTTAGTAAAAGCTTGACACGAACAAAGGAAGTCCATGCGACTGGTTGTCGCCGAGATCGGTCCCGCTACTTGGGAGTCTCGCTAAGTCTTGATAAGTTCCGCACACGAGATCGGTCCCGCTACTTGGAGTCTCGACAGATAGAAGGAAAGCATGGTCATGTTAAGGAAGGACTGGATAGATCGAGTTGAGACTTGCATGGTCATTGGACAACTTGTCGACAAGGTGTCTTCTTCAATGATTGCCGGGGCCCGGATCATTCGGCCCAGGAGACGAGGCGGCTCACGGTAGGATGCTGGATAACCGCATGGAGATACAAAGTGCCTCCGGGCTAGCTACCCGCAGAGGGACGAGCCGAGATCTCGAGCCGAGTCTATGATAGCTTGATATTGCTAGTGACCACTCATATAAATGCGTCGGCAAGAGCGGCAATCCGCGTGTTTGCCTTTGGATAGCGTCAAGTACTAGCACGACGTCGGTCAAAACATGAGACAGTCTAGCACGACATGTGTCAAGTCAGCAAGATGTAATCTGTTAGTGCCAGCCTTGTATCAGCACGGAAGGAATGAGTTATAGCTTATGTCAGCAAGACACGTGCTTCGGCACTAAGCAAGGCTTTCGCGTATCAAGTATTGGCTTTCCGTATCAATATTGGCATTCGCGTATTGGCTTTCACGTATCGGTTGTTAGCCTAAGTTTGCATAAGTTAAGTCAAGTGCCATCGCTTTAAGTCGAGAGGACCGTAATATAAAACTTGTCTAAGTCAGGGAGTCGTTAGGCACGACCTCATCTTGAAGCACGGACAAGTCTAGGCAAAGTCTAGAGGCACTTGGGTTTGAGTAAAGGTCTTGGCACGGCCGAGTTCGCATGAGTTGCTCCTCGGCGAAGTGCTATCTCGAATATGTTTAAGTCTCGAATAGAGTATGGCACGACCCTGCCGTCCCGAGTTGTAGTTCGGTCAAGTGCATAAGCGATGAGGTACTCCCTCGATCGAAATACACGTTATCATGATATCACGACTATTTGTCGCATAACGAGTTGGTTACACATCAAGTCTTGAAACTGATCCTAAGACAAGACAAAAGACAATTGTAAAGGGACCTGTAATAAACAAAGTAAATGAACGTGTCGTTTTGTATGGGTGGGCGAGGAGCTCACTCCTAGTACAGTTGAGTACTGACACCCACACAGTGTTTCATGTGCAGGCACAGGTAGAAGCTCGTGGCACGGAGCTCGTTGGAGGCGTCGAGGCACGGAGTTCCTTGGCGATTCAAAGCGTGCGGCCGCGTTAAATCAAGACGTATACGGGACATAATGTATGGACATCGCCTTCCGAAGCTTCCGCTGGATTCAAGTATTGTATCGAGAGATGAGAGAGAGCAGAGTGAATTGTAAAATGAGAGAGCAAGTGAGCACGAGAGACTTGTAATTTGGCCTTGCGCCCATAAATGTAATCTTGTATTCAATATCAATAAAGAGCTTCTTTTGAACTTGTGTTCATGTGTGCTTGTTCTAAATTTCTGCTGCATGTTTCAATATTTGTGCTTGGAACTTCTGTGCGACGACCCCGTCGCCGTCGATGTAATCGGCCGTTGAAACTGCCTTGCACGAGCGCAATCTAGGCTCGTACGGCATCACGTCTTAGCGAGGACGACCGCTCCTACGGGAGCGGGGCATGACACCGGCTACCCTCCGGAGGCAGCACCCGCCTCCTGCGGCCGTTTTCCCCCCAGCCGCCAGCCGCCTCCCGTGCCCGGCCGCCCGGCCAGACCCAGCCCTCCGCCCCGCCTCTGTCCCGAGGCCGCACCCTGCGCCTTACCCGGCGACCCCCCTGTGCGCTGTTCCGCGGCCCCGTGCCGTCTCGGCCAGATCTGCCCCGGCGAACCCCCTGCGTGCTGTCCGTCGACCAGCATCTCTCCGGCGACCCCGAGCCCTGTCGGCTCCGCCCCAGCACTGCCCAGTTCGCAGTGCTTTTTCGAGCCGGTTTCTCGCTGTCCGCGGATTTCATTCTTCTAATATTTTCATCTGAGAGCTCTAGCCGAGCATTTAAGGTATAACTTCGTGTCCCCGTGTCCCCCGTAATAGTCTGTGATGACGCGGTCCCGACCCCGACGCGGGGATCGGTTTCACTAGTTGCGCTAGGGGATACTTCTTTCGAGTTTGGCTCGAAAGCGGTTCTGTGGATTGGTTCTAATTAGCTTGCTTGGCTAATGTTTATATCCTGTGGGTTAGTGATTATTTTGGATTGGTTCTGTGATTGTTTTCTAACTTAATTAGTATGCTCTATTTTTGGCCGTGGATTTTTATTTTGGGTTGGATATTCATTTTTGGGTTGGTAATTAGTGATTCCTGGTTTGGGATATTTATTTGTGTTGCGGATTGGCACCCTCCCAGGATTGGGTTGTCCCAGTTACAGAAGATGCTGTCGAAATTTTCGGAAAGGTTTTCAAAATAAAAGTATTTAATTAATTAGTAAATTGGTAAATAAAAATCTATTTTTAATCGGTCCTTGAAAACGATTTACGAGTTTTTGTTGGTTTTAAAAGTGGATTTTTGTGAGTTGTATTCCCTGTTAGGCGACGACCGCATCGGTCGAATGAGCCTCGACGAAACGCAAACGCTATAGGGTTTCCTATATGTGAGGCGTAAGCCAGCAACATGAGATTGCACGACCAAGTCTGAGACTCTTTAATTTTTAATTTAATTATAATTTATTTTAGAATCGGTACTGTTTTTAGTATTTATGGTGCAGGGCCTCGGCCTACTGTTTGGACCGTTCGCGGCACTCAGAGCTCGCCTTAGGATTAATTAATTTATGTAAATAATTTGTAAAGGCATAAGCCCAGTTTTTCTTTATTTCTCTGTGATCCTGTATTGTGTAGCGTAGTTTTTCTTATTTTTCTGGAATTGATTTCGCCGTTAAACGCGTAGAATATAAAATGGATATATATTTTATAAAGAAAATTAATATTTTTTTCATAATAAATAATCTAGTAATTTAGCAATTCACATGTTTTTTCATTTAAAAGAAAAAGCCTAGTTTTATATATATATTTAAAATACAAAGTTTTGCCAAATTAACCGTAATTGCTATTTTTCCAATTAATCAGTAACCGACTTATTCAATTAAAATGATACGAACGTAGATTGCGACGTTAGACAATTTTCGGTAGATTAATTAACTAAAAACATGACTAGGGTCTGCTTCTAGAGATTGTAACTAGCACTGTCACGACCCGCACCCTAGAGTAAGGGCACGAGAAGTGGGTACGTCCAGCCTACGCCGCAGTGTCGGCGGTAGAACGCTGTCCTAGGTCACAACATCTAACAATATAACGCTAACAGTTTATACTCCCCGAATGGGGGTGACATAGCAGAAACTAAACTCAATCACAACTAAGGAAGTAGAAAGCATGATATGATATAGAACTCAAGGAAAATACAGATGATCAGAAGAGTCTCAGTGTCTAAGATAACATCTCAGCAAATATCCAAAAATATAAGTCTCAACTACTGAATATGAAGGAATATATATCAATCTCAAAGACAGAAATAAAGTCTAACTAAACTAGTCTCAATGACAATATAAGTAAGATAAAGCCTAACTAAGCTAGTCTAGGCAGTAGGGATAAAGTCATCAGCTAGAGCTGGGTCCTCCTGAGGGTCCAGCTTACAAGTGTCGTCTAGGGCTGCCCCGTAGAAGGTATCCACACAGGCCTCCTCCTGTCCTTTGTAATATTTTTAACAGGTCCAGTCAGAACAGGAGCGAGCACAATACATCTCAACATATCATAGCAGGTTAGAAAATATAAACATGCAGTAGAGTAAGATACATAAACTGAAAGGAAGTACATGATGTAAAAGAAGAGAACTGTATGTAAATAGCTACTGTATATAGAGAACTAATAGTGGCTAGTGATGTAGAGTACAGGATAGCACATGTGAACATGACAGATTAGTACATGATCTACACTAAAGAGTTTCACATAATCTACACCTATGGAATTTGTTCACATGACTATTAGCACTCCCCGTTTTCCCCAATCAATACACAAGGATCTAAGCAGGTTATGTTATTATACATGATATCACATGAAGACCATGAAAGGGTGCACATGATAGTATACATGAGGCTCCGTGAACATGAGAGTACATGATTCACAAGAGTATACATGTATGGTGAAAGCAGAGAGTACGTGATGAAAGTGAAATGCACATGACACAATGTACCCGATGCTCCCAAGGGGGATAACATCGCATGAAGAGATCCATATAGTACTAATCCGTGATAATGTCGTGACAGCATCAAGTAAAGTAATCTAAAGCAGGAATATAATTCTAACAAGTTATGAAATGATCAGAGAACGTACTCGCCTGCTATCTGAGTGTCCGGATGAAATGTACTGTCCGAGAAGAGGTGTCTGGCTCCTAATCAGAACAGCACAAGTCACAACAAGTCTAAAATGATAACAAGATGCAATTCAATGCATTCTAAATGAATCTAGGTCAATCTAGGCCAAAGTCAACTCTTCGATGAAAATGATGAATGTTGGATGCTATACTTCGATTTTGATCGAGATGAATGTTGGATGAAAATGATTGTGTCTTGAGGGTTACGCGGATAACCACAACGTCGACGATCTTGTCTTGCGAGTGCAACCCTAGCCTCGCACATGCGTTGTGTCGGATTTGGGGCGATCGTTCCGCGTGAGCGCTGACATGGTGATTCATGTCGCGAAAATGATCGAACTCAGAAAATCAGGGCACGACAACGTTGATTGTCTCGACTTGTCGGTTTGATGCGAAGGAGAATTCGAGGATGTTAGGACTTGCGACTGATGAATGAAATAAACTTGAGGATTGAGTAGGTCCAATCTGCGCATCGAAAATGAATTAGTCTAGACGCAAAACAAGAGTTACGTCCCGATGAGGATAATTATCCCGCGGGAGCGTGCATGGTGATTCGTGCCCATCGTGGATAATTGACTCGCGTGAGATCGGGGCGCAACGTATTGTTAAGTCAGACTACCTTGTGAATCGATTGCGTGAATTGGAATAGATAACTTAGGAAATGGAATATGAAATTTTGGTTAGCGACAATTTGTGTCATAGCGTGTTTGATTCGAGAAGGATTGATAGGCGGATTATGTCGAACGTGTTCGAAGAGATAGACTATACGAAACGGCTTGTTGAACGAGTGATATTGATATGTCAAGAAATTGGTTGAAACGTGAGTTGTCGTAGGATGGCTTTGCTGAATGACTCGGACCCCGTGCGACGAATGTTGAGATTGTGTAGGGAATCGATGCTCGATGTTTAGAAATCGGAGTGATGCGAGCTTGGGTAGAAAACCCCGTACTATCAACTTGGTTTGACCTTAGGATGGGGTCAGTGTTGATATTGTTGTTTGGGAACTATGATTCCAATACTGACGAATGACTTTAGCCAAAAGACATAGCCTAGCGTTAGGCAGACGTCCGAGTGCGAAGTGGTAGGAAATTGTGGAGGCACCACTCATGAGTCTCGGTTGACATGTGTCACGCCCCAGAACCAGAATACTGGAGAGCGGGGGCAGACATAGCCAGCTACGTATAACGGAATGGAATCCATACCGCTATACGGTCACGGCTGTCTAGATATGTGAGGGTTTCACTACAATCTCAGTCTCTTACGGTCATAAAATAGCCTATTGTCTCAATCTCAACCAACTAATAATAGTTACAAGATGGCAGACCACCAAATACACAATAGTAAGGCGTCCCATACATTATATTTCGGAATGATCATGAAGCTAGTCGTTACAAAATGTGAGGACTAGCGAGAGTTCAGTCATACATGATCAACCCCCGGGGCTTGTCAATCATGTCACAGCCCGTAGGCAGACAGTAAGTAAGTACAATCGAGCTAACACTTGCTCGTCGGCTAAATGCCTCAAAAGAATAATTTAATATTACAGTGGAGAACAAAAAGAAACCCACTCGATGCCCTGGTTACGCCTGGTGACCACCATCGGGCTAAAAGCAGAGAGATCCTTTGGTGGTGCTCCGGTATCTGGCCATACAAAACCAGCTGGGTTAGACCCCAGAAAGAGCAAGTGCCACAAAGGAGGCTTCACTTAAGAACTAAAACCAACAAATCATTAGCATTCAATATGTAAGAAAACAACAATAAGTAACACAGATTGAGGTTTGTGCACTACCAATGCACTTGCCCCAATCAGAGAAATAATTAAGAGAAGCATTATTAACATAAAAGAACTGGAGAATCATGCTAAATAAAATATAGCTGGACAATATGAAAGAAAACGAAGGTACTATTCCGGAAGCAGGTTACAATCCTTAAACCAAACAAGGACCGAGATTGTAACCCTTCGCCTGAACAGAACTTAGTCTCTGATCATTTATTGCTAAAAGTGCCAATCTTAAGGTGAAAAGGAGAGAGTACAATGATAAAAGTGACAATGAGGAGTACAATACGCTAGAGTGACAATAGAGTACAATCGTTATAGTAACAATCTGGAGACAATCATTCTGGTACTATCTTACAATCAATCACTTCTAGACAATGCTATACTGGACTAGACTCCATCCAAGCAATCACGGCCAATCATTGCCTACGGCTTTCTACATTAACTAACTAGGGTTATCACAATTAGTTACTAGCAAGATGCAATGAGATGCTCCAAGTAGTCACAGGCCCTGCAGCTATCCAGGTTATCCAGGCAATCATTATAGTGACAATTAAGAGAGTACAATACATTGAGTGACAATAGAGTTCAATCATTAAAGTGACAATAGAGGGTGCCCCACATAACAGTGGGCTCGAAATGTGCCCTACTCGTCGGCAGGCTACAAGTCCAAATATTTGCGGCCGGGATAACGGGATCGCCTGTAACTGGGAACATCTTCATGTCTAGTGAATTATACTAGTTATTAACCTTAGTCCATTTCAGTAGGTACTCCTGACCGTGGTACTCAGGAGTCCTCCTCCTAGACATGATGCAAGACAGGACTGGATTATTTGTACAAGCACAATCGCCCACGGTGTCCAGGTTACTTATACAGGTCAGGTCATGTCAGGTAGCCGTCGCAACAGCTGTTCAAGATATATCAGGTCAGGTTATCATGCCAAGTGTACTTTGTCAGGAGTGCGCCACGGCGGGCCACTATCATGTCATGTCAGTTATCATTTCAATCATGTCAATCAAGTTCAGGACAAAAGGCGTAAGGATATAAAATGAGCGTAAAATATCTAATAAATATCAATACACAGGGCTATAGAAGAGCCATGCGGCTAAAGCATATGCGGCCAGGAAAAGGTAAGACACATGCGGCCCAATTAGGAGAGCGCATGCGGCCAGGGTCACTGGATCCCATGCGGCCAAGACAAGGGAGCGCATGCGTCTGGAAGTGCAAGGGCGCATGCGGTCAGCAAGCCAATCCCCATGCGGCCAGTGGGAAGGGAGGGGCTTCATGCGGCTGGAAGGAAGCAAGTTCATGCGGCTAGGAAATGATGGGCGCATATGCGGTCAATTAGGAGAGAAGTCCATGCGGCCAGGAAATGATGGGCACATATGCGGCTCAATTAGGAGAGAAGTCCATGCGGCCAGGAATGGGATCCAGCCTATGCGGCTGAGAGTCCCATGCGGCAAGTCACTTGCTGCATGAATTGTCATGCGGCCAAGTCAAGCCCATGCGGCCAGAACTGTCGTATGAAGGCTCATGCGGCTCGGAATCACTTGCCGCATGAAGTATTCATGCGGTCAAGTCTAGCATTGTTCTTCTTCTCCAAGCTTCGAGAAGAAGAACGCCAAGAATCCATGCTTCCAAGCTCCATGAAACCTTCATCCGGAGTCCAAATCCGAACTCCCATAGGTCAAAATGGGGTAGAACGAAATTCTCTACAACATGGAACCATCAAAACTCGAAAATAACAAGATTATAGATCAAAACCCAAGAAATCCTAAAATAGTATAAAACCTAGATCTACAAGAATCTAGCCATAGAAAGTAGAAATGCCAAGTACTAAAGTAAGTTAAAATTGTAAGGAAGAGAATAAAGCAATAAAATTGGAGTTCCTTCATGAAGCAAGTTGCATTGCCTAGGCCTCTCTCTCTCTCTCTCTCCCTCTCGCTGGTAGGTAAGGAAGTAAATGAGGAAGAGAATGATGATTAATGAAGAGAGAGAAAGGAGAAGGGGTTAATAAATGGGGATGGTGGTGGTAGGTAGGGTTCACCCCTTGGTCCATGATGAACCAATAGCAATCCCAAACCGAACCAAGCCAACCCAACCAAGAATAAACCAAGCCTCACTAATCCAAAATAAACCAATGAACCATTAAGACCAAATGAACTATCAATGCCAATAAACCAAGCCAATACAAAATAAACCAAGATAACTAATCATGAATAATAAAATATGGATCCAAAACACGTATCGTACACTAAACATATCACAAATTTGGGACATTACAACATGCATGTATATCAAGGACACTTGAATGCGTGCACGATCCGACTCGAGTGGTAATGGCAGAATTCACTATCGCGAGGCTTAGCTGAAATGCATGTATTTTAGGGATGCCTAAAATATGTGCACGATCCATACTAAGTGATACGTTGAATTCAAGTGAGACTTGAGGAATAAAAAAGTGTCGAGGATTTTGAGATCGTGAGTCTTGAAGAAAGAATTGAGAGTAGCACGAGCGTGGCTCGGATTTAAAAAATGCATAGGCGTAGTGTGTGCTAGAGTTCGTAAATGTTGATTAAAGTGATAAGACGATAAGTATACAGTTAGTTTCGAGGATGAAACTTTTTCTGAGTGGTGTATGATGTAGTGCCCCGTCCCGCTCAGTCAATCGGAGGAATAGAAACGTCGACGGCGTTCGGACTTCGCCATGCAACGGCGACTCGAAGACAGCGCTCGGTGGGTAGTTTCGGTGAACTTGCCTCATCTTAGCCTTCACATAATAAATCATGTGTTTTCAACTTGCACAAGTAGGCTTGATAATAAAAGAGACAAATCCACATAGCTAAGGGAATAATCCCGACGGGTCGAAATGAGTTAGAATATGAAAAGGTCCAATAGTCGACTTAGAGTTGGTACACGGCGTGCTTTGAAAAATGATACTCAGTCCTTCGTCCCGTGGCTTGGGAGAAGAAAAGTTGATCTTCGGTGCGAAAGCTAAGAGTTAGCCTAAGTCATAGGCGTCGCCCGCGTAAACGCTTGATAAAGTATGCACGATTCCACTACGCAAGGCTTGGCATAGCCTTTGCTCGTCCCTTGGATTAAGTTGTAGGCTTGAGTAAGTTAGGCAAAGTTATGCCGGTCGACCTAAGTCATTCCAAGTGCTGTTCCGCTCATTCTGCGGTTGTCGAGATAAATAGTCCCACGATCCCAAGGCCTGTCATATGAAGTATGACTTGGGCGATAGCATTGCGTAGAATACGAGTCGATTTAAGGCACGAGCCACGGTTGGTTCAGTGGAAAGCTAGCCACGGTCTGTTGATACTTAAGGAAACACGTTATGTTCAAGTTAAGTTGGAAGGCTATGCAGTAGCCGTTCCCTGAGTTCAAAGAATGTTAAGTCTAAGCGATGGTTAGTCGCCGAGAGGAAATATGTCGGGACTGTGGTTCAGTCGCCGAGGCAACCCTGGTTTGGGCTCTGCGAATGAAGTATGAAAAGTGAAAAGAGTAAAGCAAAGGACTAAGTGAGGATGATGAGACCATGCAATTATGTTAAGTCTAGAAGTTAGCGTAGGCGCGTGGTCATGGACAACTTGTCGACAAGGGCGATGTTTTTTCGAGCGGCAACCCAGGGCCAAGGGACCGACTCGGCCTAGGAGGAAACAGGATATAGCCGAGCTGGGTAATAGGCAACCGGTAGGTCGGAAACTTGCATCGGGGATCGCTACCTGCGGTGTAAGGTTCCCGAATGCCAGGCTATGTCCACGATGGCTAGTTAATGCCAGTAACCATTCATATAGATGTGTCGGCACGGGCGGCAATCCGCGTGTGTGCCTTTGGATTGAGTTAAGTTGAATGTGTATGCAGATAGAGAACACAATGTTTGGGTCTAAGATTTGGCTACAACGAAGGCGACGTGCTTCGGCACGAGATGTGGCGTCGAGTGTTAAGTCGTTGGCATAGAGTTGCATGAATTAGGCTTGAGTTGTTGCGAGTTAAGTCGAGAAGGGCCGTAGGGAAAGTTGTGTAAAGTTATGTTGAGTTGCTGGGCACGACCTCGAAATATGAGGCACGGTCACATTGTCACAACACAAGTATAGGTAAGACTAAGCGAGGAGGCACTGCCTCAGAGTTATTGATGCACGAATCGAGTTCATGGCACGACCGAGTCGTTACGTTCCAGAGTTTGGCAAGAAAGACAAGTATGTGTTGGTGTGTTGACAATGCAAGCACGAGAAAGGTCTAGAGGCAAGGAAATAGAGTCTATCGTATAGTTGCGTCTCTGATTATGGTCGTAAGACAAACACGACTTGATAGGTTAACGTTGTTGAGTGGACGTTGCTGTATACAAGCACGGGATGGTTCTCAGACACAAATACGCCAAGGCGTTCGTCCTAAAACTGATCCTAAGGCAAGAATAGAAAGACAATCATAAAGGGGACTAAGTTGCACAAAAGTAAATCAACGTGTCGGGTTTGTATGGGTGGGCGAGGAGCTCATTCCACCAGTACAGTTGAGTACTGACACCCACATAGTTTACATGTGCAAACACAGGTAGAAGCTCGTGGCGCGGAGCTCGCTTGGATGCGTCGAGGCACGAAGTTCCTTGGCGATTCGAAGCGCACGGCCGCATGGAGTAAAGACTTATACAGGATATAATGTATGGACATTGCCTTCCGAAGCTTCCGCTGGAGTCAAGACTTGTATTGAGAGATGAGAGAGAGATGAGTAACTTGTAAATGAGAGAAAAGTGAGCACGAGAGACTTATAATTTGGCCTTGTGTCTACAAATATAATCTTGTATTCAATATCAATAAAGAGCTTCTTTTGAATGTCTTGTGTTCTTGTTCTAATTCCGCTGTAATGTTCAATGTATCTGCTTGGGACTTCTGTGCGACGACCCCGTCGCCGCCGATGTAATCGGCCGTTATAAAACTGCCTTGCACGAGCGAAATTTAGGTTCGTACGGCATCACGCCTTAGCGAGGACGATCGTTCCTACGGGAGTGGGGCGTGACATAATGGTATCAGAGAACGACTTTACGTCCTTGGACTACCGATTGAATTCTTTAACTTTGTTGTTTCTGCGAACTCTGAATGTTGCTTCCGCATATTGATATCGTTGGTGCGCTCTCTCTCAAATGTTCCATGGGATGTCCATACAATAAGTCTATCTATTTTGCAAAACGTAGGTGAACAGTTTTTGATAAAACAAAAAGATGGTTCGCGTAAGCACGGTTGGCTAAGTTGGGCTGGGCATATACACCAAAGTTGCGTCGACCATTAGAAAAGTCGAGTGCGGGAATTGAATAGTGTTGAGCAAGAATGAGTTGAACTCGATTGAGTAAAACGGGATGATTTTCGATAGGGATACTATCGAGCGACGATATCGTCGGTGCGATATAAGGTGAGCGTGCTTGAAATTTAAGGAATCGTTCGGACGAAAATTTGAGGAAGTAGATTGTGAATCGAATGATAGTTTTGAGGATTTGTTGAATGACTTCATTCCTGAGTGGTGTATGCGATAGGCTCAGGAATGTCGATCGATCAATTAAGGATGCGGGGTGTCGGTGAGTCTATCAGCAAGCGTCGCATTATGCAAAGCCTTAGATTGAATATGATTGAGCAAAATATAGTCTTGAAGTTTGACGTGTTGATTCGAATAGATTAGAAATAACGCGCATGGAACGTGCACGAGATTGAGGATTGTGCGAGTATGAAACGCGAAGGTGATTGAGTAGATAAAACAAATCGAGGAAAAGTTAGGGTGTACGAATGGGCGACTTGATCCGGGAAATTGATACGGATCGTATAAGAAAAGTTAGCACGATGAGACGATAGCGTGCATGAAAAATTGAATTTTGAAGTTACGCAATGACTCTAAGGATTGGAATGAATGTTGCTCGACGATTGAGTTAGCAAAGGATTGATGCGAATCGAGGAAATACGTTGGTCGATGACTTAAGATAGATGGATGAACAATACACGAATTTGGGTTTGAGGAATTTGATGTTGGGAATGACTCGAGGGATAATGATCGAACTTGAATTTGAATGTTGAGAAGATTATCCAGTCGAACGATAGCATCATTCGTACGACTCAAAATTGGTTACAAAGGAAGATCGTCAGGTTACGTATATCATCGATGGTATTGAGGCGTATCAAAGATCAATATGTGATAACTCGAGGGTACTCTGACTCGGCGAAAGACGATCGTACAAGTGTTATTGTTCGGTTGGATGCTATACTTCGGATTTTGATCGAGATGAATATTGGATGAAAATGATTGTGTCTTGAGGGTTACGCGGATAACCACAACGTCGACGATCTTGTCTTGCGCGAGTGCAACCCTAGCCTCGCACATGCGTTGCGTCGGATTTGGGGCGATCGTTCCGCGTGAGCGCTGACATGGTGATTCATGTCGGGGGAATGATCGAACTCAGAAAATCAGGGCACGGCAACGTTGATTGTCTCGACTTGTCGGTTTGATGCGAAGGAGAATTCGAGAATGTTAAGACTTGCGACTGATGAATGAAATAAACTTGGGGATTGAGTAGGTCCAATCCGCGCATCGAAAATAAATTAGTCTAGACGCAAAACAAGAGTTACGTCCCGATGAGGATAATTATCCCGCGGGAGCGTGCATGGTGATTCGTGCCCACCATGGATAATCTGACTCGCGTGAGATCGGGGCGCAACGTATTGTTAAGTCAGACTACCTTGTGAATCGATTGCGTGAATTTGAATAGATAACTTAGGGAATGTAGAATATAAAATTTTGGTTAGCGATAATTTGTGTCATAGCGTATTTGATTCGAGAAGGATTGATAGGCGAATTATATCGAACGTGTTCGAAGAGATAGACTATGCGAAACGGCTTGTTGAACGAGTGATATTGATATGTCAAAAAATTGGTTGAAACGTGAGTTGTCGTAGGATGGCTTTGCTGAATGACTCGGACCCCGTACGACAAATGTTGAGATGTGTGTAGGGAATCGATGCTCGATGTTTAGAAATCGGAGTGATACAAGCTTGGGTAGAAAACCCCGTACTATCAACTTGGTTTGACCTTAGGATGGGGTCAGTGTTGATATTGTTGTTTGGGAACTATGATTCCAATACTGACGAATGACTTTAGCCAAAAGACATAGCCTAGCGGTTAGGCAGACGTCCGAGTGCGAAGTGGTAGGAAATTATGGAGACACCACTCATGAGTCTCGGTTGACATGCATGTATATCAAGGATGCTTGAATGCGTGCACGATCTGACTCGAGTGGTAATGGCAGAATTCGCTATCGCGAGGTTTGGATGAAATACATGTATTTTGGGGACTCCTAAAATATGTACACGATCCATACTAAGTGATACGTTAAATTCAAGTAAGACTTGAGGAATGGAAAAGTGTCGAGGATTTTAAGATCGTGAGTCTTGAAGAAAGAATTGAGAGTAGCACGAGCGTGGCTCGGATTTGAAAAATGTATAGGCGTAGTGTGTGCTAGAGTTCGTGAATGTTGATTAAAGTGATAAGACGATAAGTATACTCAGTTAGTTTCGAGGACGAAACTTTTTCTGAGTGATATATGATGTAGTGCCCCGTTCCGCTCAGTCAATCGGAGGAATAGAAACGCCGACGGCATTCGGACTTTGCCATGCAACGGCGACTCGAAGACAGCGCTCAGGTGGGGTAGTTTCGGTAAACTTGCCTTATCTTAGCCTTCACATAATAAATCGTGTGTTTTCAACTTGCACAAGTTGGCTTGATAATAAAAGAGACGAATCCACATAGCTAAGGAAATAATCCCGACGGGTCGAAATGAGTTAGAATATGGAAAGGTCCAATGGTCGGCTTAGAGTTGGTGCACGACGTGCTTTGAAAAATGACACTCGGTCCTTCGTCCCGTGGCTTAGGAGAAGAAAAGTTGGTCTTCGGTGCGAAAGCTAAGAGTTAGCCTAAGTCATAGGCATCGCCCGCTTAAACGCTTGATAAAGCATGCACGATTCTACTACGCAAGGCTTGGCATAGCCTTTGCTCTTCCCTTGGGTTAAGTTGTAGGCTTGAGTAAGTTAGGCAAAGTTATGCCGGTCGACCTAAGTCATTCCAAGTGCTGTCCCGCTCATTCTGCGGTTGTCGAGATAAATAGTCCCACGATCCCAAGGCCCGTCATATGAAGTATGACTTGGGCGATAGCGTTGCGTAGAACATGAGTCGGTTTAAGGCACGAGCCACGGTTGGTTCAGTGAAAAGGTAGCCACGGTCTGTTGATACTTAAGAAAACACGTTATGTTTAAGTTAAGTTGGAAGGCTATGCAGTAGCCGTTCCCTGAGTTCAAAGAATGTTAAGTCTAAGCGATGGTTAGTCGCCGAGAGGAAATATGTCGGGACTGTGGTTCAGTCGTCGAGGCAACCCTGGTTTGGGCTCTGCGAATGAAGTATGAAAAGTGAAAAGAGTAAAGCAAAGGACTAAGTGCGGATGATGAGACCATGCAATTACGTTAAGTCTAGAAGTTAGCGTAGGCGCGTGGTCATGGATAACTTGTCGACAAGGGCGATGTTTCTTCGAGCAGCAACCCAGGGCCAAGGGACCGACTCGGCCTAGGAGGAAACAGGGTATAGCCGAGCTGGGTAATAAGCAACCGGTAGGTCGGGAACTTGCATCGGGGATCGCTACCTGTGGTGCAAGGGTCCCGAATGCCAGGCTATGTCCACGATGGCTAGTTAATGCCAGTGACCATTTATATAGATGTGTCGGCACGGGCGACAATCCGCGTGTGTGCCTTTGGATTGAGTTAAGTTGAATGTGTATGCAGATAGAGAACACAATGTTTGGGTCTAAGATTTGGCTACAACGAAGGCGGCGTGCTTCGGCACGAGATGTGGCGTCGAGTGTTAAGTCGTTGGCATAGAGTTGCATGAGTTAGGCTTGAGTTGTTGCGAGTTAAGTCGAGAAGGGCCGTAGGGCAAGTTGTGTAAAGTTACGTTGAGTTGCTGGGCACGACCTCGAAATATGAGGCACGGCCGCGTTGTCACAACACAAGTATAGGCAAGACTAAGCGAGGAGGCGCTACCTCAGAGTTATTGATGCATGAATCGAGTTCATGGCACGACCGAGTCGTTACGTTCCAGAGTTTGGCAAGAAAGACAAGTATGTGTTGGTGTGTTGACAATGCTAGCATGAGAAAGGTCTAGAGGCAAGGAAATGGAGTCTATCGTGTAGTTGCGTCTCTGATTATGGCCGTAAGGCAAGCACGACTTGATAGGTTAACGTTGTTGAGTGGACGTTGCTGTATACAAGCACGGGATGGTTCTCAAACACAAATACGTCAAGGCGTTCGTCCTAAAACTGATCCTAAGGCAAGAATAGAAAGACAATCATAAAGGGGACTAAGTTGCACAAAAGTAAATCAAACGTGTCAGGTTTGTATGGGTGGGCGAGGAGCTCATTCCATCAGTACAGTTGAGTACTAACACCCACATAGTTTACATGTGCAGGTACAGGTAGAAGCTCGTGGCGCGGAGCTCGCTTAGATGCGTTGAGGCACGAAGTTCCTTGGCAATTCGAAGCGCACGGCCGTATGGAGTAAAGACTTATACAGGACATAATGTATGGACATCGCCTTCCGAAGCTTCCGCTGGAGTCAAGACTTGTATTGAAAGATGAGAGAGAGCGGAGTGACTTGTAAATGAGAGAAAAGTGAGCACAAGAGACTTGTAATTTGGCCTTGCGCCCACAAATGTAATCTTGTATTCAATATCAATAAAGTGCTTCTTTTGAATGTCTTATGTTCTTGTTCTAATACGCTGTAATGTTCAATGTATCTGCTTGGGACTTCTGTGGGACGACCCCGTCGCCGTCGATGTAATCGGCCGTTATGAAACTGCCATGTACGAGCGAAATCTAGGTTCGTGCGGTATCACGCCTTAGCGAGGACGATCGCTCCTACGGGAGTAGGGCATGACACAACGTGTCAAAATCAATTAAACCAAAAATAGTACAAACTGGATACTGCACAGCAGTGCAGTCTCGTGCACAAGTGCACGCGTGTCGTGCACCCGACACAGGACACTTCATGTCTTGTGCACACACCCACGTGTTCACCAAGTGTCAGGCTACCTGCGTGTTACCCTAATTTGGGTCGACGTGTCCCCGTGTCCGAGTTATCAACCCGTATCAGTGGCGACTGAACGCGTGAGCTAGTGCAGTGCAAAATCGATGCACGAGCTCGTGCTCCCTCGATACGATACGAGGGGTCGTGCCACTTAGGGAGTGTCATGTCAGACACTGTCCTAACGTGTCTGTCGAGTTTCGTGTCCAGTGGTTGCGTATTGTGTCCGATACAGCCCCCGAGTAGCAGGACACGCAAACCCTACGTGTGCGGCCGTGTCCAGTGAGCAAGACACGACACAAATCGACCAGAAAACAACTCAGACAAGTGGAAACCCATAAACAAGACCTAGATCTAGCTTCCTATTCAAAAATAATTCAAAAACCAAATCGAGATGCCCTTTGGGGCATTTCATCGAACACCCTGCCTATGGGACTGATACGTGTCCATTTAGGACACGAAATGGACACGAAACCTAGGTTTAGGTATACCTACAGTTAGGGTAGACCTAGGGCTTTCCAAATATGCAAAGAAACTAGAATTTTAATGGTGTTTAAATAGTTTTACCTATTGGTGTCCAAATGCAAGAAAAGCTTCAAAAGGGGGATGTTCCTCTTGCTAGCAAATAGCCCCAAATTGTCCACAAACTGAGATTGAACACCACAAACAGCAAGTATAGGTGATTTAGAACCTAATGCAATTTGTTTAAGGGAAAAAGGAAATAAAATGGAATTTTTATGAATTAATGAAGTTGGGAAAAATACCTCTTCCTTAAACTTGTTCTTTCCTAAAGAGGCTAGCCCTAAATGGAGGAGAGTATTTATAGGGTGGGAATTGTAAAACCCCTAAAATTTTAGTAAGATTTTTTTTTATTATAAATTTATATTTATTTGTTAATCTTATTTATACGTCGCATACAAATACAATTGTCGTCGCGCGCGAGTTTGCGATTTGTATTTCTCGTCGAGTGCGAATATGTACGAGGTATATATTTTCAGAAAAATATTTTATTTATAGATTTCATTTTTATGAAAAATATAGTTTCCAAAATAAATATATATTTTTGTCGTTGTTGCCAAAAAAAAACCTTATTTTTATTATATAATATAAAAGGGTAATTTGTTTCGTCGTTTAAAAATAAAGTAGTGATTTGGAAAATTGTGATTATATGAAATATATTCCAAATATTTGCGAAAATGAAAATTTGTTATTAATATATTTTGTTATTTGTAAAAGCTATTTTATGAGTTAATATTTATCTTGAATTTCGAAATTTATTTAATGCTATATTTTAATATTTACGAAAAAGATATTCAAAATTTTGTTTTACTTAATATTTAAATTATTTTGATAATTTAAATTGGAAAAGATTTTATTTGCCTTAAATTAAATGGCTTTTAAATTAAAGATAGGTTTGATTTATATTGAATTAGATTTTGAATCGATTTAAATTAGTATGGAATCTATTTATTGGGGATTTAATCAAATCCCAATACTTATCCTAATGGGAATTCCCACCTCCTATATATAGGAGAGGTACTCCTCCATAAGAATTTTCACAACTCCCACGTGCACCGTGTCTGTGCCCGTCCCGTCCACTAAAGTTTTTCCCTTTACACATACATCATAATTTCGTGTCCGACAGGCCGGACACCACTATCTCGTGCCGCACCGGACACGACACACCCGATGCCGTCGAACAATCCTAACCCTACCCACATCCATCGCCATCACCGACCTCCCTGTCCGACGACACCGCCACCATCAGCCACTCCGCCTACACCACAAGGCCAACTCCCTGCCTTCCCGCACCTACGGCATCACCACAGCCACCTACGTCGCCACCTCCTCCGTACTCCGACCTCACCCATCACCAACTTCATCATCCGACACCAATTTCATCATCCGACACACCCACGAAAAGGGAGAAAACACAGCAGCAATAACCAAACTCACCTAGCCGTGTCGACGACCGTCGTGGCCTCGCGAGCGCCCTCCGGTGAGTTTGCCGCCGTCCCCTATCCAGACGCCCTGCCTCCGTGCCCTCTCGATCCATCCGCGGCCTCCAGGACAACGCGCCCCCGGCGCTCTCCAAACCCCCTTCGCCGCTGCGCCGGGAACCCCCTCGTGCCGCCTCCACCCGTGGATGGCCGAGCGCGCCAGCCAAGGCCGACCTTGGCTTTGCCCCTCCGACTTTCCCTCCGCCTATCCGCCACCGTCGACGAGTGTACACCGGGGCCGTCTCTCCTCCGCACGTCCGCGCCAGGCGCCTGACACCACCGACGTCCGCCTGGCCGCGCGCCAGATCCTCCGCGCCGGTAGACCGACGACCGCCGCTCCTTCTCCTCTCCGCCTAGGTCCGCCGCTGCCGACCGGCGTGCCACCGCCGCGTCCTCCATCGGAGCGCCGCCACCGCAAGCCCCCGATCTCCTCCACCTGGCATCAGCAGCGACCATCGCCACTGTTCCCCGGTCGCCGTGTGCCACCCGCCGTCGTTGAGCCCGGACGACGACCGCCGTCCGCCGTAGTTCTTCTCTGGTAAAAACCCCTCTTCTCACTCTCGCTCTCTCTCTGTGTAATTTAATTGTGAGGGACTGCTGGATGCAATGGAGGGAATAAATATTATTAGCATATTATATTATTATTATTATGATTATTATTAAATATTATGATTAATATCATTATATTATATTTATTATTATTATTATCACTATTATTATTATTTGTGTTATTATTATATTTATTAGTATTATTATTATTACTGTTATTATCATTATTATTATTATTATTATTATTATTATTATTATTATCATCATTATTATTATTATTATATTTACATATAAGTATACTTTGTTAAAGGATTTACTAGTATTATTATTATTATCCTTAATATCGTGTTGTATTAAAATAAATATATGATAAATTCTAAATTTTGGTAACAAAAGTATATTGCAGCTTGACTATGTATGAATTTCAAAACTGATTTCCGAACGTAAATATTTTACTAAATTATTGACATTTTAAAATATAGTCTTCGACCTAAATCCTATTTTGATAAATTTTAGATTTTCTCCCTAAAACGATTTTAGAATATTTTGACTAATAAAGAGGTAGTTTCACATTATGATTTTTTAAGTATATATGTAATGAAGATATTTTGTTAAAAGTATACATAGTTTTAAGTATCATAAATATTTTCAAATTAGTACGAGTATGTTCTTCACGATTCTCCTCAATTTCCACCATTGACCACGACTACTCACGCGTTCCTATTTTCCTGCAAATTCAGGCCATGTTCGCATGGACCTCAGCTAATGGACGAAAACATGGCATTATGATCCTCGCACCACATCAGGCGACACACCAGGCAAGACACCTTGTCTTTACTGTTTAAATTCTTGCTCAATATCATGCATGCTTTTTCTTTATGTTGTTCTTTCAAAATTATATATATATGCAAATTATTATATTTTATACAATTGGCTTAGAGTTAAGGGACCACCGTATGTTTAGTGTATCTCATAAACTGTCACGATGTGCCACGGATTGTGTGTGAATAGTGAGTCGCATATAGATGCGGACTTGCGTGCTGACTGATCATTGGCGCGTACAGGCCGTGCGTTAGGATATAACTGCTAATAGATTTGTGTAGAAGACTTGGCAGTTATTAAGGATTAAACAGTGTCGTGGAGTCGACACATGTATAGTATCATTGGGGGGAGGGGACAGTTATTAGCGTAGGGGCTACATTTTATTTTTACACACATTATGGGCCAAGGGTGACTCTTATGAGCACTACCTTCTGCCCAGGCCGATAGCGTCTCGGATGAGCGCTACTTGAAGGCCACTCTCTATTACTTGCTTACGTGAATCCGTTACAGCCCCTGCGTAGAACGTTGTCCTCTAAAGTGCATTCCACATAGAATGGTTATGAACCTTTACTCATGCATACTTTTCTGTTGAGCTTTTATTATTCAGTTTATTGGCATGATATTATGTGTCTTGTTACGTCCCTCTGAGGACCTGGTGATTTCTTCAGGTGTGCGTTTCATGGTTTCTTGTAGGTGCTTTAGCTAGGGTCATTCCTTCCTCCGTGATGATTGCTCTTGGACTCGTCACTTACTCTCGCTTGCTAAATTCTTTCCTTGTATATTTTTCCATATTTAATTTGGTTGGTAGTGGACTTTGTCTCCGCCCAACTATTGTGTACATGACAAACTCAAAGTTGCTTTATATCATTATTTATCTTTGTGGATGAGATTTAGTATCTTGGCTTTCTACATTTACAGCTTATGTATATATACGAGTCGTATATTTACTCATATGTATACAGCTGGCACGATACGTATCTAGTCCCACGTATTTGGGACTGGGGCGTTACATGTTTTTGTGGTGGCCCATGCAGGTCCAAGTTGCCGTTTCGGTTACATGACTGTACCGAGCGGGCCTACAATATAGGATTAGAATCTAGAAATCTCATCCATATACTTGATCACCTTCCTTGACCTTCCTTGATTTCCATATTCCGACTCCCGTGGCTTCCCTTGATTTTTGCATCTTGCTTGAACTCTTTCTACCAACACCCTATCATCTCGTGCTTAAACATGGTTAGAAAGATGACTACACTACTATATACTTATTGGTCAACCCTATGGCTAGAAGGATTATATTGACAAATAATGTCCATTGAGATTATATTTGAGTACAAAGGCATTTATTTTTCCTAGAGATATGATCTTAAAGATTAGTTAATTTCAAGTTGGGTAGTAGCATATTACCGCCTTCAAGGGATAAGTTAGAATTTTATTATTACAAGGTGGTATACACAAAAGGATAGCTAGATCGAGAAAACAAATTTTTGATTTACGAATTTTTTGGAAATAGTGAAATAGTTATGATTTATTAAAGATATGAAGTCGACTGAGAAATAACTTTACGTTTTATATTGTGACGCATGATTTACGGTTAACTTTAGAAGTTTGGATTACAATATTATAAAGTTATCTCGAGATTATTGCACGAGAAGTGGGTACGTCCAGCCTACGCCGCAGTATCGGCGGTAGAACGTTGTCCTAGGTCACAACATCTAACAATATAACGCTAACAGTTTATACTCCCCGAATGGGGGTGACATAGCAGAAAGTAAACTCAATCACAACTAAGGAAGAAGAAAGCACGATATGATATAAAACTCAAGGAAAATACAGATGATCAGAAGAGTCTCAGTGTCTAAGATAACATCTCAGCAAATATCCAGAAATACAAGTCTCAACTACTGAATATGAAAGAATATATACAATCCAAATCTCAAAGACAGAAATAAAGTCTAACTAAACTAGTCTCAATGACAACATAAGTAAGATAAAGCCTAACTAAGCTAGTCTAGGCAGTAGGGGTAAAGTCATCAGCTAGAGCTGGGTCCTCCTGAGGGTCCAGCTCACAAGTGTCGTCTAGGACTGCCCCGTAGAAGGTATCCACACAGGCCTCCTCCTCGTCCTCTGTAATATTTTCAACAGGTCCAGTCAGGACAGGAGCGAGCACAATACATCTTAACATATCATAGCAGGTTAGAAAATATAAACATGCAGTAGAGTAAGATACATGAAACTGAAAGGAAGTACATGATGTAAAAGAAGAGAACTGTATGTAAATAGCTACTGTATATAGAGAACTAATAGTGGCTAGTGATGTAGAGTACAGGATAGCACATGTGAACAGGACAGATTAGTACATGATCTACACTAAAGAGTTTCACATGATCTACACTACTATGGAATTTATTCACATGACTATTAGCACTCCCCCGTTTTCTCCAATCAATACACAATGATCTAAGCAGGTTATGTTATTATACATGATATCACATGAAGGCCCATGAAAGGGTGCACATGATAGTATACATGAGGGCTCCGTGAACATGAGAGTACATGATTCACAAGAGTATACATGTATGGTGAAAGCACAGGAGTACATGATGAAAGTGAAACGCACATGATATAATATACCTGATGCTCCCGAGGGGGATAACATCGCATGAAGAGATCCATATAGTACTAATCCGTGATAATGTCGTGACAGCATCAAGTAAAGTAATCTAAAGCAGGAATATAATTCTAACAAGTTATAAAATGATCAGAGAATGTACTCGCCTGCTATCTGAGTGTCCGGATGAAATGTACTGTCCGAGGAGAGGTGTCTGGCTCCTAATCAGAACAGCACAAGTCACAACAAGTCTAAAATGATAACAAGATGCAATTTAATACATTCTAAATGAATCTAGGCCAATCTAGGCCAAAGTCAACTCTTGGTCAACTCTGGTTAACCCTGGAAGTCAAACTAGGTCAACTATGGTCAAACTAGGTCTAAGAAGTCTAAATTGGTCTAACTAGTCTACATTAGTCTAACCAAGGCTAATCTAGCCTATACTAGTCTATCAAGTCCATACAACCTATACAAACTTTCCAAGTCATTACACATTACCTATAGGCACACATTACTTAGCTTATATATATTAGCATACATTTACATACTTAATAGGCCTATATATTAGACATAAATACTCATATACATATACCTATATATAGGCTTAATACATATATACATATAGATATACATACACTATACATTACACATAGGTCATGGTACATATACATTAGGAAATCACCACCCATATATATATATATATATATATATATATATATATATATATATATATATATATATATATATATATATATATATTTATATATATATATATATATATATATATATATATATATATATATATATATATAATATATATTTTTTATATTTTTATATATATATAAAATATATATATATATATATATATATATAATATATTTTTTATATATTTTTTTTATATATTTTTTTATATTATATATATATATATATATATATATATATATATATATATATATATATATATATATATATATATACACATAGAGGGATAGATGTGTGCTCTAGGTATGTGTCATATAGGAGTAACAGTGATAGTGTCATATAGGTTGTGTGTAGTGTGTTTCCTGTGTACAGAATATAGATAGGAATGTGTGTGTATGAGATACTTAGAAATAGGCATGTTCATGTGTGTGTGTGAGTATTTGTGGCTGTGTGTGTGTGTCATAAGTGTCCTGTCATTGGTGAATGAGAGTGTCACATAGAGTGTGTGTGCTAGTGAATGAGTGTAACAGTGATAGAAAGGTAAAATAGTGTGTGTGTGGGTGTACACAAGTGAGTGTGTGTGTGTGTGTAGGGTGTACAGTCAGTTTCTGGACAGAGGAAAGGAAAGGAGAGGAAACCAATTCATTCAACAAATCAGTTCAGTTCAGTCCCATGATCAATCCACCAAAAATCAGTCCCAAACATACACCAAATCAACCCAAAATTGACACACAAGTAGAAAATATGTAAGTACATCATACTAGACTCTTAAATAAGTAATTAACATCAATTAAACAGGTTAAAATAGCTGCCAAAATTCAATTATTAAAACTGGAAAATACAAGAAATAAAATGGTTTCAGGATTTTAGGGTAATTGTGATTTGAGTATCAAAAAGAAGCTAAAATACAAAACTAAAGGTTGGTAACCCTAATATAGGGTGTGCACGTGTCCCAGGAGGTGTCTTGTGTCCACCACAACATGACACGACGTGTCAAAATTAATTAAACCTAAAACAGTACAAACTGGACACTGCACAGCAGTGCAGTCTCGTGCACAAGTGCACGCGTGTCGTGCACCCGACCCAGGACACTTCGTGTCTTGTACATACACCCACGTGTTCGCCAGGTGTCAGGCTACCTACGTGTCACCCTGATTTGGGTCGACGTGTCCCCGTGTCCGAGTTATCAACCCGTATCAGTGGCGACTGAACGCGTGAGCCAGTACAGTACAAAATCGATGCACGAGCTCGTGCTCCCTCGACACGACACGAGGGGTCATGCCACTTGGGGAGTGTCGTGTCAGACACTGCCCCAACGTGTGTGTCGAGTTTCGTGTCCAGTGGTTGCGTGTTGTGTCCGATACAGCCCCCGAGTAGCAGGACACGCAAACCTACGTGTGCGACCGTGTCCAGTGAGCAAGACACGACACAAATTGACCAAAAAATAACTCAGACAAGTGGAAACCCATAAACAAGACCTAGATTTAGATTCCTATTCAAAAATAATTCGAAAACCAAATCGAGATACCCTTTGGGGCATTTCATCGAACACCCTACCTATGGGACTGATACGTGTCTATTTAGGACACGAAATGGATACGAAACCTAGGTTTAGGTATACCTACAGTTAGGGTATACCCAGGGCTTTCCAAATATGCAAACAAACTGGAATTTTAATGGTGTTTAAATAGTTTTACCTATTGGTGTCCAAATACAAAAAAAGCTTCAATAGGGGGGTGTTCCTCTTGCTAGCAAATAGCCCCAAATTATCCACAAACTGAGATTGAACACCACAAACAGCAAGTATAGGTGATTTAGAACCTAATGCAATTTGTTTGAGGAAAAAAAGAAATAAAATGGAATTTCTATGAATTAATGAAGTTGGGAAAAATACCTCTTCCTTAAACTTGTTCTTTCCTAAAGAGGCTAGCCCTAAATGGAGGAGAGTATTTATAGGGTGGGAATCCCTAGGCTAGTGGCCGGCCAACTAATGTTAGGGTTAGGGTTTGGCAATAGCTAATGGACTTTGGGCTTAGTTAAAAATCAATGGTTCAAACCATAAGTCATGGCTTATGACTAAATCACTATTCCACCTATTACAACTTGATTCTAAAAGACTTAAATTAGACTAAGACCCTATCATGCTAACCAAGTCACCATAGCTAAGTTTAGGTTCTAGGCTAGTCTACAAGGTCCAAACTAGTCCCAAATCAACATACCACTTATCAATTAAATTAATTAATATTAAAATCACATAAATTCTAATAAATTCTAATAATTCACAATAATTCCAAATAAATCCCAAAAATTCAAAAATGACCAAAATACCCCCATACTAGAAATGTGGTAGTGACAAGCACACCTAGAATGGTTTCATTATGGTTCTAAGTTAAGGTTCTCAACTGTAGGATCTCGGAGACGTACTTGACTTCCTCCTCGGTACCGACTTTCCCGATCAAGTCAATTAACAGAGGCAAGTTACGGTTATGTTATCTTATATTTTATTTAGTAATTGTTAAGTTGCATATTTAAACCATATTGCTACACGGAACTCTCTTCTAGAGTTCAAATATTGGTTGATATTGATTGTGGGGATATTGGGGGAATAGTGTAACGTTTATGACCAATACCCTTCATATTGCATGATTGTGCGAGCTTACCCCTCTTACACACGGGGATAAGCCATATCGCGTCGCTAGGACGCTATTGTACAACCCAAGCCGGTCATAGACGTTTACACATTCAAATCACATTGTTTTAAATTATCAAATTGCTGGAAAATATTGTTTCAACTGTTTAGCCTGCACTTTTCCATTATTACTTGAAATGTGAGATACATATTCGTACTTGCTCCCTCCTGACTGGAGATCCACATTTTTAGGTGACATTGAGGATGCTGAGCTATTGTACAATAGCTACTATGACCCGGTATTGTATCCTGTGGTGTTGCTAGAGTCCCCCTTGGAGGACGCAGAACCTGAGGCCGATGAGCCGACCGCCTAGCTAGTTGTTTCCAATTTTTTTAGTTTTATTGTTTTGGAGTTTGTTAATTTGAATTCAGTTCTTTATTTTAGTTCTTCCATTTCCAGTTGTTGAATAAAAAGTTTTTTAAAATTTTCGTACATTCAAGTTGTGACAAATGTATAAATGTTGTTGTGAATACCTGCATATAGAACAGCTTACTGCTACCGTCTCATAACGGTGCAGGCTGGGCATGATCCGGTTCGATCCAATAATTTAGGATCGGGTCATGACATATAATTTGCTAGGTTTTATAGACTTCTATCCTGACACATTTTTCGGTACAAAGTGGGTCCAACGACGTACATCATTTTGACCCGAAATTACCGTTTTATCCCTGTATCCAAATTGGACTTATGGGTAGGCTATCCTAGCTAATTTGACCAATCAGGACACGTTGGTGATAATTGTTTTGTCATTTGACGACATCTGTAGATTTTGTTTATGTGTCATCCTTAATTTGTAATTAATTATTATTATTAGTGTATATATTTACATGTTTGGACTTTGTAAAGATCTAAAATGACCTTTGTGTTTCTAAGGGTTCTAATGGTTGGTTATAGGCTTACTTGATTTTCTATGCTAGGACACCCCTTAGCTAGTGTCCAGTTAGGAGTTGTGTCACACCACTAGTGTAACATCTTGAACATAGTTTAGAGACTGAGATTGTGTATCATTTTGATAGGACACCGGACATCTATATCTTCATACTCATATTCTTGCCTTGCTCGAGGCGAGCACCCCTATAAACTTTATTTTACTGCATATGATAATGAATTACGTATGAACCATGTTAATACAGTGATTTAAACTGGAAAACCATATCTTACAGGTTTCTATATATCTAGTGTATGCTTCACATGCTTTAATTAAAATTGATCTCAGTACCTACCATGTTTTAAATTGCTCCCAGTACCTGCCATGCTTATACTGCTCCCAGTATCTTTTATATGTTTTATACCGTTCTCGTATCTCTCATATGTTTATACTGTTCTCGTATCTCTCACATGTTAGAATCTGGGTTATGAGGAAACTGATAGTTGAGTACGTGATCATGCCCCCTCTATCGTACCGAGCAAAGTTTTACTTTATATGTTACCGCACCGTAGGCATTTCTTAAAGCTGTATTTGTGCGTATGTAGATATATCGCCTTTACACTTGTACGAAAGTACATTTCATTATGTGCCCCTGTACATTGTACACCTATTGACGATTACGTACCTGCTCCAGTTTTAAACTCTAGATATACATATGTCGTCATGACAAATGTATTCCTGACATAATAGATTTGTGATATGACATGATTGTGATACGACAGGAGATATATGCCATGATTCTTATTTACTACATCTCTTTTCATTCTATGCTCAGTATGTTTAGTTTGTAGAATCAGTACTTGCTCTCGTCCTGACAGGATAACGTTGTAGGTTCACTTTTCGAGGAGGAAATGCTATGTAATACATATTATGGCACTGTATTTGAGGACCTGGCCTTAGCTCCAGAAGAGGCCCCAGCAGGGAACCTCGCTTGGTAGTCTCGCTTAGATTCTTTTTGGTTTAGTTATTGAACTGTTTAGACTATATCTTGTAGTCACTGGAATTTGTCTCCAGTTAGATACTTTGGAAGTGTATTATTAAGTCTGTACTTATTTTACTTTCGTTTATAGATGCTGTATTGTGATGAACCTTTTAAATGTGATTTTAGAACTGTTAGCAGCTTAGATCCTTTATTGTCTATTTTTAGAACAGCTTACTATGCTTTAACCAAGCGTAGGCTGGACATGGCTCGGCCCGGCCCAACAATTTGGGTAGCGGGTCGTGACATATTTTTAGTGGCGGCCCATGCAGGTCGAGACTTAAGTTGTTTGGTTACGTTATTGTACCAAGCATGCCTGCAATTAGGATCTTAGGACAACTTGTTAATACTAGGAACAACAACTAGAACACCTAGAGAATTTCTAGGATTGCAATATAGGAAAACTCATCACAGCATAGGACCGTTAACTATATTTAGTCTCTTGCTTGAAATTCAGTAGGTTACAGTTTTGACCAGGATAGTGTCACGACCCGTACCCGATTTTCGGATACGAGACGTGTCCAAGCCCAGCCTACGCCGCAGTATCGATGGTAGTACGTTGTCTAGGTCACAATAAATAAAATGCTCACAAATACTAACTGCTCATTCACAACAACTAAATCAACTTTACAAAAATATAGAAGTTTTACATTTGAAGAAGAATGTAAGCTTTTACATTTATAGAAAACTACCACACAACTAACTAGTCTTCTATGGTTTAGCCTTCGAGTCTCTATCTCCCCCTCGTATGGTCCATAGCGCAAGAGTAGGCACGTCAACCTCATCTATAACAATGATCCAGTCAGAAAAGGAGCAGAGTACAACCATATTGCAATTAATGTTGTTAGTCCAAAATAAGTTAGAACAATGAGAAACAATAACGACAAAGAGCATATAGAGAACTAGCAAGAGATGAACTAGCAGGATATGAACTAGCAAGATATAAACTAGTAAGATATGATCTAGTAGGACAGAAACTAGATAAAGGAACAATGGAAACAACTATGTGTGTGTGAAATACCTTTTAATACGTGAATGGCTGGACTAATACGGCACATCATACGATGGCTATCATTCAGTAATTGGTACGGCTAACTCATACGTGGGTGTGTATGACTTAGCTATCATTCGGTAACGGTAATTGGGTTTGTTCACGTATTTACCGAGTATTTCCCCTTCTGACTCTCTAACAATCAATAACGATCAATGATACACTAAGAAGGATACGATAACTACTGTGTCACAATCGTGTCTCAATGAAATATCAAGCAATGACTCAACGGGATATCAAACAAGAAAACTATAGAGTAAACGTTATAATAAACTAAAACATAAATGCAATACTGTACTTGCCTGAATTCTTGCACAAACCATAGTCACAAGCCGAGGATGAGGGGATGCTGATCTATAAGCTGTCAACCTATAACATACATCGTACCACGAACAGTGCACGAAAACCACAAATCAATTCTAATGTTCTAGTTCTAAATAGTGGCTAGTTGGGTTACTAATCTAATAATAATTAATTCTGTAATAATTCACTTAAAAATCTAATTTAACCTAATAATAATCTGAATATAATCTAAACATAAAAGTTTGGCCATCAAAAGTCGTGTTTTTCAATTTTGAAAACCATGGCACGCAAATCGAGACGTGCCATTGACTTTTTAGTCAACCACTGTGAACTCTAGATTTTGAAAGTGCACCTTAGTATATTTCAGCGCCACGAGTGCGCTGGAATCGACCGTGCCATAAAATCACGTTTTGGTCAAAAGATATCGCCGTTATGGCTAATCGTGACCAAAACAGGGATCAACCGATCAGTTCTGAGTTCAACAGAAAAAATAAAATACTAAATGAATGAAATAATTTCTGGGAAAAATATATGTCTTAGAGCTCTGTGTTAGCTTTCCGAAACTTCAAACGGTTCATGATTTCGATTTCTGGTTCTCCCGGAATCTCGAAAACACCGAAACGTGTCAAGTTTCGGACAACCGACACTCTACGAATTTTCCAGAAATTTAGGTTCAGAAATTACGAAAATAAATTAAATAGTCAGAGAGTTTACCTCGATACAAATCCAACAAAAAAATGGCGCGCTAAAAGGAGGTCGGGGTTAACGGGAATCACCTCGGGAAGTCGGGGGATCACCGGGATCAAAACCACAAAGTCGGCCAACAATTAATCTAGGATTTTTTGAAAACCGAAAATATAATATATATATAGAGAGAGAACAGCTCAGCGCGGGTCGGTGGGCGGCTGCAGACACGTGGCAGCATCTCCTCAATCCCGCTCATAAGATTGGACGGCTGGATGGCCTCCCTGCTTGGGCCAAGCCGACTAGGATTCGACTAAGAGCCGACTCCAAAATTGAATACACAGTCAGCACTTTGCTGACTGACAGGCGGGCCCCACTCGGTCGGCCCAAGTGGCTGACGCGTGGGCCCCCTAAGCGCTGACTGTGTAATTATTTTCTGAAAACTGTTTTATAAATCCAATTAACTCCAAATAACTTCAAATAAATTCCTAAAAATTCTAGAAAAATTGTAGAAAATCATAGAAATTATAATTAACCTCCTAGAGTCAAAATAAAAATACTTAGTCTCATATTAGTCCAAAATGACCTCATAATAAATATTGGAAGCCTTTAAAAATATATAAACCCTAATAAATAAATACTTAAACATTGCCAAAAATTATGGAAAAATTCTAGAAAATATAAAATAGCATAATGAACCCTAAAAAAATATTTGGGGTCAATACTTGCTTTTAGACTACCACAATAAATTCTAGAAGTCCTAGAAAATAGGTTTTTCCGATATTTAATTATCTAAAAATCCCAAAAAAATTGTAGAAAAATACAAAAAATATATTTAACCTAACAGAGCCTAAAGAAAAATACTGGGTCTCAAAATAGTTACAAATGGCCTCAAAATAAATTATGAAAGTCATTCATAAATATAAATCTTCATAGAATAAATAAATATATAAAAATGTCTAAAAATAATAATAAAATATAAAAAAAATTGGGAAGTGGGCTTACAGATAGTACCTTTGGGATGACCCCTGAGGATCTCACTATAATCTTACCTCGAAATCTGTTTCCGCTTATTTCCATTTGCTCTTCCTTAATTCGTTGTTGAAGTTGATTTTCGATTTTCGTTATTGACTTTGATCTTGCATCGTGATAAATTTTGTGGATTGAATTGTGATATATCCTGATAAGATAAATGTCTGCTTTTTTATGGAGTTTAGAATTTATCGCAGCCATATTAGCTGGTATGACAAAAACATAGGGCCTAATTTTGGATATACTTATCTTAGTTATAGAATTTAGATTTTCTCGCAGCCATACCGGTTGGCGTGGCGAGAATTCTAGATAACATGATTATAGGATGTATACCTTAGTGTTGACTCTATCGTTTATTGCATCTAAGCTTGCTGGTGTGGCAAAAATTCTGGCAACATGATTTCAGGAAGACGTGTATGGTTATCAGATCATATATCAACTTGGTTCACTTCGTTATGACCGAATGAGCAAGAATAAATTCTTATTATCATTCTTTCCCGTCTTGATTAACTCTGTCCTATCTACATCTACAACTAGGATTATAGGTTCTCTAGGACTCTCCAACAGGATTGCTTTCATGTTATCTTTTTAGACATAATTATTTTTGTGTTCCATCTTTTCTATGATTTAACTAAACCCTTCTGCGTTAACCTCTTGGGTAATTCTTCTCGTCTTTCTTGGTAATTGTTGGAAACGCCTTATAGATTGATCCAAGGAAGGTTCGAGAAATTAGATTTTAACCTTGTATTACGGAATCGAGAGTTTTGCAGCCAGAGAAATACTGACAAGGCAGGACTTCAGATGACGGCATCATGGTTACATATGTTTCACAGATCTTACTTGAACCATACCATGTGTATTTGATTAATATTTCATGGATTTAGCCAAGATTAGTTCAAGAACCTGTATTATCAGCTGTGCACTGCAGCCATCCGTTGTATTACGGAACAAAGAAGTTATTCCAGCCAGATGCACACTGACTTGGCAATAACTTCACGTGACCTAATCGCAGAGATATATGGTTCTCGAGTTTTACCTCGACTATGTCGTATGCATCTCGTTGTCTTCGTACCATTATTGGAGATATTTCGACAAACTTTTCTATCTTGCTTGACCTTTAACTTGTTTGGACACTGTTATGGATTGCTTGACCCAGTGTTAGGCCTGGTTACCTTCTATTTTGATAGACGACCGAAATAGCCAAACCTTGTTAACTGATTCTATAGTATAACTATAAATGTATTATGTGTTTGTGATAAGTACTTTTCTAGGGATTGGTTAGATTAAGCTTATAGGACAAGTATGAGTGACTGACTATAGTAGACTTGGAAACCATTAAGAACGATTGTATTGATAGTATGACTTGATGATAGGGTATCTAAGATGGAATAATGAGATATTATATTGTTGTTACTATGGATTAAGGATTAGAATCTTGTTCTTAGAATTTGAGGATTGCGCATTCGTAGGACTTTGATGACCAAGTGATTATTTATTATATATAAGCTAATTACATGTGATTAGAGGGTATATCGATATGTGGAATGATATTGAATAAGTTAGAATGAGATATAATATTATGTACGAGATCAGGAATATATCAGTTAAAATGACAAGAACAAGGCAAAGACATATGTACATTGGTAATTAATAAATCGGGAGTTTGAAATTGAGGATTTATATTCGGAGGAGTTATTAAGTAAAAAGAAGAAGGCTCTACGCCAAGGATAAGCATTGAACATATAATTTCAAGGAGAAGCTGTAGGAAAAGATTGACGACAAATAATGCAAATGGCCTGTGGATTGATAGAATAAGAATACTTAGGATGTGATAAGGAAATCAAGTATTTACAATTGAGGTTGAAATTATGGTTGATGATTAAGCATTATAGGCTTATAAACATACCCAGAGAATGACCTATAGTTTAGGGTATACATAAAGGTTCCATATTAGTATGGAAGATTCTAAAGGATATATGACGTAGTTTATGATAGAAGGACCTTGTTGAACTTGAAACAAAAAGATTGTAAAGAGAAATAGAAGAGATGATCACAAGGAAAGCAGATTGAGTGTCGTAGCCAGAGCAGCTACATGTTATAGTTTGACCTATTGGATGATTTTAAATTTTGAGGACAAAATTCTTATAAGGTGGGTAGGATGTAAGCCCCCTGAATTTTAGGGTTTATTTTAAATTTTCTAAATGAATTATTTTCAATAAATATTTTATTACTTAATTATTTTGATCATTAAATGTACTTTTCGTGACTTTGACTTCTGGAGCGTCAGGGATGCCAATCTCTGTAAAATATCTTTATGGGTTTTGTAGTAGACAAGATTATCTTTGTTTTGATATATCATGTCCCACTTAAACTCGCTCCCTTGTGCTCTTTTTGCTTCACGCAACTTCGGATCAATTTAGACTAATTAATTATCTACCGTGAAACCTGATTTAATTTTCAATTAAATTTCGGGACCCGACATCGATCCAACCTAGTCGACCTAAAGTATGGACATGGCCCACATGAATCCCACATGAAGCCTACTACCAACATGATACTTGTGTCCCATTTATTTGAGTCTCCACATGTTACTTATTTACCCATGATCATAAATACCTATTTAAATTCAATTATTGCACTATGTCCGATTTTGACCCGACCCGGCTCAACCGAACCCAAACCCAAGCTCCGTGTTATACCCTTATGAACACCCCACATAATTTCTCTCTTTTTCCCTATTTTAAATATCTCTTCCTCTCTCTACTTTATCAAATATCTTAAATATCTATTTTATATATATATATATATATATATATATATATATATATATATATATATATTACTTACACCTCACCCCTCCACCAGCACAACACTCTCCCCTCCCCTCCCCCTCTTCAGCCGACTTCTCTCTCTCCCTTTTCATAATATCTTCCTCTCTCTTTCTCTCTACTATACAACACTCTCTCTCTTTCTATATATTATACACACACACACAATTATATATCTCTCTCTTCCCTACTCCACAGCAAGAACACCACCCCCTTCCCCTAGCCGACAGCCTCCTTCTCCATCTTCTCCTCCTCACTACTTCATCATCATCATCAAGCTCATCACCATCATCATCCTCCATCATTCACTTCTCCATAACCATCACCACCCTCACCATCACAATACCATCACCATGAACACCACCACCACAACTACACACCGCTGCCACCACTTCGTCGTACCCCCGTCGGCGACCGCCACCGCCGCCGCACATGCGAGCAGCAGTCGCAAGCCGCAGCAGCAGCAGCTGCACGCAGCAGCCGCCGTCGGCGAGCCCATCCGGTCGTGTGTGAACCCCCCTTGCCGCCTCCGTCGTTCCTGACGCGTACAGTAGGCAGTTCGTGCGTTTTGCACGAAATTCCGTCGTGACGCGCATGTTGGAGAAGTCAGAAAGTGCGCTTCATGACAGCAACTTTGTACGTATTTTCTGGACAATCCGATCGTTGGATCGACAAACTCTTAGCTCCGTCACAATCTCGATATATCTCTTCACTTAAGTTTCGTCCGTTAATTTCGTCGTTTGATACATCAAAACTGGCCACCAAGTTGACACTTTAAATTATACTATTTTTGGACAGTTTTGTGGAGCCGACTTCGTCAGCTCGTAACTCCGTCGTCGCAGCTCCGTCTGGCGTGCCACTAGTTCCTGTGTGTAGCTGGTATAACCCTCTTCCTGCCCCTTAAGTTCGGTTTTATTGTGAGCATGTTTGGTTGGTCGAATTCGACGCCAAAGTTGGCCGTCCGAATTCTTTAATTTGTACTTGTTAAATTCTATTTTTGAATCCGGGACACCAGATTCAATTTCTGACACCACAGTTGAATCATGGTGTCGTTCTGGCATATTTTTATATAAAGTTTGCTTGATTTGGAGAACGTGGGCCCTGGCACGCATTACGGTGCAAAGCGGATCCTAAAGTCCGAGTCAACGGGTCACTTTGAGATCGGCTCATCGGAATCCAATTTTGGATATACCTTGAGTTCGTATCGTTATTCTGGACTCGTTGACATATAATTTGCTGAGTTTTGAAGACATTTGCTCTGGCACACATTTTGGTGCAAACCGGGTTCTAAATGTCCGTGTCAACGTGTCATTTTGAGATCGGTTCATCGAAATCCAATTCCGGATATACCGTTGAGTTCGTATCATCATTCTGGACTCATTGACATGTACTTTGTTGGATTTAGTGGACTTTGTCTTCGACATACATTTTCGTGCCAATCGGATATCAATATCCAGGTCAACGGACCATTTTGTGATCAGGTCATCGGAATCCCATTTCGGACATACCGTTGGGTTCGTATCATCATTCTGGATTCGTAGACATATAATTTGCTAGATTTTGTAGACTTCTATCCTGACATGTTTTTCGGTACAAAGTGGGTCCAACGATGTACATCATTTTGACCCAAAATTACCGTTTTGCCCCTGCGTCCAAATTGGACTTATGGATCGGCTATCCTAGCTAATTTGACCAATCTGGACACGTTGGTGATATTTGTTTTGTCATCCGATGACATCTGTAGATTTTGTTTATGTGTCATCCTTAATTTGTAATTAATTATTATTATTAGTGTATATATTTACATGTTTGGATTTTGTAAAGCTCTAAAATGACCTTTGTGTTTCTAAGGGTTCTAATGGTTGGTTATAGGCTTAGTGTCACCCCAAATTGATTTTCTATGCTAGGACATCCCTTAGCTAGTGTCCAGTTAGGAGTTGTGTCACACCACTAGTGTAAAATCTTGAACATAGTTTAGAGACTGAAATTGTGTATCATTATGACAGGACACCGGACATCTATATCTTCATAGTCGTATTCTTGCCTTGCTCGAGGCGAGTACCCCTACAAACTTTATTTTACTGCATATGATAATGAATTGCGTATGAACCATGTTAATACAGTGATTTAAACTGGAAAACCGTATCTTATAGGTTTCTATATATCTAGCGTATGCTTCACATGCTTTAATTAAAATTGATCTCAGTACCTACCATATTTTAAATTGCTCCCAGTACCTGCCATGCTTATACTGCTTCCAGTATCTTTCATATATTTTATACCGTTCTCGTATCTCTCATATGTTTATACTGTTCTCGTATCTCTCACATGTTAGAATCTGGGTTATGAGGAAACTGATAGTTGAGTACGTGATCATGCCCCCTCTATCGTACCGAGCAAAGTTTCATTTTATATGTTACCACGCCGTAAGCATTTCTCAAAGCTGTATTTGTGCGTATGTACATCTATCGCCTTTACACTTGTACGGAAATACATTTCATTATGTACCCCTGCACATTGTACACCTATTGACGATCACGTACCTGCTCCAGTTTTAAACTCTAGATATACATATGTCGTCATGACAAATGCATTCCTGACATGATAGATTTGTGATATGACATGATTGTGATATGACAGGAGATAGATGTCATAATTCTTATTTACTACATCTCTTTTTATTCCATGCTCAGTATGTTTAGTTTATAGAATCAGTACTTGCTCCCGTCCTGACAGGATAACGTTGTAGGTTCACTTTCCGAGGAGGAAATGCTATATGATACATATTATGGCACTGTATTTGAGGACCTGGCCTTAGCTCCAGAAGAGGCCCCAGCAGGGAACCTCGCTTGGTAGTCTCGCTTAGATTCTTTTTGGTTTAGTTATTGAACTTTTTAGACTATATCTTGTAGTCACTGGAATTTGTCTCCAGTTAGATACTTTGGAAGTGTATTATTAAGTCTATACTTATTTTACTTTCGCTTATAGATGTTGTGTTGTGATGAACCTTTTAAATGTGATTTTATAACTATTAGCAGCTTAGATCCTTTGTTGTCTATTCTTAGAACAGCTTACTACGCTTTAACCAAGCGTAGGCTGGACATGGCTCGGCCCGGCCCAACAATTTGGGTAGCGGGTCGTGACAGGACACAACCATCCACGGTGTCAAGATAAGATTTACTTAGCAAGCAGAGGTAGCTGTCGCAACATCATCAAGATTACAAGTCATGTTATGTTACTTATCAAGTCAAGAGTGCGTCACAATGACCACCATCAAGAATTATTATGTCAAGTTACTTGTCAAGAGTACACCACGACGGGTTACTATCAAGAGTTATCATGTAAAGTCACATTGTCATGTCGTGTTCATGTTAAGTGCACTTGTATGGCAAGAATTTACTGGTCAAGAGTGTGCCACGACGGGCCACTGAAGGAGTTATCAGCGAGTGTACGTGCCATACCAAGATCATGTTTAAAGCTCAGAGTACATGTGCAACATGAAAAATAACATTATAGAACCAGTCAAGTAAAGAGTACAAGCAAAATCACAACTCACACTAAGGACCATGGGGACAAACATGGATAATTGTAAGAGATGGCACAAGGGGTCAATGGGGTGACATGGAGAGCATGCGTCCAGGGCTATGTGCCCAAGGCTAAATGCATCATGTAGAGCATATGCTATGGAAGGTATGCACCAAATAGTGCATGCGCCCATGGTCTATGCGCCCACATGCATGCACCCACATGAGTGAGGCAGGGTGCATTGGAAGATAAGTCTGGAGACTATCTTTCATGACAAGTTGGCGCATAAGAAAAACTATGCGCCCAAGCAGGGAACATGGGGTGCACTTGGCCGCATATAAAGGCTATGCACCTAGGCAGGGGAGTCATTGGGCGCATATATAGGGCTATGCCCCCAAGCAGGGAGCATGGGGCCTTGGGCGCATACAAATGGCTATGCGCCTAAAGGAAAGCAACTGTGGACGCATAAAATGCTATGCGCCCAGCACCGTACTTCTTCTCCAATCCGAGAACTTGTGTTCATGGAACCCATGAACTTCCCAAGTTCACAAATCACTCAAAACAAATTGAAATCCGGGTCTTCAAAGGTCTATTTTGAGTAAAATCAAATTCTCTACAACATGGAACAATCAAAACTTGAAAATAATGAAGTTTGATAGATCAAAACCCAAGAAAACCAAGATTTGAATAAACTTAGATCTACAAGATTTCATCCTCCAACAAAAAATGCTAAGTACTAAAGTGTCTTAGAAGCTTGTAGGAAAGACAATAGAACAATTAAAATAGAGTTCCTCCATGAAGCAAGATGACACTTGCCTAAGGGTTTGGGAGAGAATTAATAGAGAAGAGAAATAAATGAAAGAGTAATGAGGAGAGAGAGAGTGGAGTTGGGTTATAAAGGGGAGGTTTATCATGATGAACCACTTGGCCGCATATAAAGCCAAAATAAACCAAGCCGAGCTAAACCAAGACCAAACCAAGCCAAGCCATGCTATACAAGTCAAGATACGGGTCGATAATCCGTACACGTATACTGAAAATACGTATAACATAAAATGGGAGTGACAATATATATATAGGCGGGAACGGAATCAACAAATCTTCGAGGGACTGTTTACTTTCCCTATTGGAATCTAGCACAACATTGATTATGATCCAAATGTCATGTCGTCCTATTGGGATAAGAGAAGTTGTATGCATGTACATTTTTTGATGGATGAATAATATTTATCCAGTTTCCAATATATATATATATATATATATATATATATATATATATATAGAGAGAGAGAGAGAGAGAGAGAGAGAGAGCAAGCTTCATGTACGGGATTAACTTTACGATAAACTTATTGGAGCAGTAACGTACACGTTTCTCTTACAAATTTATATTCTTTAAAAAAATTAAATCTATCCCTTTTTAAAAATAAATCTGTCTTTATCTTAAATAAACAAATTCTATCCATTGGTTTAAATTTTAAAATGGAGATAATCTTTTTAAACAAAAACAAATAGATTTATTTTTTATTTCAAGAAATAATAGATTTGTTTTAAAAAAAAAATCTATCTTTCAAAATGAATATATTTTAAAATATTAATTTTAGTTTTAGTGTTAATATTAATATTAATATTTTAATGTTAATGTTAATTTTAATTTTAATGTTAATTTTATTTATTGTTAATTTAAATATTATTTTTTAGTGTTAATTTTAATTTAGTTTTAACCTTAATATTAATAATTAAAAAAATAAAACTTACATAATATTAATATTAATATTAATATTAATATTAATATTAATATTAACATTAACATTAATATTAATATTAATACTAAAATTAACATTCATATTAACATTCATATTAACATTAGCATTAAAAATAATATTATAATTATAATTACAACTAATATTTTAACATTAATTTGACATTAAATTTAATATTTTTAAATATAGGTTTGTTTTTAAACATAGATTATTTTTTAGATTTGCTTTGAAAGATAGGTTATACATTAGATTTATTTTTATAAAAATATTTAGATTTGAATATATTTGTTTTGAAAGATACATTATTTGTTTTAAAGATACATCTGCAAGCGTATCATTACTCCTATTATTTTCCGTGGACCGAACTATGCTGAGTGGTCTCGGTCGATACGTCTCTCCCTGATCTCTAGACGAAAGATCACTTTTCTGGAAGGTACTGAAGTCAAACATGTTAATGATGCTAGTAAATTGCTTGATTGGAGATGTGTGCAAGCGATATTGGTTCAATGGGTTCTTAATACCATTGATCCATCTCTGAAGAAATCGTTGTCGTACTTTGAGGAGGTTTATCCATTATGAAACTTGTTGGAGAAAAGATTTGTTGTTAGCAATGGCACTCGGAAGCAACAAATTAAGGTGGCTTTGGCTGAGTGCAAACAAATGGCTTCGATGTCTGTGGAAACCTACTTTAGAAATTTGCAGTCTTTGTGGGATGAACAAGCTGCTTATTTTCCATTGCCTACTTGTACCTGTGGTAAACTTGCTACAAAGCTACAGGCTATGAGGGATGAAGACCACTTTCAAGACTTTATGTATGGGTTGAATGCTGAGTTGTATGGTCATACCCGATCTAATCTTCTGGCTCAGGATCCTCAGCCAAGTTTAGATCGAGCATACCAGACAGTCCGTGAGGAGGAGGATATGCGAAAATCTCAGGTCTAATCTGCTACTGAGGAGGTGTTGGCGCTGGCCATCAAGACTTTACCTCGTCTTTTTACTGCTTCTAATAGTAGAACCTCAGATTCCAGAGAAAAATCAGGTATGATCTGTACTCATTGCAAGAAAATAGGTCATGATGTTGCAACTTGCTTTGCCAAGATTGGCTCTCCAGAGTGGTGGAAGACTCGTCCTCGGTGTGAGGGCGGACGTGGTGCTGGTGGTGGCAGAGGCCAGGCACCACAGCAGAGACGTGATGGGGGACACGGTACTGGTGGCGCAGGGGTTGTTTATCATATCGCCGCTGCTGGTCATGGTGTCCCTGCTGGTCTTGCTGGGAGTTCGGCAGATATGATGCATGGAGGGTATCCTTCACCACTCTCAGGTGAACAATGGCAGAAACTGATGAGCTTGCTGGGTAACGACAATCCTTCCAACCTGGTTCTTCAAACTCTGATCGTCTGATGGGTAAAAATTCTTCTGTCACTTGGATATTCGATACTGGGGCTACTCTTCATGCGACAGGTTCTCGTGACTGTTTAGTTGATTGCTTTGAGGGCCCTGTCTGTCATGTGATTTTGCCTGATGGGAGCACTATTGAGGCTGTTTTGAGAGGCAAAGTATTTTTGACTGCTTCGTTGGTGTTGACGGATGTTCTTTATGTTCCGACATTGACTTGCAATTTGATCTCTGTCTCACAATTGATTGGTGCCAAAAATTGTGATATGTTATTTACTCCTGATTTATGTTTTGTTCAGGACCGAAGTACAAGGATGGTGATTGGAGCAGGTAAACAAAGGGGTGGACTTTACTTCTTGGGGGAGGTTTCAGCTTCTTTGGCTTCGGTGATCCTGGCATGCAAAGAAAGTGATTCCGAGGTTTGGCATAGTAGACTGGGGCATCCTTCAGATAAAGTAATGCAGACTTTACCTTTTCTCTCTGGTAGTAGTGTGTTTTCTCATAAGGCTTGTGATATTTGTTATCAAGCTAAATAGACTCGTGATGCCTTTCCTGATAGTAGTAGTCGTGCTTTGAGATGCTTTGAACTTATACACTGTGATCTGTGGGGACCATATCGTGTTCCGTCATCTAATGGGGCACGATATTTTTTGACTTTGGTGGATGATTTTTCTAGAGCTGTTTGGGTTATTTTATTGACGGATAAGTGTGCTGTTTATTCTATGTTTCTTAAATTCATTGCTATGGTGAAGCGTCAGTTTGGGGCTGATATACGTCGTGTGCGGAGTGACAATGGCACTGAATTTAATTGTTTACGAGATTATTTTTTATCTCAAGGTATTTTTTCCAAACATCCTGTGTTGGGACACCTCAACAGAATGGAAGGGTGGAAATAAAGTATCGACATATTTTAAATGTAGCCAGTGCATTGAGATTTCAGGGTTCTCTTTCCGTAGATTTTTTAGGGGAATGTGTTCTGGGTGTATGTTATTTGATAAATAGAACCCCTTCTAGTATCTTGAATTTTAAGTCTCCTTATGAAGTTTTATATGGTTCGGCTCCTTCGTATGATCATCTACGTATTTTTGGTTGTCTGTGCTATACGTATGATTTGGAATTCCGACATGATAAATTTGCTAGCATGAGCAAAAAATATATCTTTGTTGGGTATCCACTTGATAAAAAGGGATAGAAACTGTATGATTTGGAGACTGGTAAATTTTTTTTGTCCCGTGATGTTACTTTTTATGAAAAAGTAATTTCTGGGTGTGGCTCTGCTAGTGAGATGTCTTCTGCGATACGCCATCCATCTATTGAGGTGCCGGAAGACGATATAGAGGTTTTTGGGATGGTGCCGGCTACGGTTGCTGAGGCCGGAGTGGTTGATGGTGGCGAGGATGCACAGGTAGATGCAGAAGTATTGACAGGAGAGTCCGCTGGGGGTAATGCGGATACTACTGATGATACAGGGGATACAGTATTGCCAGAGGTGCCCGAGGAGGTAGTATTGGGAAGAGGAATGAGAAAGAAATCACAACCAGTGCGATTACAGGATTTTGTGACGAATGCTGTTCGAAGTAAAAGTCCCCCCTTCACCACAGTTCATCTGTTCCCGTCACTTCCTCGGGTACTTCGTATCCTCTAACACAATTTCTAAGTTATGACATATTTACTGCTGGACACAGAGATTTTCTTGCAGCTATCACTATAGGTGCTGAGCCTACTTCATATCGTCAGGTCTCGCGAGATTCGGGCTGGCGCACGACTATGCAAACTGAAATACAGGCTCTGGAAGATAATGGAACATGGAGTCTTGTCGATTTGCCTCCTGGAAAGAAAGCATTGGGAAGTAGATGGGTGTACAAAATAAAGTACAAATCCGACGGCAGTGTTGAGCGCTTAAAGGCACGGCTGGTTGTGTTCGGTAATCATTAGGTTGAGGGGATCGACTATTCAGAAACATTCGCCCCGGTAGCTAAGATGCCTACAGTTCGGACGTTCTTGGCTGTTGCAGCTGTGAGAGGCTGGACTTTGCACCAGATGGATGTGCAGAATGCTTTTCTTCATAGAGATCTGACAGAAGAAGTGTATATGAAGTTGCCGTCAGGTTTTTCGCATAGTGAACCCAACAAAGTGTGTCGCCTGCGTAAGTCACTATATGGATTGAAACAGGCACCACATTGTTGGTTTGCTAAGCTTGCTGCTTCTCTGATATCCTATGGATTTATTCAATCTCATTCTGATTATTCCCTTTTCTCCCTTTTTAAAGGGAAAGTAGAGTTGCATGTTTTGATCTATGTGGATGACATGATTGTGTCTGGTAATGACACAGGTGCTTTAGATGCTTTCAAAAAGTACCTTAGTTCTTGCTTTCACATGAAGGACCTTGGTGTGTTGAAGTACTTTCTTGGCATCGAGGTGGCTCGGAGTGCAGAAGGAATTTCCTTGTGTCAAAGAAAGTATGCTTTGGATATCATTTCAGAATACGGTTTGATGGGGTCTCGACCTGCTGGCTTTCCCATGGAGCCCAATCACAAGCTGGCAGAATCGACTAGTCCAAAGATGGCGGATGCAGAGACTTATCGGAGGCTGGTTGGGCGGTTGATTTATCTATCGTTTACTCACCCTGACTTAGCCTATGCTGTGCATATCTTATCTCAATTCCTACAGGAGGCTCGACAAGATCATTGGCATGCTGCTTTGAGAGTTGTCAGATATCTCAAACATGCACCAGGACAGGGTATTCTTTTGAAAGCTGATTGTGATCTCTGTCTTTCTGGTTAGTGTGATTCCGAATGGGCCAGTTGTCCCTTGACTCGCCGCTCTGTTACAGGCTGGTTGGTATTTCTGGGGGGGGTCTCCTATTTCTTGGAAGACCAAGAAGTAATCAACTGTTTCTCGATCTTCCGCTGAAGCTGAATACCGATATCTTGCTGCGCTTGTTTATGAGTTGAAATGGTTGAAGAAATTATTGGTGTGTTTGGGCGTTCGCCAGGAGTCTGCTATGTCGGTGTATTGTGACAGTCAGTCTGCCTTGTACCTGGCTCAGAACTCGGTATTTCATGAGCGCAGTAAGCATATTGAGTTGGATTTGCATTTTGTTCGTGATGCTATTCGAGATGGCACCGTAATAGCCTCGCATGTTCCTACTTCTTCTCAACTGGCTGACATCTTCACCAAGCCCCTTGGAAAGCATGTGCTTGATTCTTTCCTTCCCAAGTTGGGCATTTGTGACTTGCATGCTCCAACTTGAGGGGGGGTGTTAGATTATATTTGTAATGTAAATATGGCCCATAAGCCCAAATGTAGACACTATATATATTGTAACAAACCCTAGCAATAAAAATAAGACATTATTATTTCCTACAGAAATATTTATAAATTTTTAAAAGAGGGAGAGACGTATTTTTTTCTTTTTCTCTCTGTAAAAAATTAATTTTTTAAACTATCCCGCAACTTTGTCCCATAAGTTATTTCCGTATAGGAAGGGGCTTGTGATTGCTTAACATGTAACTTTGATGGGAGAAGGCTTGTGATTGCTTAACATGGTTGGGATTGCTTCAAATTGGTTTGGGATTGCTTATCATGGTTGTTTTTGTGTTAATTTTTTTAAAATCACTCCCAAAAGTAGTATGTTTTTGTGCTTATCATGGATTTTCTTTTAAAAAGTATATGCAATCCCAAACAACTAGTTATGCTTATTTTTAAGAAAAAATTTGAGTGGCACCCCACTTGGTTGGCCTATTTATGCGGTGCACCCCACATTGTTTGCTATATATATAAGTAATCCCATATTTGACGGTAAACGTCACTTTTGACGGTCAACAGAGTTTGATCGATAATTTATGACGAAAATACCCTCGCTATATGTATAAGTAGCCCCACATCTGTCGCGCCCCCACCTCCGTCCCGCCGCTGTCGCGTTCATCACTACCACCATCACCACTACCACCATCTTCACTATCACCACCACCACCATTGCCCCTGCGTCCCCGTCCCGTTCCGCCCCCCTCCACCCCTCCCCCGTCCCGCTCCGCCCCCCTCCGCCCCGTCCCCCGCTCCGCTCTGCCCCCCTCTGCCCCCCTCCCCCAGCAGCCAGCAGCGGCGGCGGCAGGCGGCAGCGGCGGCGGCGGCGGGCAGCGGGGGTGAGGAGGGGGAGGGGGGGTGCGCTCGCCGAGGAGGGGGGGGGGGGGGGGCGCTCGCCGAAGAGGAGGAGGAGAGAAGAAATTGGGTTCGAAGAAGAAGACAAAGAGGAATATGGACATTTTCGTCTTTTTTTATCGGTCAAACTATGTTGACCGCCAAAAGTGACGTTTTCCGTCAGATGTGGGACTACTTATACATATAGCAAACAATGTGGGATGCACCGCATAAATAGGCCAACCAAGTGGGGTGCCACTCAAATTTTTTTCTATTTTTTTAAAAAAAAACTGTTCCTAAAGCCATCTGGTAACAGTTGCGTAAAAAGAGAGACCTTTTAAAAGAGTCATTTCAATTATGTGAAAGGCTGAAAGCTTCTGAAAACAGTTGAAAATTTGCTGTCAAAAGTTGCTTTCTGAAAAGCTGGAGCAGATCCCAAACAAAACCAGGCCTTAGCCCATCCAAAACAAAGTCCAACAATCAACCCACGGGCCGGTGCGGATTCGAACGCTCCGGATGCTCCTTCCCGCTTTTTCTGACGTCTAAAACAAATCAATCCCATGCGTTGCCTCCAAAAAAATAAAATAGAAATTAATAAATCGACTCTAAATCCCTCGTCTACATATTTTACATAAACCCACCCCTCCCCAAAATTAACACACTGATAGAAAACGAAACGAAAAAAGAAGAAGAAATAAGTCTCTCCCTCCCTCTTCAAAACCCTAAATTCCCCTCCGATCGGAACATCTCCCCGCGCCCGCCATGCCGGAGATCGAGGGCTCCGCCTTGAACCTCCAGCCGAAATCGAGCCGCCAGATCCTCAATCATCGGTTCCCCTTCGATTTTCATGGCGGCGTCGCCAAGGAGAAGACGATCCCGGTGAATTTCTCTCTCTCCCTCTCTCTCTCTCTCTCTCTCGTTCCCCCTTTAGTTTGTTCTCTTCTTTATTGAGAAGTGAGTTTGTAGATGCTTGTGTGGTCCACTACACGTTATGTACACGGCGACACGGACACGACACGCATATTTCAGCATCTCCTAAGTGTATTTCACGAGTGCGTTTGTCGTGTCCAATACGTGTGAACCTTTTGTGGTTTCCGTCTTCCCTAGGTGTGGACCTAATGTCAATGCTTTTATCTAATTGGAAGTTTTCGTTCGTGAAGCGATGCAGAAAACTTAAGGTGAAAGCTTTAGTTGTCTTGTATCTTCTTTAGAAGTAAGACGAGGGTCCGGTTCTCTGCAAGAAGATGGTCAAGGTGGGTTAAGTGTCTCAAAAAGGCGGCCTTGTGTCAAGGATTTTTCTCCGTCTCGTCCAACCGAGCACACCCTAGAAGAAAGATGGTACTTTGTACTTGCTTGTGGAACCGAAAACGTGTGCTGACATATTGTGAATGGTTATTAAGTAGAGGGCTAACTGATACGATATTGTATGTTCAAGTAATAATGAGTTACCCATTTGAAGCGACTGTTGTAAATTTTAGTTGGAGTGATTGTCAGCAGAAATGGAGGTCTTTTGCGGAATAGGAGGTATTCAAAGGAACATACCAGCGACTTTAACATGAGTTTTTCTATTCCATGGCTCGAATTCATTGTCCTCTTAAAATACTTTAACTCCCAGACTGAAAATTTCCATCTCCTTCTATCTAACATCTTGGAATTCTTCTGGTGAAGCTAAGAAGATGATGCTCCAAGGCCAGCTCACTATTTTGGTTGTTGGTGAATCATTTGGAACTGTTGATCACCATTCCAAGCTTTCAGTCTCAAAGGCAATGATATTTCATCATTATGATGAGAGAGACGATTTCTTGTGGTAACTAGCAGCTATGAGAGAGAATTTCTTGGTTTCTTAATGTGCATGGGCCTAGGATTCAAACTTCAAAGGGAAACTAAATGTAATATCCTCTTAAGAATGTAAGAAATGGCACTCAAGGAAAATGTTACCTACCAGTAAATGCCTGTTTGCATCACCAAGTGTTTTTTTTTTTTTTTTTTTTTGCGGAAGAGAGCAGGAAGTAGCTCTTTTCACATTTCGTTGACTTCAAGAAACCATACGCTTAGCAAGAGATGGGAACATAAAACTGTTCTCCTCCCAAATCATAGAACTTGGCTACCTTACAAAAAAGTGCAAATGGAAAAGTACGGGCTTTGCATATGCTATTTTACAGTTTCTGACTTGATCTTAAGGTCATGCCCTCCTCTGGCCTGCGATCTCGTCTCTTTTAGTCTACAAATTTGCTAAATCCCACATAATTTAATCTTGGATAAGTCTCCTAGCTTACTTGTGGGTCACCACTATATCCTCACCTATCCTAGATATTTATACCGGATGAGACGGGCATAATGAAATTATGAAATCAATTGACATTTTTTTTCACTCCTAATTTTTTTTGTTATTTTATTTCATAGTGCCAAATTGGCGATGGGAGCTATTAGCCTATTGTGTCCCAGAAGGTTTTATTATATACAATTGTTTCTCTTCACTCAGTCTGATTTCACTACTGAAATATATTTGTGACGTGCTGGCAAATCTTCAAAAGAGAAGATGATTAACCTTTTCTTCGGTGTTCAATTGTTCATATGCAGTCTCTAGTTAGGAAGCATTAAAGGAGACTTGATTATCCATATTGCTTTGGCGGATGCTCTTCATGGCAAATGATTATACAATAATTTTAACGTGAATACCCTATTTGTCTCCCACTTCCAATAGATCTTTTTCTAATCTAGGGACTTCCATACCTGCAACTCTTCCCTATATCAGTATGCAAACTCATGGACCTCCAAAACTTGCAATCCTCTACCTCCTCTCTGTTGTTCAGAAACATAATTTGCATTACGTTGTTCTTGATTAATGTCTGGAAAATTTCCTTAAGAGCTAAGTCTGTTTACCACCTCTCTCTCTAAATTGTTCTTTTTAGGGGTTTAGGGTAGTGAGTTTTATGAGGAGTAAGGTTGGAAACAAGTGCTGAAGGACAGAGAAGAACGTTTCACACCTCGTAGGTTTCATGTCCAATTGCATTACAAAAATCCATGGAGAAGAAAACTCCCAAAGTACATGTACAATGGACACATAGTAACAAACACTCATTATCTAAACCAATTGAATGCACTCCCCATGTATATAGGGTTAACCACCTTAATGTTTTACAGTAAGGACATGGGCTAATAACTTAACTCGAGTAGACTTTTGCATAGAAACCCTCAACTAGTAAAGATTTGACACTTAGTCCATTACTGTAAAGTTCAAAACTGAAACTGAACTCGACCCTAACTTGATCCAGAGTAGTTTCAAATACTATTACTAAATCAAGTCTAACTTGACTCAGTTTTATAAAAATCTGGAGATAGTAGTTGACACTTTGTCATGAATTCTGACTAATGCGACTGGTTCCCAGCAATATAGTTCTTTAATCTCCCTTCTTTCCCAAGAAAGAGCAGTATCTCTTTAAAACTCATTATTTAAGACCCAAGTATTCCCAAATCACACATATTAATTCATTATGTTGTTAGCTTTGTCTATCTTGTGAGTTAACAAAAATAAACTAAAGGATTTGCACAGCCAATTTTAACTTTTTATATGAAATAAGTTTTCCATGTGCATCATGTTTTGTTCGTTGTTTAATTTTTTGTAACATGTTACTGGCATCATACTCTGTAATTTCTATCTGATCTGTTTGTGCTATGTATTCTGCATCTTGAGCCTTTTTTTTCTTATCTGGATCAGCTAACTAGATGGTTGTCACTGAAAGTAGTTTCTTAGTTATTATGATGATTTAATCATCTTTAGTTACATCCTACAATAGATGATAGGTTTACAAGAAATGCTAAGGTGTTAAGGATTTTACCTAAGCTACAATATATATACATAATAAACAACAACAACAACAAAGCCTTTTATCCTAATTTTTTGGAAGTGTCATTCCTTATTAACTTTTTGGCTTAATGTATCAGAGAGATGAATGCAATTACCTAGAGTAAATTGTATCGTTGTACTTCTTCATCTAGGCTCTTTATACTCTAGAGGAACTTTGTGGGTGCTTCTTGATTGTATGAGATTAAACTTCATAGTTAAATGGTAGGTCTATCTACTGCCGACTGGTCACCTAGGTTACACGAGGCGCAATTAAGACGCGCGTCCGGACGATACGAGGCGCAAAAATAATAAATTATAAAAATATACCTAAATAAATAAATTAGTACAATAAGAAATAAAATCAAATAACATATTAAAACCAACAAAAATATGTTAAAACATAACCAAGTGAACTAGCAGAGCAGTACTAGCAGTAGTAAGTAATCAACTGAACTAACAAGAGTTTGTATTCTTCCTACCACGTTTTTAGTACATTTTAGTTATTATAGTTCAACTGTAACCAACTTTGGCAACCGTGGAAATGACTATCTCCCTCCCACTTGTATAAGATAAGGGTTTCCAATTTTCCATGCCTCAAATGTTTTGTATATATATATATATATATATATATATTTTTTGGAATAAGGGTGAATTTATTCCTCGCATATAGCGGAAAAGGTATTACAATACATAATATCACAACTTTTCAAGCCCCAAATTATAGTATTATGGGGCCATTACTGATACATCGAATTCTATGTTATGTAGAATTCCAATAGGGGGGTAGTCAAGCCCTCGAAAATACGTCTGTTCCGTTCATTCCAGATGTGCCAAACAGACGCGGCGAGACGAACTCTGGCTCTTCTGGCCCACCCCGGATCCTGGCCTCTGTGATCTCGAATCCAGCTGAGAATGCTCCGGATGTCTCTATCCATCCCAACTCCTCCTCTCATCTGCGCGCACTGCTCAGTCCAAATGTGCCAGGTCATCGGGCATACAAAGAAGAGGTGTCCCATAGATTCATCATCTTCATTACATAGCACACATTTGGCATCCGGAATTTGCATCCCAAATCTGAGGAGTCTGTCTCTCGTCATCAGTCTACCCCGTAGAAGTCGGTATGCACATAGTTGCATTTTTCGGGCAACCCTCTTGCCCCAAATGAAGTCCACCTCCTCAGCCCGGTCATGGTGGGTCCGGACCAAGTCGTAGCAGCTGCGAAAGCAGAATAGGCCTGACCCGTCCTCCGTACCTGTGCCGACCCAGCTCCAGGAATCCTCATGCTGGCTGGCGTCAATAGTAATAAGGCGAATCTCCTCGGCAAGCTGAGCAGTATATGGATATCCTTCTGGCCTCCAAACTCCATCTCTGATGATCCGATTGCATGTGAGCCCCCTGTCCGCTTCTCTGTCCAGTAGTCCTCCCAATAGCTCGAGCAAGGATCTGGAACCCAACCAAGGGTCTAGCCAGAGGTCGGTAGTCGTCCCATCCTTCATGTTCCTGCAGATAGCGGTCTGAAGCACCGGTCGACATCTCAGAATGGCCTTAAACGTGACCGAGAAATTGTTGTCTATTCTGCAGGCCCAGAAGTTAGTCCTCCTCAGGTATCTGTTCGCCATCCATTCCGCCCAGAACGATCCCCCCTTGATGAATCTTCAGGCCATCTTCACACAAGCTGCCTTCCTTACCGCATGAAGAGGCCTCAATCCCACTCCTCCTTCCTCCCAAGGCCGACAAAGCTGGTCCCAGGAGATCGCATGTATCCCTCCCCTCCAGATGAAGTCAGCACAGATGGCCTCCACTTTCCGAATAGTAGCCATAGGGATCTGGATAGACTGCAGCCAGAACATCGTGATGCCCGCAATAACCGAACACACCAACTCAATTATATATATATATATATATATATATATATATATATATATATATATATATATATATAAGGCGTGCCTAGACGTGTCTTTTTTGGTTCTGTCTTGCTGAAAAGTGCGTCTAAGGTGTGCCCGGAGAAAGGGGCCTCGCCTAGTGAGGGACGAGGCACGTCTTTGACTACCATTCTCTCATGCCTAATAGCTACCTTGGTTGGAAATTTGACACCGGTATAGAGGGTTGACGATAGGTAGATAGACAATCGTAAAACTTTATTATGAAGCTCTTTTATGCTCTATAGTCTATAGCCAACTCATTCTGATGGGAGAAGGCTTGGATGACGATCTATGTTACCTGGACTCGGGTACGGGTACATATCTAAGAGTCGGACCCTTTAAAATCTTAATTAAAGGACACGCGGACTCGGCTAAAAAGGATCCAAATTGTGGATACAGGTACAGAGATACGACTATTAAAATAAATATTTTTCCTAAAAAATATGGAACTTGAGTATCTCATTCATCTCAAAATCTATATTGAAGATGTCTAATCTAGAAAAATTATCAAAGTGCATAACATTCAAAGAAAGTTTTGGATACTGAATCAAACTTACAAAACATATGAATTTGAACCAGAAACATAAGTACATAATAAGTCCAAAAAAGGCAAAAGATGGTTGCTTTGCTGCATTAAGTCTCCAAGTTCAGATCTTTCTCTTCCTGTTGTTAACTTCCTGCCAACTCATTAGTCACCATTCTCCTCAAATATCATCTTTTCAGTTTGTGGTTCGTGAAGAGAAACTTGTGGTTCCTGAATAGAAATTGCTCCAAATTCACTTGATTCAATCTCTTCCCCATCTATGGAATATTCATCCCCACCTATAAAAAAAAATTAACTGATATCAAATTGACCGTTTAATTGAATTCTTACATGATAGGTCTATTATGACAATTAACCATTATACAAAATATAGAAAAATAATAACTACAGATGCTAAATTTTACTTTTATGCCTAATATGACAAAATAACAAGTATAATGGTTAACCTGCAGTTTTCCATTTTATAACATGCAGTGGTCCATTTTATAAAGAAGAACATTGTTTGATTGAAAGTTTAAACCAAGTATAATGGTTAACCATATGTGCTTGCAGTGGATACATATATTTTCATGTCAACAACAAATATAATTTATTAAAAGTTCCTTTTTTATTTTTTACTTTATTCTTTCCTTCTTAGTAGGGCACGTAAATATGGGCCATGTTTATATAGCTGATGTAAATAATTATGTGCAAGCAGTGGAGCAGATTTGATCATTTCACATACATGGATATGCTTATATGTTAAAAAAATAGTTTTATCTAGAGAAAACATCGGTTTAGTAATAAAAAAAGTTACCAATGTCCCATTCTTTTGTCACTCCTTGATACTCCGGACTTTTTCTTGACAGGAGACGGAGATTGCAATGCACAAATATTAGGTTATCAACTCTTTGGGTTGCCAAACGACTTCTTTTGATACTTTGGATCATAGAATATGTGCTCCAGTTTCTCTCCGAAGAAGAGTTACCATCTCCCCTATATACTTTCCAGTCAATATCCATCACCATTTTTTCAAGAGCTGATCTTACTTCTTTCAAACGTATACACATGATAATGCTTGAAGCAAATCTTGTATCCGCAACTCTTAACAAAGCCAACTTTGAGTATTTGTTAAATATAAATAAGGCCATGCTATGATTGACCACAAAATTTCGAATATTTTGCACTTCATTAATCAAGTCAGAAATCCACTTACATTGCGCATAATGAGAATTCTTTTCCGATGGTGCACATATGCTCTTCAATGCTAGATTCAAGCTGTGCACTACGCATGGAGTCCAAAATATTGTTGGATGTTTGGTTTTAATAATTAACCCAGCAGCCTTGTAATTACTTGTATTGTCCGTTATAATTTGAACAATATTTTCTTCTACTTCTTTGATTGCTTGCATAAACACATCCGCTATATAGTCTGCATCCTTAGTACATCTACTCGAATCAATTGTTTTTTTATAAACATTGTCTCAGCTGAAGATACGGCCATAATATTTATCAGTGGTCATTGCTGCCTATCTGTCCAACCATCTGAAACTATAGAAACACCTTTCTTCTTCCATGTGTCCTTGATAGGTTGTAGTAGACTTTTGACGTGCTCCTTCTCTTATGCAAGTAATGTTGTGCGGAGTCTATCAAATGATGGAGGAGCATAACCTGCAAAATTATTGTTTGTTAGACTTTGTAAACATTTTTGAATGTAATGAGACAATATTGAACGATAAAAGGAGGAACATAACCTGCCAAATTGTTGTTTGCTAAAGTTTGTATATATTTTCGAATATAAGGAGATTTAGCAATATTGAACGATAAACCGCTCGCGTAAATAGCACGAGCAAATTCTTTGTCGGCAATATCTCTAGTAACAGCGTTGAAGGCAACCTCGAGACCCCCCTTTCTTTTCTTTGGTTGCACAAGATCTGTATCTTCAGGTAAAGTAATGTATGCAGCCTTCTTTATTGCATTTGAAACTTCTTGAGCCTTCTTTCGTTCAGCATCTTCATTCTCCTTCTTGAGTGCTTCAAGTATTTCACCTCCGACCACCTTGCAGGCTTCAACTCCAAAGTTAGGAAGTCTTAACAAATGTGCTCGCACTTTTGTATAAGACCCGGTCACCTTCTTACTATAGTAGTTGCAAACCCAGCTTCTATTTCCACCTCCACCCGCAGCTAAATTAAGAACTTTTACATGATTCCATAAGGGTTTGTCATCAAATCCTTGAACATTGTTTGGACGCTTGTTAGAAGACGACATTGTGCATAATGTAAAAGAAGAGAATGTGAACTGTGAAGACCGAAGAGTACTTGGGTTTCTTTTTATAGTCTTCTTCTTTGGTAACTAAATGCTTTCCTTTCTGTTTACATCACTAGTAGAGCACCCCAAATGAACTTCATTTTTTGTGCATGTCTCTTCATCTTTTGTGCTATATGAGGTAGAGTATTGCTTCATCTTCTGTGCTCTGCATGTGAGTGGAGTACTGAGCTAGTGGTGCTTGGTCTTCTTTGACCACATATTGTGGAGACAAGCACATGCTTGCATGCATTTTTAGCAAGTGACCAGCTTGCATGTATTTTTAGCAAATGACCCGACCACATGTCGTTGTCACTGAATGAGCTCTCTTCTTGTGACCATACGTGGAGTAAGGGATGTCCTTGTGACCATATTTGCTGATGTATGATATATATCCAAATTAATATTATTATCTATATCCAATGATAGGAATGTTATCTTAAGTGTCCAATTTGAATTAATTTGTATCCAATTTGATGTTAATTATCCAATTTGGATTTTATCCAACCTGTACAGATGTTAAGTATTCAATTTGTATTAGTTTTGATATGTCCAACTATTATTTTATTTAATTTTAAAACTTTTAAGAAAAATATTTAAATAATTAAATTTGTGTCTAAATATATAACTTTAAAATTTTAATAATTTATTCATATTATTTGTTTTCTGATATTAAAAAAAATCTATATTTCAACCTGAAATTGAATGGGTTGGGTCATCTTATATCTTATTTAAATATATTTTAATTAGAATTTGTTATAAACATTTCTTTAGAACTTTGGATACATGTAGTTTAAATATAATTTAAATATTGAATATATTTGATTATTATTTTAAATATTGAATATATTCGGGCAAGGTGCAAATCGAGCTCGAGCCAAGTCTTCTGATGCTGATAATCTCGTTAACGGGAAGAGAAAAGTCATTACCATGTGGAACGACGAGAAAGATCATAACATTTTTATTTAGGGCTAAAAATCGAACGAACGAGCTCGAACAAAGAGTGTTTGAACTTGGTTCGGCTAAACTATTAAACAAGTTTGATTAGAGTCGAGCTCATAAATGGTGTTTGAACTCGGTTCGATTAGAGACTCGAACAGATCAAGCTCGACTTGCTTTAGCTAGCGAGCTTAAACAAACACGAACGAAGAGTAAAATTTCTAAGACAATCCATTAATAAAGACATCATATACTAGGAGGATGCCCTGATATGAGAAATCGAGCTGAGCTCGAGCCTATTTGCGAACAAGACCGAGTCGAACAACCTATAGTCGTACTCGGTTCGAACATCCCTTCGAACAGAAAAAAAAGAGTCGATCGAGCTCAGTACCGACCAACCCACGAACGAGCTTTGAACCAAGCTTGGATCGAGCCGAACGCGAACTGTTTGAATCGTTTTACAGTCCTATCTTTATTCAGTATCGATAATGAGTGTCGTTCACTCACAATGAGTGTCGTTAATTAAGGAAGCTTAACACAAGTTGAGAGTTGAGACATCACATTTCATTACAAGGAGGATACTTAATTGGTCTAGATATATTAACCATTGTTTGAATGTTTCTTGGAAGTGACAAATTTATTATTTTAAATTTATTTTAAAATATAATTAGTTTTAATTACATAATAAATAATAATAAAAGTAACTATTATTATTTACTATTTACTCTCTATTTCTTTATCCATCTAAGTCATATTCAGGCTAAACTAAATATTTGAACCTACATTATAAAAAAAATAAAATATATATTATTTTATTTTATTTTTCCTTTAAACAAGCAATATGTTCCTACTTTACCATGTAACTAAATTAAATAAAAATTAAATTAAGTAACTCTATTTTCACGTTCCTAGACTAAATAACGCTGTAAATTGGCTCATGAGGATAGAGTTATTTTGTTAGTTATAGTTGGCATAATGATTATAAATTCGTAAATTTTTATACGAAGCATCAAATTTTATAAAAAGTACAAAAAAGAAAATAGTTTGAGAAATTTGCAAACAAAGGACAGATACAACCTTAGTTCGTTTCAAAATTGTAAAGTCTACAATGTTTTTCAAGTTTTTTACCAAGTTCAAAACACCCTCAGTAAAGGTGTTTTGATTTTTAATTTTTTTTAATAAGTTTTCTATACAAAATAAAGTTAATTTGGTAAATTTAACTAATACATAAGTTTGTTGTAACTCAGTTGGTTAGAATATATATTTGTAAACCAAAATTTTTGAAATCAAATCTCGTTGGATGTAGTATTTGCTTTTTTTTAGTGGAACTAATATCTTTTTAAAAAAATTTCCACCAAGATTTTGTGTTAAAAGAGATCCATAGTATATACTATACTACTAGTTATTTTTAGATACGAAATTATTAGTGTATATATATAAATTGACTTTTTGTGTCCTCTTGGCCCTTGGGTCCTGGACGGCCGTCTTAGCTATTATGGGTCAGGGCCGACCTTGCACGTCCTTAGTATGGATGTTTTTTATTTATTTATAGTTTTTAAATGTCCTTAGGAAAAATGTTTTGGACTTGACAATTTTGAAATAAACTAAAATGACCTTCTCAAGGTGTATCTATTCTTCGTTACAAACTTCTCAAACAGGGGCGGATCTACATGGGGTCCAAGGGGGGCCACGACCCTCCCATTTAAAAAAAATTATTGATTACTATATAGAATGTTTTTACAAGTTTACGATATATATTAGTTTGAACCATTAATGTCCAAAGAACAAGTTAGCTCAAGTGGTAATGTTTTGGACTTTTAATCTAGAGGTTACAAGTTCAAACCTCATCTCCAACACTTTATTAAATATTTTACATGTTTTAGAAATCTTTTATTTATAATGTTTTGCTTCCTCTTTTGTAACAATTTGAAAAATATTGTCTTTTTTTGCTCATTCTTGTTTGAGTTTTAGTATATGTTTTGCTATTGAAGTCCAATTAACACGACAACTTTAAGGATTTCTATATGTAGTAGCACGGTCCCTCCATAATTTTAATTCTGGCTCCGCCCCTGTTCTCAAACTATTTTTTTTTACAAATATTTTTATTTTTTTTTGATAATTTGTATGAATTTTTTTTTATAAACTGGTTACAAGTTAAGTACAACACTTATGTTTCTTAAACTGCATATTTTTTAGCATGATACTTTTTAGCAGAAAATTATTTATTTTACATTGATAATAATACATTAACAATACCCTTCAAAATTGAAATATATTACTTAACTTACTCTATAGGAAAAAAATTTGGAACTCTTCTAAAAGAAGCAACCAGACCTAAATATATCCCGTGAACAATATGTAACTTGCCAAGTACAGTTGCCATTTCCTAAGCTAAAAAAATAAAACAAAATAACAGTGCACACTTGCCAAATGCCAAGTACAGATGCCAACTCACTCCACCTCTTCATCATCCCCTCCTATTTATTCTCTCTTTTCCAAAACCATCTCAAACCCAAAGAACCAAACCACATACCACACTCTCTCTCTCTCTCTCTCTCACAGTATCCCAACGAAGAAGAAGAAGAAGAAGAAGAAGAAGAAGAGGAGGAGGCGCCTATTTCTCTCACTGAGTTTTCAACAACGAAGAAGAAGGACGTCTCCACCTGCCCTCTCCCTTAATTCGGTAGATTCGACCACCAACATATCCATACGAAATTATACATACATATATATTTATATTTGGTGGATTTATTACTAGAAATCATCATGTTCTTTGAATTTTTCTCATTTATTTGTTCTATGAATATGTTCTCAAGAGCCGTGTCCGCTAGTCACCCTTACTGTCCGACCCGAATTTCGTATCCGTACCCGTGTCAGGTCGTTTCGACCCGGGTACTTCGGCCTAAAGTGCCGAGTTCGGGTATCATAGATGACGATGATATATGCACAAAGGAAGAGAAGAATCCTCTTCACAATTCTATCAAATACGGGCCTAAGGAGCAAGGAGCATAAAGGTAGAAACTATACGATAACACTATTCTTAAGCCCCCCTTAAACTCACCATAAGTCGACCAATGAGAGTTTGCTAAGTATATATAAATATCGTATTGTATTTGCTTAGTCCGAACGGTAACACGGAGCTTGTACAAAGAATCCTGTGAAACATGGAGTTGTGGGCTTAATGCCACACGAGGTCAGTTACATGTTATTGGTAGATGTGGGCTTAAATGTCACCGAAAGCAGGCTTACATAGGATAATGTGTTTCCTAGGCGTATGGGAGAGGAGTGGCATTTGAAGCTGTGTGATATGGACAGTGGTGGTAGCAGACGGGGGGATGGAACTACAACACTGACGATCCAACTTGAGGAGCAGGGAGGTGTTCGAGCAACTTTGTCGTAAGAAATTAGGTGTATGAAGGAGACTGGGGAGGTCACTGGTTAGAAGAACATGCAGTAGGACGGGTGGTCTGGTAAGAGTCACATGAGTGGCTGTTGCTGGTGAGAAGCAAGCGTTATGGGTGACTCTGCGGAGAAGATTAACATTGACTTGTTGCTTCTCTTCGATGTCAAGCACCCTCATTAGCAGTTGAGGATGCGCAACTTCGTGGTGGACAGAGTTCTGTAGAGGCTCGAAGCCGGTAAGCGAATTCGTGGACGGACACCACTCGTGACTGGAGGCAGGTGCAGAGTCAAAACAATTGGAAGTTGAAGGAGGACTGTGTCCACTATTGTTTCTCCTGCTGGCATGTTGGTCCAGTCCGAAGGCAACAATCGTGAATGTCTAACCGAATCGCCCATTCAATTAGTCAGAGTTGATATGCTTCCAACTTGCTATTCTAATATATTAATTTTCTTTAACATGTTCTATCCGTGTGTCGTCAGGATGGCGCCCTTCGGAGTAGCCTTTACCAAACAAGAACAAGGTACCAGAGACGAAATTTAGGAAGAAAGAAGCTCTTGGCCTAGAAAGATCCCATCTTTACTCAAAAACCTATGACAAGAGAGACAACTTGGATGATTTTTTTCCTTATATAGCCTCATCCAAGAGATTCCCTCCTCTCTTGGAAAGAAAAGGATGCCAAGAGGGGGTATCCAATGAGTTTCTCCCCCATTTCCTCATGCAGATGTGATGTGTTTCCAGAGAGGGGGCGAGGAGGCCAAAGATCTGAACTTTTTCCAAGTTTATGGGAATGAGAGGAGGGATCATTGAGGAGGAGGAGGAGGGATAAGGTTTGGTTCTGATTAGCCAAATTAATATTTTGGCAGTGGTGGGAGGAAGTTGGAGAACTTTCTGGTTTTGATGCTGCCATAATAGAAAGACTTCACTGAAGATTTTGATGATAGAGGAAGTAAGGAAGTGGATCGAGTAGGTTGGGGTGCTTCGTGGCGAACGAGGCAAGTGGCTAGTGGAGGAAGGCTATAAGATCAGGTCACAGGTAACAAGGTGGTCGACTAGGAGAGGAGGTGGAGCATTGGGGTAATGAGTGTTCGGAAAGTCCAAATTGGTGTCTGGTTGGTCAGAAATGGATTCACAGATTTGGAAATAATGCATGTCTGGCAACGTGTGGGTTGTGGTCCTTTGGTGCAAGAGTGGGCTGACGTGGTATAGTCTTGGGTTTGGTGGCAGCCGACGACATTAGGGTACCTATGTGGAGGCAATCAGAAGGTATGTCATGGTCAAGTGGATTGGTCAAGGATAAAGGCTTTTGTTGGTTTAGGGAAGAAGGAAGCGTTGGCGGCTGGGATTGGGTTATGTCAAGGTTAGCGCTTTGCGAGTTTGAGGAAGGAATAAGGTATTGCGGATAGGATTGAGAGTGCGGGAATAGTGGTGGTGGTAGGCTAAGGTTAGAGTTTTGGAGTGGAGGGGAGGTAGAGGAAGAATAGGTTAGGGTTAGGGAATAAGATGGGATGGTAGATAGAAAATGATGCTAACTAGGTTTTAGAGTGGTGGGCAGTGTTTTTTTTTTTTGTGTGGATAGTAGCTAATTAGAGTTAGGATCACTGTAGCTCCTATACCATATTAGAAGACTACATTGTGATAACGTTAGAATACTTCATTGCTGTGGCTTGAGTGTATATATATATTTATTTGTATATATTATATTTTTATGCTCTTTAGTCTCGTTTCGTATTGGATAGAGTTGTATGAGGAGTCTCTCCTCGTACATCTGGTATGGGTCCTAAAGTGGATAAGGGAAAATATACAATGCCACTATTCTTCACACTTGTAAATTTTGAAGTTCTCTTGTTGGCACTAGAAAGAGACCTTTTTATTGTATAAACCAAACTTTACCTGTCGTGTTCGTTTTGTAGTATTTTCTGCATACTCACCTGAGTTTTTATGTGTTGTGTTTGTTTTTTAGTATTTTCTGCATAGTCACCTGAGTTTTTATGCACAATCTGTTTTATATATATAACTTTTCTTTTGCAGTCAAAACAGGTACATGGAACAGAAGTTCGTGAGGTCGAGTTTCGTGAAGGATCATTTAAACAAGGGCATGAAGAAGCCATGAGCAGTCATATACTTCCACCTCTGCCAGGTACCCCAGACAAGCGCCAGAGAAAACCAAAAGTTTCAAAACGTAAAGGTTTTCTGCCAGAAAATCCCGAATCAGTTGATGGTAATTCCATGCCCACTTATATCTATTAAAAATTTGTGGACCTGCATTTTGTGTGCTAGATGTAATTCCTGAATTTGTCTGTAAAAGAATATTTAAGCAATCTCTACTTCCGGCAGTCTTTATATTAGGGAATCTCGGTTATTAGACTATTAGGCGTATGCATGTTTCTGGAAAGCATTTTTATGCTTATGCATATTTCATTTTGGAAAAGCCTTCAAATACATTTAATGGGTTGACTCCTCTTTTGTACTTACCAATTTAGTATCTAGGGTTATAGGAGTTGCTAGAAGATGTAGTGAAGTGCTTTCTCTTACTCCATTTTGTCTCTTCCTTTGTGCTGAAGTTCTTCACTGTTTGCATGGCTACATAGTACAGACATGGCAACAATATATAGATAAGGGAACACGACAATTCTGAAAAACTAAGAACAGAGGGGACACGATAATAGTTAAATATGAAAATAGCATACCTATCTCAATTTCTTTATCTATAACAGAAACCAAATTTAATATATGAAATTTGTTGATATATTCATCTTGTATCACTATAAATGAAGAGATTGTACGTCGGAGGACAGGAAAGGAGTTGATTTACTGAAGGAGAGGTGAAGGGGAATCTGTCTGTTGGAAAAAAAGAAAACTATGACAGAATTTCATTCAGAATGACATATAACTTAAGCATTACTTAATCTTCTTAGTAGCATTCTTAATTTTTTTCTTTCTTTCTAAATTTGGTTATGTCAATGTTTGATGCATATGGTAAGGCCTTGTTGGGAACATAATTTGGAAAAGTAAAGTAGGGTTTGATGGAGAGTATGGGTCATTTTTGGAGTTAAATGAAACTTCATTTCTAACTTCAAAGTTATCAAACCAGAGTTAGAAAAAGTTCTATTTGACTGGACTTTTGTGAAATTCTATTTTAAGTCCATTCCTTCTCTTTTTTACAGAACCCCAATACTACTTTGAAACTCCCAAACATCCTACAACATAAAGTCAACTCCATGTTTCTCTCCAGCGACAAACATCCAAACTCTAAAATAAACCTAACTCCATTAATAAAACTTTGGTCACAAACTAGGCCTGCAAAATGTTCTAAAATCTAAGGACTTAGATATGTAAGTGAATCCAACACGTATCCTTGAAGTATCGAGTACCCATACAAATTCTATACGGGTATGGCGTCCCCATTGGAGTGCTCATGCAACATAATATAATAGTTATTTATCTTCAGAGCACTTGGTTGGTAGTGGTTCCATATTTACGTGCTTGGTCTTACCATCAGGACAAAAGAACCCTTCACCTAATTTTATGCTTTTATAAACTATGTATTATGATACTGATTATTACAATTGTTGTTAAATCTGCATTCTCTCAGGTTCCAGCACCATTGCTAATGGATGCCGCTACGACAGTTCTCTAGGTAGACTATCATTGTTGCAATGACTTTAACATCTTTAGTGTGCTCTCCTTTATTCTTCTGAAAATTAATACTCTCGACAGGCTTGTTGACGAAGAAATTTCTTAGTTTACTTCAGCAAGCTGAGGATGGGACCCTTGATCTAAACAGAGCAGCTGATGTTTTGGATGTATGATTCTTGTTATACTATGTACAGCATCTTGTACTGATCTAACTTGATTAATACCAAGTTTTTAACTTTTATATAATTTGTAAGTTTTTAAAGTTCTCCCAGTTACTGTATACTGCTTTTCTAGGTTCAAAAGAGGAGGATATATGATATAACTAATGTTCTTGAGGGAGTAGGGTTGATTGAAAAGAAGTTGAAGAATATGATACGTTGGAAGTAAGTGACACAATTCCAGCTTTTTTCTTTGCAATCTACGACAATTATTTACTAAATATATCTATAATAGGGGAACTGATACATCAAGGCCAAAGGAGCTGAATGATCAATTATCTGGGTTGAAGGTATACATTCAGTGTCAAGTACTTGTTTCCTCTGCTTTTCTTCTGTTTTATCTTCTTAGCAGAATCTTTCTTTTACTCGATTTTTGATTTAGTAATATCTTTAGACATTTCTTGTAGATATGCCTTCACTTGCATGATATTTGAATCTAGATCAGTTCCGTATGAAGATATATTTAATTCAACTGGTTACTCTTAGATTTCAGTTGATAGCTATAAATTTATTTGCTGACTATGCAAGAAAGAATCCTAGCTCCTCTTTGTGCTAAAGATTTTAGCTATGCTTAGAACAAGGCCCTTGTTTGATTTTCGTAACCAATAACCATTATTTTTTAGTGGAATTTATGTACAAGTCTGGCTCGCACCAGTCCCAAAATATGGGTAGACGAAGACGGACGAAGTTGGCTATGCAATATAAGGTACACCAAAATGCCGTATGACGGTCGCAGTTGTTTAGAAGACGAGTGGGAGGACTCTAGCATGCAAACTCAATCCTAAGGTTGACGAATCAGAACTCTCAATCCAACACATAACAAATAACAAGAGTATATCATACATGAAAGTAAAGAGACGTTATCATATATGATCATGAAGTTAGTGAGGCTTGAGCTACACTAGCAGAGTCCAAATATATACATGATTATACTATCAGCTTATTGTAGCTTAAGTCTCACTAGCTTCATGATCATACTATCAGTCTAATATGTACAACCATGCTGACCGAAGTCAGGGAACATGCTACCAAAATACATGACTAAGACTTGTCCTATCCTAAATACCACAAAAGAATGTGTACATAGTGAGTGGTAAGGAAAAAAAAAAAACACTTGCGCCTTGGGGTTGCTGATCTAAAGGTGCGGGCCATCCAACGGCGGTAAATCCTCGGACTTCATAGATAAATCTGGCCAAACGAAACTAATAAGGTCAAAACCCTAAGCAACAAGTACCACAAATGAAGCTCACTTGAGTAAGGCCAGTTGAGGAAGGTAAATTATGGTACTCCATAGGTAAATCTTGCAAAACATCATGAATTGTTTGATGTGACGAGAAAGGAAAATAAGTATAAAATGATTTGAAAATTTTTGAGTGGCACCCCACTTGGATGGTCTATTTGTGCGGTGCATCCCACATTGTTTGCTATATGTATAAGTAGTCCCACTTTGGACGTTTTCTGTCAGTTTTGACGGTCAGCCGTGTTTGACCCTTAAAAAAAGACGAAAATGTCCCTCTTCCTCCTCCCCTCCTCCCCCCCGCTGCCCCCCGCCGCTGCTGCTGCTGCTGCTGGACGGGGGAGGGGCGGCAGCAGGGGAGAGCGCGGGGGGGCGGGGGCGGGGGCGGAGGGGGGGCGAGGTCGGGGAGGGGGAGGGGAGGTCAGGGAGGGGGCGGGGCGAGGTCAGGGAGTGGGCGGAGGGGGGCGAGGTCGGGGAGTTCGGGGAGGGGGTGAGGTCGGGGAGGTGCGCGAGGTCGGGGAGGGGGCGGGGCGAGGTCAGGGAGGGGGCGGAGGGGGGCGAGGTCGGGGAGTTCGGGGAGGGGGCGAGGTCGGGGAGGTGTGCGAGGTCGGGGAGGGGGCGGGCCGAGGTCGGGAGGGGGGGTCGAACGTCGGGGGAGGGGGAGGGGGGCTATGATCGGGGAGGTGGCGGGCCGAGGTCGAGGAGGGGGGCGAGGTCAGTGAGGGGGCAGGCCGAGGTCGGGGGGGGGGGGTGCGAACGTCGGGGAAGGGGGGGCTGTGATGTCAGGGAAGAAGACAATGGAAGGAGGGTTATTTTGGTCCATTTTTTTTTTTAATGAAGAGTCCATCCATCAAAACTGACGGAAAACGTCCAAAGTGGGATGACTTATACATATAGCAAATCCAAAGTAGGATAACTTATACATATTACAAATAATGTGGGGTGCATCGCACAAATAGACCATCCAAGTGGGGTGCCACTCAAATTTTTTCAAATAATTTACAAGAAATAAGTCGAAAAATAAAAGAGCCCACTTGAGGAAGGTAATCATCAGCAAAAACTAAATTAAAGTTACAGAAAAAGAACATGAAAAAGAGAACATTTTGAAATTTAGCAAATTAAAATATAACTTGAATCATTTGGCGAACAATTAGTTTTTGGCAATCGAGGGATAATGGTCAACAACGATTGTCGAAGAATTGAAAGAGGATCGAGAGATAAAAGAGGGTAAAGATAGAATTTTAAAAGTTGAAAGTTAAAGCGTGCAACTGGCGTAATAAGTTAAGAGTATGGTGCATGTTGTGGGATCATCATTGAGCCAAAACAAAACCTAAAATTCATGTTAGGTTTTATAAGGCAACGTCAGAATGTCATGCATCTTGTATTGTACCTTGCGTCATGGCATGACTGAGACGTGTGCCTCAATGAAGCGCAATGCGTCGCATCATGACGAGGCACTTCAATGTGCTACCTTGTGCCTCACAACAATGGTGTGCGCCTCAATGCACCATTGATAACACTGTGACCAACACTAACAAATTAAGATTATAGGTAACACACTATGTAAGAAGACAACACATTTATGGAGACCATGTCGCCGTCGCCCACTGGCTCAAATAGCCAGCGATGCAAACACGACATAGGAACCAAGCCGGATACGTGCGCTGTCCACATGTCCCAAACCGGGCATGACACGACACTATATTTTCCATGCTTGGCATGGCACATGCATGCGCCAGCGCAACACGACAAGTGCACGCATGTCGACATTGGCACACCACATTTACGTTAACTTTTCTTTTAAAACCAAAATTTTCCTAATTTACCCATTTATATATATTGGAGTGGACAAATTGGACTTTGATACGGGCCCTCTATTTTTTTTTTACCAAATTGGAGTTTTTACCAAGCCCGTGGCAGTAGGGATAAGCATTCAGTTAATTCGGTTCAAACCAAACTGTATGTTATTCTCTATACTCATCATGTGTGTTAGATTCTAATAATATCTGTATCCATCAATGCTCTAGATAGTAACAGTTCAAAAAGTTCTAGAAGGTCCCCACCCCACCCCCTTCCACCCGCGCACAGACACACACACACCCACCACCACCACGACACGATACTATGGTTTCTTTCCCAATTCTTCATGGCAATTATATTTCAAATCCCCTTTAGATTTGAAATGGAATGATTATGAACACGAGAAATAGCTTCCCTTAATCTTTGGTGGGGTTTTGCTTATATCGATCTTTGAGGGAGTCAATTGAATAGGAAGTCGTGAGAATTGGTGGTATTGTTAACAAAGGAAAGCCTCGTCCAGGTTAGGGACTATTGTTCAACGACACGACTTGAGAATTTACCATGGAAAGAAATAATTTACTTAGGAACTATTGGTATTAAGTAACACCAGTATATATGCATGTGCTTTGCACGTATTTATTATTCATAGATTATAACTAGGAAGATTAAAATACATTTGGGGTAGATGATATTGATGAGTTGGTTTAACTCTGCTGCTTTTAATTATATAAGTTATGGCTTCAACCCTTCGAATTCCATGGTAACAACTTAGAAGACTTAGCAAGTAGCATGAACTCTTCGTTATACATTAATTCCTCCAAAATGTAGTGGGATTTTTGCATCTATTCTTTTTAATTAGTATATATATTGAAGAGTATTTTTGGAAATAAAATTTCCACGGTGAAGCCTACTTTTCACATTATAGTAGAATATATATTAGGTTCTCGAAATCTGTTACTGTATCTGTGACCTTTCAAGGACTAGAATAAACACTAATGGCAGTTTTATGGAAATTCAGTTTATAATGATGTTGGACATGTAAGATGGTTGATAGTTTATATACTGTTAAGCGAACACTTCAGATACTTTAAGTCCAATAAAACCTTCTGATCATGCAAGACAAGGACTAGCGAGAGATGTAGCCCCTGGTGAAAATATATACAATTTTAGTTTCCAAAGGTTCCTTGACGAAATACATGCTACAGGGAGGCGATATTGAGGTCATTAATGCCCTAGTCAGGATTGAGGAATGGTTTTGTTCTAAACATGGGCCTTAGAAAGAATCTTGTTTTACAGCCAAACATTTTATCCATTTCCTCATTTTGGCAGATGGGTCATAATATATCTTTGCTTATGGTGGGTGGCCGCCCCTCTTGGAACCGTTTACCTGCCTCGCTTACTGACTATCCCTACCGCAAAGAGAACTTTTCTTACTGCTTTACTTGGTCTCTCATCAAGTGCCTTACCCGACCTAGCTTCCAAATTTCCTTAGAAAAGTGACACAGCTGCTAGAAAAGAAAAGCGAGACACCTGCAGTTCAAGTGATACAACTTGCCGTCCGGAAAAGCAGTGGCCCCGTTGAGCGGCTAGCCGACGGGGATGCGTACAATATGCGCTTAATTATTATGGTGTTATATTTGCTTGATCAAATTTTCATGCAATTGATTCAGCTTTTGACTGTAGTTTTTTTTTTTCCCCTATATCAACATTTTCAGGATGAAGTTCAAACCCTATATTCAGATGAAAGCAGAATCGATGAAGTCATCAGGTGGGATCTTAAGGTAAATAAAGTATATGCTTGGTCTTGTCTGTGGTCCTAATTGCTTCAGTTGCTTATCAGAGAAATGCAAGAGAGTCTAAGAGCCATGACTGAAGATGAAAGAAATCGCAAGTAGGTCCAAGCTTCATTTCTTCTTTAGCTCTCAATTTATGCATCATGTTCTGCTTAATAAGAAGCTTTGATGTTTATTAATTGCTAGATGGCTCTTTGTCACCAATGAAGATATCATCAATACCCTTCCCTGCTTTGAGGTTCGGCCATTCAAATCCTTTTAACATCAATTAATTTTGTTTCATCTATTATGCTGTTCCTTACTAGTAATCAATTTTTTGCATTGTATTTTTGACAGGACACTCTGATTGCTGTGCGAGCCCCTCATGGAACTAGCTTTGAAGTTCCGGATCCTAATGAGGTGGGTGATAGTTTCACAGTGAGATTTCATTGGCTAGTGAAGTCTGAGCAAAATATTACTTTAATTGAATAGGGTCTTGATTTTCCACAACTGCGCTACCGAATTTTGTTGAGAAGTTCCATGGGTCCCATTAACTGCTATCTCTTGAGGTAATCTAAATGATTCTGGGTGAAGCATTAGGAACTACTATGAGCCTACTTTAGCCAAACAACATTCTAATTTTTACAGTTAGCTTATGTTCTTTCCAGTAGCAAGCATGAAGGGAAGCTCCAGGATTTGAGTTCCATGAAACAGGCTGCCACGATGGATCATCCCCTAGAAACTAATTGCAATCATATAACAGACCAAACTCCATCACTACATTCATTGAATCAAAACACAATGACAACAGCGTACAAGTCACGAAGCTCCAAAGCTAACAATGAGGTTTCACTAGAATCTTTCAGCTCACGAGATTCTCTAGGCAGTATTGTAAAGATTGTTCCATCTGATGTGGATGTAAGTGTTATCATGGAGATGATTCGGATGAGGCTCCAACATCTTGTTTGTGGCTGATAATCTTTCCTTTGCAGATGGATGTCGATTACTTCCTTTCTTCAGATCCTGGAGTCAGCATTACAGATACATGGATGGCTGAATGTATCCTTTTTCAAAAATTAGGTCACTGAAAGTCCCTTCTTACTTTTCATGTATAGTGAACATCATTAATTTTAACATCCACGTGTCATTTATGTTCTTCTAGTACCTTTTTGCTAACAATCAAAATAACAATAAGTACAAATATCATTTATCTAGAGCATTTATCTTATGTTTCAAACTTAATTATTCATTGTAAGTCTTTTTTGGAGATTTTGGACATCTAAATGCAGATTGCTTTTGTTTCTTCTACTGTTTTCCATTTTGCAAATATTGTGTCCATATTTTGGGTTTTGAATTATATCATTTTCTTATTTTTTTGGGGACAATTTGACTGCTTAAACATCTAACAGTTTTATCAAATACAGTTAATCTATCTTTTACTGTATTATGTAAGCAAATGATGGAGCATGAGGGCTAGTGGTAACTAGATCATTTATTTACAATATGGAGCTTATTATAGGCAATCTGATAATAGATATGCATATATACATTAGTATTAGACGAGTTTCATACGAGAGAAGACATAGGGGAAACCGGTGCTAGACTAGTGGGTATAAGGCTTTCAGGCAATGAGGCCCAGGACAAGCGAGTGGAGGACTGCACCTATATCTAAAAAAGAAAAAGCAAATGTTACGTGTCATAGCTTGTAGATTTAATTTGTATACACTCAACCATTTGTTTCGCCCACTTTTATCTAGCACCCCTTATTTGGGCCTTTTATGAATTGTTCCCTAGAAGACCCATTATTTTCTCCTTGACTCGTGTCAATTTCAGAATGTACATTGGTGAATATTGCTCTATAGATGAAAGTGTTTACTTGTGGAGGATGGCCTCTTGCAGCCTCAAGATAAACAGGCGAGGGCGTTCCTTCTCAGAACAACCTTTAGCAAGGAAGCTCCTTTGGGTGCTTAAGAGGATAAAAGGATGGACAGCCACAGCACAAATGCAAGAAGGTTTCTCTCCCCCCCGTGATGGTTGTGAAAATGTAAATACGGTACTCTTTAGTTTTTTAGTCATCAAATAAAAGTCCCAGTAGATCTAGGAAAATAAGCAGAGTATACCAGAATATGCTGTTCAGTACTAATTTATCCAGTATTGGTTTGAGGAGTGGTAGAGAACTCAATGAAACTTGGGGCTTTGTAGATGGCCCCCGCGAATAAACGATAATTGTGTTTCCTGGCCTTCTTGTATATGTATTACTGATGATCTTTTAGAATGAGTTGTGTATTTCAGTAACATCCTTGAATACTCAATTGAAACATTCCTTGACATCCTGGTAAGTTAGATATTCCATCAGTGTAGGTGTCTCTTGTCATCCTAGTATTGTGTATAGTATTTAGTGAGGTGGTAGAGAGCTCAGAGGGGTGTTGGAGTTGCTTATAGCATAAAACCTGAAGCATTTGGAGTTTTTTTTTTCAATGATCGAAGATTTATATTGAATACTTTGTAAATTTTTCTCTGATGATGACTGGATCAGTCTGTATAGTTTGTGAAGAGTTTGCGATCCTGTCAATCTCATGGATATTTTCTTTCTTACGAGTATAAATCTATCCAATGGATACACTTTCCTCTTAAAAGGGAAATATTCTGTAAGTATGGAGAACGGATTTGTAGTGTATTCGTATTGCATAGATTTATTAGGATTCGACATTGTTTAGATGTACTTTGCTCTATTGGAGTGTACTATTGATCAAGGTTTGTTTACCTACTGGGATCTGGTTTAACTAGTGTGTGAAGTGGATTTGAAACTTGTAGGCCAGTTGCAGGTTTTAAATTCTAAATCAATTTCAGCTTAAGCACGTGTCAAAGTTAATTTTTCTGACTTCTGTACATCACTTTTGTAGAACCTTTAGAGCATCTCCAACGCTATTGTGAGTTTGGAAAAAAAAATGGTTGCCACATAGGAATGACAAATATTTTTTTCAAAAGTACTTCTCCAATGTAAATGTGAAATAAATTGTGAAGTTGACATGTCAATGACATGGCAAGGAGAATGTGAAGTTGGTTGTCTAGATCTAGATAATGCACTTCACAATGACTTTATGTCCACATCATCAATTATGAATAAAAATATATATAAAAAAAAGAAGAAGTGAAAAAGTTGTCTTGGAAATTGAAAAAAAAAAGTAATTTTATTGTTGTCACGTCCCAGAACCAGAATATTGGAGAGTGGGGGCGTACATAGCCAGCTACGTATATTGAAATGGAATTCATCTCGCTATACGGTCACGGCTGTCTAGATATGAGGGTTTACTACAAGCCAACGGTCTCTTAAGGTCAAGCCTATTGTCTCAATCTCAAGCAAGTAATATAATCACAAGATGTTAGATCACCAAATATACAATAAAAGGCGTCCCAAATATTACATATTCAGTTGATCATGAAGCTAGTCATACAAAATGCAAGGACTAGCAAGAGTTAAGTCATGCATGATCAACCCTAGGATTTGTTAATCATGTTACAGCCCGTAGGCAGACAGTAAGTAAATGTGCATCGAGCTAATAGGTGCTCGTCGGCTAAACGCCTCAAAAGAATAATTTTACAATGGAGTGAGCGAAACAAAATAGAAAAACCCACTCGTAGCCCGGGTTCCTTCTAGTCGCCACCATTGGGCTTGAGGTTCGGTAGATCCTCGGGAGCTGCTCCGAAATCTGGCCACACAAAACCAGCTGGGTCAAACCCCAGAAAGAGCAAGTGCCACAAAGGAGGCCACGAAATAAGAACAAAAGTCAGCATATCAGAACATAATAAAATAGGAGAAAAGTACAAGTAATAAAGAGTACAACAGGACAATAAACGACTAGGGACGTGGAACCATTCCGGGAGCCAGGTTACAACCCGTAAACCAAACAAGGACCGGGGTTGTAACCCTTCGCCTGAATAGCACTTTGTCTCTACCCATTTATTGTTAAGATAAGTAAAACAATCATGTTCAGGGGATCCAGGTACAGGGACTAGACAAGACTTAGACAGGGCTAGGCAACATCCATTCACAAGCGGCCAAGCAATTACTACGGCTTACTACTTTAACTAACTAGGGTTATCACAAGCCTAATTACTAACAAGATGTAGTGAGAATTTCCCAGTCCCAAGCCCTGCAGACTATCCAGTTATCCTTCCGCGGGTTGAGAGTATGGTTGGGTACATCGCCCAGGAGACGATATACCCTTAGGTGACTTAGAGGTGCAACACATGACAGTGTGATGGAAATGTGCTCTACTCGTCGGCAAGCTACAAGTCCAATTAAAGCGCCCAGATAACGAGATTGCCTGTGACTGGAAATTCTCCATGAGCTATAGTTGGATCTAGTCATTAGCCTAATCCATATTCAGTGCGAATCCCTGACCGTGGGAACCAGGGAGTCACGTCCTAGACATGATGCAAGACAAGACAGGTGGATTGCACAAGCAAGCAAGCGGGAACACCCACGGTGTCAGAGTTGGTTACAAGAGTCAAGTTAGCCATCGCAACGGCATCAAGTCAAGTCAAGTCAAGTCAAGCTACAAGTTACAAGTTAAGAGTGCGCCGCCACGGGCCACTATCAAGTTATCAGGTTACAAGTCAAGCGTGCACCCCATCGGGTCACTATCAAGAAGATCAGAAAGTACTGGGATCATAAATCACAGAAATCACGAAAAACGTACTAGTCATAGTAAATACTGAAAATCGTGTCAGGTCGTGTTGGGTCAAGATAGTCGTGCTGTGTGGAATAAGATCTCAAAACCCAATCCACAAAAGAGAGCCAAGTTCAAGAAATAAAACCAAATCATTTGGACAATGGGTTGCGCAAGGGGGTGGATGGCGCAGGAGAAGAATGGCGCATGGGTCAAGTGTGCCAGGGGATGGGTGGCGCATGAGATGGATGGCGCAGGAGATGGATGGCGCAGGGGTCAAGTGTGCATGGTCCAATGGCGCACGGCCAAGGGCGCATGGGCCGATGGCGCACGGCCGAGGGCGCATGGGCTGATGGCGCACGGCCGAGGGCGCATGGGCCGATGGCGCACGGTCAAGGGCGCATGGGGGGGGGTGCGCAGTTCGCCAAGGGGCAAGCTGCGCTGGTCAGCACTGCGCTAAAGAGCGCTGGCCGAGGGGGATGCGCGGTTCAGCACAGCGCTAAAGAGCGCAGGCTGAAGTCTTCTTCTCCAGGCCGAGAAGAAGCCTCAAGAACACCAAAAGTTCAATTCTTCACATCTTGGTCAAATCAAAACCAAATTTGGATTTTCAAAGTTCTAACTTGTATAAAATTGAATTCTCTTCCACATGGAAGCATCAAAACAAGCAAAAATCAAAGTTTAATAGATCAAAACCAAGAATTTCCGAAAATGGTTAAAACCTAGATCTAGAAAAATGGAAGCTCCAAATCACAAAATGCCAAGTTCTAATATTGTTCTCCATGTCATAATCTAGCTAATGGACAAATAAAATTGGGTCCTTATGTGGTGGCAAGGTGCACTTGCCTATGGTGTTGGTGTTGTGTGGAAGAAGGAAGAAGATGATGGAGGAAAAAATAAATGAAAGTAAAGAGGAGAGAGAAAAGTTAGGTGGGATTAAATGAGGGTGGGTTGTGGTGGAAATGAGGGTTGAGCATAGGCTAAGGTGTTCCATGCATGTTAAACCAAACCAAACCAATTAAAACCAAGCCGAGCCGAAACCCAAAATACGGGAAAACCCAAAATTCTGCAAGTCGAGAAAAATAAAAATACATGGCAAAATCCAATTACGAGCATGAATGCGAAATACGGGAAACGGGGGTGACAATTGTCTTCTCAAACTTTTGCATTGGAGAACACATTTTTATCTTATTGTCTTGTGTGAATATCATCTTGCCACATAGAAAAGACATTGTCTTGTGTCTCATGCCACATAGGATTCACAACACAAAACAAGACAATAGGGTTAAAGATGCTCTTAGTCTCATTAATTAAACCAAATTTCCACATTGCATGGACACTTTAAAGTGCCAAGAAGCTCCGCTGAAAATTTGAAAAATGTATCGGTTAGAGCATCTCCAACCCTATTGTCTTGTTAAGTGTTGTGAGTCTTAGGTGGCTCCTATGTGGCATGAGCCACAAGACAATGTCTTGTTTATGTGGCAAAATTATTTCTCAAAAGACAATGAGATAGAAAAACTCTCTCCAATGCTAAAGTATTGAGGAGACAATAAAAAGTATTTTTTCCAACTTCCAAGACAACTACTCATCTTCTTTCTTTTTTCTAATATTTTTTATTCATAATTGATGACATGGAAGAGAAGACATTGTCAAGTGCATTGTCTAGAACAAGACAATCAACTTCACAATGTCTTATTTTATTTTTGCCACATAAGCTTCACAATTGACTTGACAATTGCATTGGAGAAGAACTTTTGAATAAAATTTTGTCATTCCTATGTGGCATTAACTTTTTTCCAAAGTCCCAATAGGGTTGGAGATGCTCACCAATTTGGTCTATCGCATGAGTAAATCTATAGGCATCTATGCACCAACACCACCAAAAGAGTGGGAATCCACGACAGTGGCAGAGAAGGCAGTCGATCTCTGCATAAGCAAGAAGGGCTCTTTGCATATGTGTCCGTCTTCATCCTCATTCTTCCTTTGCCCCTTCCTCCCAGCTTGATACTCCACCCTTCTCACCAACCAGCATCCTCAAAGGCCACATTTTGCGGAATCGAGAGTCATTCACTTTCTGTGTTTGGATGATGGCAAAAGAAAGGAGCAGAAAAAGAAATCAATTTCCGAAGGAAAGAAATGGTTCCTCCACCAACTCCAATGATTCACATTCGCATCCCAAGTATTCACTTTCTCTCCCAATTTTTCTTGCCTTTCCAAACATGGAAAAAAAAAATTGATGATAATTGCAATTTTTCAAAGGAAACGAAAGAGCAAATAATTGATTTCCTTTTCTTTCTGTGAACCGAAAGAGACCAAAGGTTAATCATCATAAACCAGGAAGAGAAAGGGTTACATTATCACAATGAATCTGTTTGCATCAGCCTTACTCTGTCAATAACAACCAGCTTATTCTCCATTTACTCACCCATATTAATTTTTCACTTTACAACTTACTAATCCAAGACTATTTATATTTATAATGAGGAAAATGAAAATGCAGCCTCTAAAACCACCCAGTAAAGTCGAGTCAATACTAACTGGAGCTTAGGAGGGAAATGCCTCCAAGCAACAAAGTTTAATTATAATTACATAGCTGAAGGACCAGCAGGACGAGCAACAAAGGAAACATCAAGAACAACACAATCCAATCGATGAAGTATTGCCTCAAGAAACATTTAGATGCATCTCCGAAATCTCACATAAAAGAGAGAAAACTCCCTACCAATACACACGCGCATAAAAGAAAAAAAGACTAAGCAAATTAAAACAAAACTAAGACAAAACAGAAGCAGCACCAGAAACAAAACATGTAGGAACAGCATTTCTAAGTATTGTGCACTTGCATTCTGTGCAAAATATGAGAGCATTTATGTTACAGAAATTTGTAGAACAGCATTTCTATCAACAAGACTGATTAGCAACTTGCCAAAAAGATCAAGTATATAGAACAGGTACAGGTCTGGTCTGGTCCCATATGTACTACAAAATACTGCACATATAACAAAAATTGCTCCCTCTAGCTATACATTGCTGGAAACCATGTCTCTGATCAGAAATCAGATTGCACAAGAATTGACTAAAATTACAGCGGGCAATCAGATATTTAAACACAATACATGATATATTTTGCTTGTACAACCATGAAGACACCATGGAATCTGAAGAACTCTACGTGAATGATTGGACAACCGACGAAGTAGTTACTAGGCCAGACAGAAGGCCTACAAGGACGGCACTGTTGTAGGTGCTCGGCTCAGTCTGCATGGAATTGTTTCGGACGTCAATGTACGAGTCATTCTTGAAGGGGCCACCCACAAGGGCTCCCATAGCAATATTTGGGTTTGGCTTGGCCGAAACTAGCCACTGAAAACCCTTGCAGCCAGTTTGAGCATCAACAGGGATTGACGCGCCCCTGTGATGCACCTGCTGGGGGTAATTATCACCATACCCGACGAGGTAGCTCATCTTCATTGGGTTGTCTCCCAAGACATAGTCAGCCTGATAACATAACCAGCAGTTTGGAAGATGTAGATAGCCTTAGGGACGTGCAAGTTCAAATATGACGAAAAAACAAGATCTCATAATTGCCAAATTGAAACTACATAATACTACTAGACAGTGTCAGGTCAAAATAGCCTCCCTTATTAGGTTAAGAAGTATATATTAGAGTGCCATACTACTACAATGAAAGACCATCATTCATTATCATTTATCTCGTAACTTTTTCGCTGACCATCATTCATCAATTCAGTATAAGAATCATCAACAGGGTTAAAAGCTTCCGCATGGCCAAAAACACAAGGACACACGGACTCGGCATCGATTTTGACATGTCCTTCCTTATTTTTGCATGTCCTTGACGTTCTCAAAACTGGACTAGTTTGGAGTGTCCACGCTTCCCAAGGTAAAACCGTAAAGGTTAAGTAATTTATGCCGACACAAATACCAATTTCTACCTAGATTATCTTATTTGGAAATACTTCATATTTCGTTCATGCCATGGCCCTTCCAGGTTGAAATTCAAAAGCGCATCCAACTGTCTCCTATCCCGGTCCGCCCTGGGTAAGCCTGACAAGATATCCGGCTTGGGCAACCCCCCATGCCCCTAAGTTCCTATCTCTTCGCCAATAGAGCCTCTGCGGTACACCCCAACTCCTCCACGTCAGTTGAACTAACAATCTCCTAGGTCCATATTTTGAGTTCCGACTAGGAAGACCTTGAGTAGCTCATGATTCAGGAGTGGAACTCGGAATCCGAACTCCACGCGTCGTCAGAACCGAAGGTATCATTTTATGGAGTTGATATCAGTTCAACATTTATAGCTTTCAGCTTCTTATAATTTTTTAATATCTTTTTTGGAGTCAAGGACAAGGAGCAACCAAAATTAGCTCCGGCTAGGACAACCCAACCTCCTGGGCCGGCCCTACTATATAAGCAATCTATGACCTTAAAAGGAAGCAATGTGCATTATTAGTTGTAATCATGCTAGTTATTATATCTAAAGTTTGATCTTTATATTCTCTAAGAATAAAAATTGAAATTGATGTCAATAAAAATAAAAGTTGGTTCAATTAGATCTGGCAGAGAGCCGGAGATAAATGCAGATACTAGATATTCAGATTGCTAACACAGTATTATATATGATAACATTTATAGATGAACAATTAAGTTACAATTCAAGTTTTGCATAAAAGCATTCATATGGATTATTATTCGATATTCCATCCAATTGTTAAATTTGGATCCTGCTATCTCTGGAACCATGAATCCAATGGAATACGATCAGTTGGTTTTTTTATACTGATCAGTGATCAGAGTCCTTTCTAGATATAATTTACAGACAAAATGACAGCCATTGACCTGCTCACTTTCGAGTTTTTGTCAACAGTTCGTAATTAGACCCCATACTATTATTATGACTCCCATCTCCAGTCAGTTTTCTCAGGGACCTAAAAGATTTAACTTTATGGAAGGCATTACCTGGGACATGGCAAACTTTCGGAGATCTGTGGGTGAGTAGGATTCCCCATTACAGGAAACTGCCTCTGTGCGCGAAGTAAGCATGTAATCACTGTAAACTAAAGCAAGAAATGAAGCAGCCACGGGGTGCTGAAGTGCATTCCACTGATCAATCCATACTAAGCCGCCTGTACAAGGATAGGTAAGCAGAGTTAGTGAGGTAACATAGATGCTTCAATTGGTTGGAGTGTGTCTGGTGGCTTTTATTGGAAACATCATGTTTCAAAACTTTCTAGGTAAACTGTGTACTTTATGAGTAGAAAAATACTAGATAATTACACTATTACTTGACCACAACATACTAAATATTAATTATTACACAAAGTATTCTATATACACCACAAATAAATTGGTGTGCACCATTGACTGTAGGATTTATGGTGCTTTTAACAATGAAGGCTTTTAGGAATTGTGAAGGCAGTTTAGATCTAGCAATTGTCTTGAACACAGGCCAATCACAAATCAGCCCAGCATAGCTAAAGCCAGGTTAAACTGGAAACAAGTTTTCATCATAGTTTTTAATAATGCTACTTTAGGAAGTTGTGAAGTATGAATGTGTATATATCATACTCATAGGTTTTTAACTTTTAAGTAAATGAGTTTAACTTCTAGAGAATTAAATCTAGAAAAGCCTAGTTATATCCAATTTTTTTGTCTTGTTGAGACTTGATTGCCCGACGAACGGGTTTCAAGCAAATGAATCTTCCGATAAATTACTTGGGGGTACCACTCTTTCAAGGTAGGACTAAAAAAACTTTTCGGCGCCTTTTTTTCCCTTCCTTTTTTCACCGTACGAGCACATTGTGTCCTACAGAACATCTCGTTCCCTTGCTGAAAGATAGATAGGATAAGGTTTCCCAATGAGATTGAGTTTAACGAATATTCAGAATATAAAGATGTTGTTATTTGTTGCTATTCCATCCATTTGTGCATCAAGTCCAACTCCATCTTAAATAAAGCTAGTCTTTACGCTCCTTTCCTTAGAAATGGTATGATTTCCATGCCTTCTGATCATGCCTTTCCGGGCTCACTTCATCAACAAAGAGTTGATAGGTGTTCAAGTCAACTCACTCCATCACCAGAATGTGTTGCTTATGGGACTAGCTTACGACCCTGCTGCTAACACAGCTCTAACTCGGACAGGCTGAGTTATATATCCCCTCTACAGCATCTCAACTCGTACCGATCAATGAAAATAGTAACTACTTGGTTGATCTAAAGCCAAAGAATAGTAGGATTATTCTCCTTTTCACTGGGTTTTCCATACCATAAGACTTTCGTTGAATGGTATTTTGTTCTTATTAGCTCTTTCGATCCGGTTCGTGCCTTCCCTACCAGAGGCTTTAGCCCTTTCTCGTTAGTTGTGGTGAGCTGCTCGTAACATAGGTCCTGATAAACCCCAATTTATTGCTTCCTCCCCATCGATAATGGCTACTCCTTCCACTTGTTCCAAAAAAATTGGAATTTTGTGCTCAAGCCGATAGAAGAATCTCCATGCTGGCAGCGCCCGTATAGAGCAAAGAATTATTTCCGCATCTATTGTTAACTCTTAGCTACAGAAAGTAAATATGTCACCATGGGTCAGAGACCATGAGGTTTGGCCAACAACCAGGCTTGAACTATTCACGTTATAGTCATCATGAAAATCCAAACATTGAGATCTATCGTGAAGCTTGATGAGCTAACTATCAAAACTTTATTGTATGCGTCCATAGATTTCCAAACATAAGTATTCTATTATAACTGATAGATGATTCTTTGTTTATCTTCTTCTTAATATGGAAAATCTGAATTAGTACTCTTATTAACATAAGTTTAAAAACATGACTTATGATTTGATATCTGTACACACAGCAAGCATATAAAAGAGAAACAAAATTAGCAGAGCTAATAAAGGATATAGTTATGTTAAAACATATGATATATCGCTTCCCCAGCCCCTACTCTTCCAGGCAAATGTGCATCCTTGGAACGCATGGAAAAGCTCATGCAAGTAAGAAACTATTTTAACAACATACATGATCGCTTTTAACTTGATAAAACAAGAGTGGTTTTCCCTTATTTTTCTTTTGTGTTTGTGTCTGTAGTTGTGTGTAACTCCTGCTGCCCTATAATTGAACCCAGATAAAAAAAACTGTATAATACCTGGTTACATAATAAAACACAAGTGAACGTAGCATGAAAGATAAATGTCATTTTGTACATTACTTGTCAAATTTTGGTTCCATAATGGGTGTTTAGAATTACCATCTGTTCTACTAGAAGTTGCTGTGGGAGAATCTGGTAAAAGGCCACACATGACCGCTTCAGCTGTTTTCCTGTACATCTGAAGACCCTTGTTCTCCGCATTTGAGGTATCTTTTAAAGCAAAGAAGTTTACTCTGGACAAAAGAACCTGTTGCAATTTGCAAACACCATTAGTTTACAGTTATGACTCGTAGTTAAGCTGTTATGGGTCTTCTCTCTAACAGGTCACGGTAACAGGCGGCATCTACTATAATAGCCATGTTAGGAGAGAGCTGATAGGGGTCTTCAAGACTCCAAACTCCTACCTAATATTCTAGAACAAAATTGACGAAGGAAAATGAATATTTAGCGACTTGTCTTAAAAATTCCTGAACATTGTAAAGAAATAAAGGGTATCTAGGTGAGATAGACCATAGGACAACTGCAAATATTTTATTATTCATTATAATTGTAAGTCAGAATATGAAATAAAGAATACAACTCAGAGACACTAATGTTGCATCTGCATGTTTTTCCCTACAAGAAACACTAAATATACCTGCGTTCCAGCTCGTTTGTCATCCCAACTAAACCAAGTGGGTCTTCCCCAGTCGGCAAAATCTTGACCATTTTGCACAGTAACATAACTGAGGTATGTCTGATCACCAGTGGCATGATAGAGCCAGGTAGCTGCCCACAAAAGTTCATCTTTGTAACCAGTAGAGTTATAGAAGTTCTGGAGCTCTGGGATGCTGACACTATAAGAACCTCTATAAGTATCAGCAAAAGTAAACAGCTGCTGGGCATGCTGGAGAAGCGTATCAGAATATGCAGAGTTAACAGTTCTGAAGACCATGGAAGCTGCAGCCATAGCTGCTGCTGTTTCCGCAGCTACTTCTGTTCCTGGAGTCTTTTTATTAATCTGTATTAGAGGCCTCTTCTCAGTCATGTCTTCTGGCCTTTCCCAGCATTTATGATCTGTACCAGGATCACCAACCTACCAAAAGGAAGGAAGATCCAGAAAGCATTAGGTAAGTAACAGCAATTGAGGACAAGTTGAGGAAAATTGTATCGGGTGGCTTGGACATGTGCAACATAGACCAAATAAATCCACCGATTAGAAGCAATGAGATATTAGTTGAAGTACTCGCCAGAACTAAGGTAGTAGGCCTGCACAAACTTGGATTCATGCTTTAAAGAAGGATATAGATTCTGTTAATGTTACAGAGGACATGGCCCTAACATAGCTAAATAAATCAAATACCAGCCACCAAAATTTTGGTATAAATTCTTATTGGTCTTCTTGTTGCTGTTGGTAGTATAGGTATGAATACAAGAAAGGACTGATTGAGGAATCTTTTGCTTGGAAAGAGATCAGTATTCATGATTAAGAAAAGAATTGCTAACAAAAAAACATCTCTCTAAAGGGGTGGATTTGAGTTTGTTGCTTGGTGCCCGAGCGGTGTGTGATATGAGACCTACTGTGTGATTCAACACCACACCAAAATGTGAACTCTATTGTAAGTTGTAAGTCCTAAGTTCTAAGAAGTAGATATAATGATACATCAAGTCTTATTCGTCCTGAATCGTAACATAAGAATTTACAAATTAATATTATAGCTCGAAAGTTACTGGTATATGGTCAACTACTGTACTTGGAAATACTTGACTGTAGTTCTGATAGGCATTCTTACATACCTCTCGAAGAACATAAGTAATATAGAAATACAATATATAATTAACTGTTGCGAGTATCATGTGGTGAAATTTTATGAACAAAAGAATTTGGCATTTCTGCATCGATGTCAACAAGTTTACACCAAAAGGGGATCCTTGTTTGTACACACTGGGAAAGGGCTTCTATTCTCTTTCAAAGAAAAAGAAAAGGAACAACAAATATACTATAAGAAGCATCACAATGAACTCATTTGATTGTCACACCTCATACTTCAAATGAATCTAGTTGAACAAAAGATGAGTTGAGCAAGAAATTTTCAAACACACATCCATTTTCTTAAAGTTCACAGTAGCTATCAGTTGCCTTTCCATTCCCTATCACTTCGTTAAGTAAACATAAGAACTTAATTTGGAGTTTAAATTCACCTGGATATATAGCACATTCTCTTCAGGATGGGCATTGATCAAATAATCCGTAATCCATTTGAGAGAATCCCGAGCTGAATCCAGCTGCTTCACTGCATTCATCTGATCACCGTATTCCAATATGGACCAAGAGAGTACAGTTGCGGTGAAAGCCATCGGCAGACCAAACTTCATGTGGTCACCGGCATCATACATTCCCTTGGACAAGTCCAACTTAGCTTCCTTGCCATCGCCAAGAGCCGAGTCCCCTCTCCATGCAATCTTGTTATTAACCAACTTACCAGCTACAAACCACACCGAATAAGTATAATGCATTCTTAGAAAAATATTCCATAAAATGATACTTCTGAAACTTACTATCAAACTAATCGTTTTTCCTTTCTTGAAAAATGAGATTCCATTTAGTGAAATCACATTTCTAAAATGCTACTTCAAACATTAATTGCATGGTGCACTTGCGATCGCGATTGATTTGGTAATAAGTTTCATAATAAGTAGCATATTTATGGATTTTTTTTTCACACGCATTATTTTAATGATAATCCATTCACATTATTCCAGGTTCCAATTAAAAGTTAAAAAAACATTTTTTTTACTTAATAACAATTAGGCAACGGTAGAAAATTCTTGATTTATTTAAAGGTTAATTAGGAGAATAAGCTCTAATCGATGGGGGTGACAATATTATATAAGAATTCCACGAATCCACATTAACAAGAAATTAGATACAATCAATCAATAAATGGATCTTAATTTTCGGCATTTCTTTGGACTTACTGATCACCATAGTTTCCGGCTCCCCAGCATGTAACATCACAAGAGACAAAAAAAATGGAGGCATAGGTGTAAAAAGCAAAGATGAACAAAAAGCCAATTCTAATGCCAATTCTCTTCCTAATTGGTTCTGAACATATAAAAAAGTGAACTGTTGTTTATATATATATATATATATATATATATATATATATATATATATATATATATATATATATATATATATATATATAAACAACAACAAAATATACATAGGTGTAAAAAGCAAAGATGAACAAAAAGCCAATTCTAATGCCAATTCTCTTCCTAATTGGTTCTGAACATATAAAAAAAGTGAACTGTTGTTTATATATATATATATATATATATATATATATATATATATATATATATATATATATATATATATATATATTGTTGTTTATATATATATATATATATATATATATATATTTTATATATATATATATATATATATATATATATATATATATATATATATATATATATATATATATATATATATATATTATTGTTTATAAAAGTTAATATTTGTTTTCATCCATACTCATATATATATATATATATATATATATATATATATATATATATATATATATATATATATATATGAGTGTGGATGAAAACAAATATTAATTTTTATAACAATAAACCATTCTCTAAACTTTCTTCATATACAAAAGTTTGGAGATTTGTCTGGACATTATATATTTCATGAAAAATAAATTTAGAAGAGTAATACAAAGAGAATGTAAGAGAAAAAAAAACAGATCCAAAATAATAGGAATAATTCTTGCGAAGAAAGCATATAGATCAGAAGAGATCTGGATCCAAAAAATTTACTTCACAATAAAATCAAAAAAAGCTGAGAACTTTGAAGCAAAAAAATGGGAAAGAATAGCTGGAGCTGTATTTTTTCAGTATTTGAAAGTAGGAAGGCATACATTTCTGTACTAGAGAACATAATAACAAAATAATCTAACAAAATAGATCCACAATGAAAATAATAAAATTAATAACTGATATATAACAAAATAAGAGAGTCTGAACAAGATCAAGTAAAGCTAGAAACGAAAAGAAAAATATTGGAGCTGCACTTCCCATAATTAGTAAAGTTGGTGGAGTGCATAAATTTCTGTTCTTGAAAGTAAAATAACAAGATTTGAGGGCCTTATATGCAAAAAAAACATATGATAATGCAAAAAAGAACCGATATTTGAATTTATGAAGTAGATCGGAGAGAGATCTATAGTGAAAGAATGAGTTTTTTTAGTACGAAAAAAGAATGATTGAAGAAGTGTTACACTTTTGGACTTGGAAGAACTGGAGGGCTACGGAGAGTGCGTCGGAGTACTTGGCGGTGACGGCGCCGGGGGGTCCTGGGACGGGGCCGAGGCCGCCGCCGCCGGAGCCGTGGTGCTTCTTCTTGATGGTGATGACCGCCGCCGTGACGACGAGCGCGGCCACCACCGCCACTATCACCCACCCGCACCACCCCTTCCCCTTCGATGCAGCCATGCTCTACTTGCTTCGGTTTTGCTTGGACTGAAGAAAAAATGGAACGAGACGCTCTTTTATTTCACTTTCCCTCCCACTTCTTTATTTTGGCAAATTATAAGGACACATCATTTCGGCAAATGTTAAAGGCCACCCCTTTTTTACTAAGGGCCACCAACTTAAAATTTTAAAAAAAAATTACAAGTTTGCCATTTGAAAAACACTAAGGGCCACCCTCTCCTGTCAATCGAGGACTGTAGGACTTGCCTGCAGTCCAAAGTGAATACAGGACTGCAAGCAAGGTCTGCAGTCCTCGATTGAATTTTTTTTTTTTACCTACAGTGACTGCAGGACTTGTCTGCAGTCCAAATTAAAGACAGGACTGCAGGCAAGGCCTGCAGTCCGCTTTCCCCGCAAACGATCCACGGCTTCTTTTGGTTGAACGAACGAAAGGGGGTCTCACCGGCGAGGGAGGGGAGCTAGGGGGGGCTGCGGCGGTGGGAGGGAGGCGGAGGGGGGGGGGGGGGGGGGGGGGGCGCTGCGGCGGGGGGAGGGAGGCGGAGGGGGAGGGGCTGTGGCGGAGCAGCAAGGAGCAGCAGCAGCAGCCGGCGGCTGCACCCCCGTCGACTGGCTGTTGTGCGACTACGCCCCCTACTGGGCCGTACCCGTCGTGAGGTCCCTCAACGTGCGCACCGCATTCCTCTCCCTCTTCGATGCCGCCGTGCTCGGCACGCTTGGCCCTCCGGCGAGCTCATCCGCCCCCGGAGGCTCGCCCCGGAGGACCTCACCGTCGCGCCCGACTGGGTCCCCTTCCCGACCTAGGTGGCGTTCCGACTGCCCGAGGCCAGGACGGCCTTCGGGCGGACGTTCGGTCCCGACGCCTACGGCGTCTCGAAGGCCTACCGCTTCGGCATCACGGTTAGAGAATGCGACCTGGTCGCCGTCCGGAGCTGCGTCGAGCTCGAGCAGGAGGGTTGCCCTTGGTAAAACTTGTTCAACTTTGGTTGCTCTTAGTAAAAAATAAAAAATTCATGGTTGCCCTTAGTAGAAGGGTTGCCCTTAGTAATTTGGGGGTGGCCTTTAACATTTGCCATCATTTCTTAGGGGACGTTTGGTATGCGGAATACTATATAGCCGGAAATTCTATATTCCCGGGAATCAAATTCCAAGGAATTAAATTCCCGAAAAAATTATATTCCCATGTTTGGTGACAATATAAATATTCCCGGGAAAAAAATAAAAAATAATAATAACGAAAAAAATTGAACAAATATAAAAAAAATCGATAAAAGGACAAAAAACCGGTAAAAACGAAAAAAAATCGTAAAAACGACAAAATAACAAAAAACGACAAAAACGATGAAAAACGACGAAAAATCGGTTAAAACGACAAAAATGACAAAAAAGCGACAAAAAATGTATAAACGACAAAAAATAACAAAAAAAAGGGTAAAAAACGACAAAAATAACCAAAACACGACAAAAACGACATAAAATTGGTTAAAACAAATAATCGATAAAAACGACAAAAAAGAACACAAAATCGGTTAAAACGACAAAAAATCGGTTAAAACGACAAAAAATAACCAAAAAGCGACAAAAACGACAAAAAAAACGGTAAAAGCGACAAAAATGATAAAAAACGACATAAAATAAGTAAAAATGACCAAAAAGCGAAAAAAAAACCGACAAAAACGACTGAAAATCGGTAAAAACAGCAAAAAAAAACTACAAAAAACGACAAAAAAATCGCTTAAAACGACAAAAATTGACAAAAAAGCGACAAAAGTTGGACAAAAACGACAAAAAATAATCAAAAAGTGAAAAAAAAAGACAAAAAAAAGGTTAAAAACGACAAAAAATTGCTTTAAACGACAAACAATGGGTAGAAACAACAAAAATGAAAAAAAAAAGCGATAAAAACGACAAAAAATAATCAAAAAGTGACAAAAAAAGACAAAAAATGAGTAAAAACGACAAAAAATTGCTTAAAAACGACAAAAAATTGGTAAAAACGAAAAAAATGACAAAAAAAGCGATAAAAACGACAAAAAATAATCAAAAAGTGACAAAAAGACAAAAAAATGGGTAAAAACGACAAAAAATCGCTTAAAACGACAAAAAAATTGGTAAAAACGACAAAAAATGACAAAAAAAGCGATAAAAACGACAAAAAATTGGTAAAAACGAAAAAAATGATAAAAAAACTGATAAAAACGACAAAAAATAATCAAAAAGTGACAAAAAAGACAAAAAATGGGTAAAACGACAAAAAATTGCTTAAAACGACAAAAAATGGTAAAAACGACAAAAAATGACAAAAAAACGATAAAAACGACAAAAAATAATCAAAAAGTGACAAAAAGACAAAAATGGGTAAAAACGACAAAAAATTGCTTAAAACGACAAAAAATTGGTAAAAACGACAAAAAAATGACAAAAAACGATAAAAACGACAAAAAAAGACAAAAATGTTCAAAACTAATCAAAATTGATCAAAAAAGAAGAAAAAAAATTTAAACAATTTTTTTTTTGCCCGGGCAAAAAAAAAATACCCACCTATTCTCAAGGGATAGAATTCCCATGTTTTGTGGGTAAACTATTTACCCGGGTATTTATAATTCCCGGGAATAAATTTTTTATAAGCCAAACAAACGTGGTAATAGATTCTCATCTTAAATTTCCCCGGGAATAAAAAAAAATACCGCGTACCAAACGCCCCCTTAGGGTCGGCTTGGCTATTGTAAGAGTAGTGGTTAGAGCATCTCCAATCCTATTGTCTTGTTAAGTGTTGTGAGTCTTAGCTGGCTCCTATGTGGCATGTGCCACAAGACAATGTCTTGTTTATGTGGCAAAATTATAGCTCAAAAGACAATGAGATAGAAAAACTCTCTCCAATGCAAAAGTATTGAGAAGACAATAAAAAGTATTTTTTTCAACTTCCAAGGCAACTTTTAAGACTACTACTCATCTTCTTTCTTTTTTCTAATATTTTTTATTCATAATTGATGACATGGAAGAAAAGACATTGTCAAGTGCATTGTCTAGAACAAGACAATCAACTTCACAATGTCTTCTTTAATTTTTGCCACATAAGCTTCACAATTGACTTGACAATTGCATTGGAGAAAAACTTTTGAATAAAATTTTGTCATTCCTATGTGGCATTAACTTTTTTCCAAAGTCACAATAGGGTTGGAGATGCTCTTATAGGATATTTTTAAAGTACCGGTTATGAATGGTTACGATAGGTCCGATTTTGGATAGTTTTTAGTAGTGACTTTTAAATAAGTACAATCTATGTTCGGTAATTCACTAAAGAGCGGCTCTGAATTTTTTTTACATTAATAAAATTAAATAGGCAAGGGTATTAGTAGTTACAATTAAATATTTTTTGTGAGGATATAAATGGAAGAAAATAATAAAATCATTCAAAATCCACTGATTTGGGGTGTTTATAAAGCCACCCAAATTTGTATTACATCGATTTTGGAGGATTTTTGAGCCGATCAAAACCAGTGCCACAAAAAAATTAACAAGTAGGGGTTTTCATAAATGGTCGGTTAAAAAAATACTCCAGAACCGGTAAAAACGTCGTTACCAAGCAGACCCTTACTCTTAGAGCCTGTCCCCCACCCACCCCCCACCCCCACCCCAACACCCCATCAGCCCACCCCCCCACCCCCTCCGCAAAAAAAAAACCCTCTCAAACATATTCATTTTATTTTCACGCTCTCTCTTCTCAATCCCTCTCAAATATAAACTCATTTTTTCTCCACCACCTTCATCTTCACCAAAATTCTTCTCTTCAAGATCTAAACTTCTTTTCCTCGTCATCATCTTCCTCATTCTCATGTCGTATCGACTAGCTAGATAATAAAACTTGGATCCAAGCGAAAAGTCGTATTGTTGCTCAAGAATACTCCTATATATATGCCTTTATATCCTCAGTTAGCATGTCTACTAGATCGGCTCTTGACTCGTATTCCTCGAGGTAGTCATGCTTGTCTAAACCTGGAAGGTAACCAAGTCCATAGGAGACATGCAAATTTATAGTAAACAAGACAAAAAAATATATATATAACATGTATATATCACATATGCTTATCCAGGGTCGTAACTGTAGTGCCCCGTCCCGCTCAGTCAATCGGAGGAATCGGAACGCCGACGGCGTTCGGACTTAGCCTTGCAACGACTGCTCGAAGACATCGCTCGGTCGAGGTGACCGCTCGCTCAGGTGGGGTAGTTTCGGTGAACTCGCCTAATCTTTGCCTTCATATAATAAATCGCATGTTTTCAACTTGCACAAATAGGCTTGATAATAAAAGTGACGAATCCACATAGATAAGGGAATAATCCCGACGGGTCGAATTGAGTTAGAATATGGAAAGGTCCAACTGTTGGCTTAGAGTTGGTGCACGGCGTGCTTTGAAAATGACATTCGGTCCTTCGTCAAGTGGCTTAGGAGAAGAAAAAGTTGGTCATCGCCACAAGCTAAAAGTTAGTCAAATTCATAGGCGTCGCCCGCATAAATTCTTCATAAAGCATGCACAGTCTCATCGCCCAAGGCGTGGCATAGCCTCTGCTTGCCCGACGGGTTAAGTTGTATTGCACGGCTTGTGGCATAAGTCTAGGCACCCCAAATAGCTTGGTTGTTCAAAGTCAAACGCGTGCACGGCACGTTTCCACGACGCAAAGCTTGACGCAGCCTTTGCTCGTCAAGTTGTTGCAAAGTTAAGTTAGGCAAGTTATGTTAGGCTATCAGAGTAGTAGCAAGCACGGCCCTATGAGTTCTACAACATGGTATAACCACATAGTCTTACGGTCTCAAGGCCCGTCATATAGAGTATGACTTGGACGCTGGTGTCACATAGAGTTTCAAGTTGGTTTAAGACACGATGTTACGGACTTAGATTTTAAGGTACGGGCCACAGTTGATTCATTGAGTTTGGAAAGTGCTTCAAATAGTTGTTCTTGAGTTGAGTAAAATGATAGGGCAAGAAAGAAGAATGGTCGCGACTGGGTCGTCGGGGCAAGAAAGAAGAATGCTCGCGACTGGGTCGTCGAGGCAAGGTCTCAGATGTGAGAAGTATTGAACTTGACCCTGAAAGAGATGGTAACACTAGAAGTAGATTGACTGTGTGAGACGTCAGTTCGAGTCGAGTCTTGTATGGTCATTAGACAACTTGTACAAGGTAAAATAAACTGTTTTTCGAATGGCGACCCAGGTGGCCCATAGAAACCGTTACGATGGTAGACATTCGTAGCTGTGCTGGATGACTGCACGAGTTAGCGGGAACTTACAACGGAGCTCGCTACTCACGCTGGCAAGGGACGTCCGTCTAATCAAAAGCTACAAAGGGAGTCCATTATGGCGCTGGGCGCTAGTGACTAGTTCATATAGATGAGTCGGCATGGGCGGCAATCCGCGTGTATGCCTTTGGATTGAGTCGAGTATTGTGTTCACTATATATCAATGAGTCGAGTCGAATGCGTGTACGATCGGAAGACAACGCTTGGGCCTAAGATTTGGCTACAACGAAGATACCGTAATTCGGCACGAGATGTGGCGTCGAGTCTTGAGTTGTCGGCATATAAGTTGCATAAGTTGGTTTGAGTTGTCTTGAGTTTAAGTCAGAAAATACCGCAAGACAAAGTCGGTCGAGTGACACTTAACCCACAAGTCTTGATTGGGTCAGTTGGTGATCAAAGTAGCAAGGGCCGCGAGGCAACGATATGGTTAAGTCACACTGAGTTGCGAGGCACGGCCTCAATATAGATTTGTAGCATGGTCACATGGAAATGGAGTCTCACCGTGTAGTTGCGTCTCTAATTTTGGGCCGTAAGGCAAACACGACTTGATAGGTTAACGTTGATGTTGCAAGCACGGGATGGTCTAGAGACATAAAAATAGGCCAAGGCGTCGGTCCTAAAATAATCCTAAGGCAAGACTAGAAAGACAATTGATAAGAAGGGACTATGTTGCACAAAGTAAATCAAACGTGTCGATTTTGTATGGGTGGGCGAGGAGCTCATTCTACCAGTACAGTTGAGTACTGACACCCACATAGTTTTCATGTGCAGGCACAGGTAGAAGCTCGTGGCGCGGAGCTCGCTTGGATGCATCGAGGCACGGAGTTTCTTGGCGATTCGAAGCGTGCGGCCGCATGGAGTCAAGACCTATACATGACATAATGTATGGACGTCGCCTTCCGAAGTATCCGCTGGCTCAAGACTTGTATTTGAGAGATGAGAGAGAGCTGAGTGACTTGTAATGCGAGAAGAGTGAGCTTGAGTGACTTGTAATCTTGGCCTTGCGTCTTTTGTAACCTTTGTTTCAATATCAATAAAGAGCTTCTTTTGAATAACTTGTGTTTGCTTTAAATATCCGCTGCTATTATTCAATGTCTCTGCTTGGGACTTCTGTGCGACGATCCCGTCGCAGCCGCTAAAATCGGCCGTTATGGAACCCGCCTTGCACGAGCGCAATCTAGGCTCGTGCGACATCATGCCTTAGCGAGAACGATCGCTCCTACGGGAGTGGGGCGTGACATAATGGTATCAGAGCACGACTTTACGTCCTTGGACTATCGTTTGAATTCTTTAACTCTGATGTTTCCGCAAACTCTGAAGTGTTGCTTCCGTAAAGTTGATATTGTTGGTGTGCTCCCTCTCAAATGTCCCACGGGATGTCCATACAATAAGTCTAACTATTTTGCAAAACATAGGAGAACAGTTTTTGACAAAATAAAAAGATGGTTTGCGTAAGCACGGTTGGCTAAGTCGGGCTGGGCATATACACCAAAGTTGCGTCGACCTTAGAAAAGTCGAGTGCAGAAATTGAATAGTGTCGAGCAAGAATGAGTTGAACTCGATTGAGTAAAAGTGAGATGACTATCGATAGGGGTACTATCGAGCGACGATAACGTCGGTGCGATATAAGATGAGCGTGCTTTAATTTTGAGGAATGGTTCGAACGAAAAATTTGAAGAAGTCAATTTTGATTCAAATGATAGTTTTGAGAATTTGTCAAATGACTTCATCCCTGAGTGGTGTATGCGATAGCCTCAGAGATGTCGATCGATCGATTGAGGATGCGGGGTGTCGACGAGTCTATCAATAAGTGTCGCATGTATGCAAAGCCGTAGATTGAGTATCGTTGAATAAGTTGTAGTCTTGAAGTTTGACGAGTTGATTCGAACAACTTAGAAATTGACGTGCACGGGACATGCACGGGATTGAGGATTACGCAAGTATGAAATACGAAGATGATTGAGTAGATAAATCAAATTGAGAAAAAGTTAATGTGTAGCGAACGGATGACTTGATAAAGGAAATCGATAGGTGGACCGTATAGAGAAAGTTAGCACGATGGGACGATAGCATGCGTGAAAAGTTGAATTTGAAGTTACAAAATGACTCTGAGGATTGGAATGTATGTTTGCCCGATGATTTGAGTTAGCAAGGAATAATATAATTTGAAGAAAATGTTGGTCGATGACTTAAGATAGACGGATAAACGATACACAAATTTGGGTTTGAGGAAACAGATGTTGTAAATGATTTGAGGGATAACGATCGAACTTGAATTTTGAATGTCGAGGAGATTATCCAGTCGAACGATAGCATCATTCGCACGACTCGAAATTGGTTGCAAAGGAAGATCGTCAGGTTACGCATATCGTCGATGGTATTGAGGCGTATCAAAGATCGATATGCGATAACTTGGTGGTACGCTGACTCGACGAATGACGATCGTGCAAGTGTTATTGTTCGGTTGGATGCTACACTTAGGATTTTGATTGAGATGAATGTTGGATGAAAATGATTGTGTCTTGATGGTTACGCGGATAACCGCAGCGTCGACATCCTTGTCTTGTGCTAGCGCAACTCCAGCCTCGCACATGCGTCGCGTCAGATTTGGGGCGATCGTTCCGCGTGAGCGCTGACATGGTGATTCATGTTACAGGAATGATCGAACTCGAAAAGTCAGGACGCGGCAACTTTGATTGTCTCAACTTGTTGGTTTGATGCAAAAGAAAATTCGAGGATGTTAGGACTTGCGATTGATAATTGAATAAACTTGAGGATTGAGTAGGTCCAATCCGTGCATCGAGAATTAATTAGTCTAGACTCAAAACAAGAGTTACGTTCCGATAAGAATGATTATTCCACGGGACCGTTGCATGGTAATTTCATGCCCACCGTGGATAATCGGACTCGCGTGAGATCGGAGCGTGGCATATTGTTAAGTCAGACGACCCTGTGATCGATTTCGTGAATTAGGATAAATGACTTAGGGAGTATGAAATGTGAATTATGGTTTAGCGATGAATTGTGTCGTAGCGTGTTTGAATTGGAAGGATTGATAGACAGATTATGTCGAACGTGTTCGAAGAGATAGACTATACGAAATGGCTTGTTGGTCGAGCGATATTGATGTGTCGAAGATTTGGTTGAGTGAACTTACGATAGGATAGCTTTGCTAAATGACTCAGATCCCGTGCGACGAATGTTGGGATGTGTGTAAGAAATCTATGCTCGAAGTTTAGAAATCAGAGTGATACGAGCTTGGGTAGAAAACCCCGTACTATTAATTTGGTTTGACCTTAGGATGGGGTCAGTGTTGATATTGTTGTTTGGGAACTATGATTCCAATACTGATGGATGACCTTAGCCTAAAGACATAGCCTAGCGGTTAGGCAGACGTCCTGGTGCGAAGAGATAGGAATTGTGGAGGCACCGTTGATAAGGCTCGGTTGACATGCATGTATATCAAGGACGCTTGAATATGTGCATGATCCGACTCGAGTGGTAATGGAAGAATTTGCTATCACGAGGCTTGGCTGAAATGCATATATTTTGGGGACGCCTAAAATATGTGCACTATCCAACTAAGTGATACGTTGAATTCAAGTGAGACTTGGAAAATGGAAAAGTGTCGAGGATTTTGAAATCGTATTGAAGGAGAGATCGATAGTAGCACGAGCGTGGCTCGGATTTGGGAAATGTATAGGAGAAATGTGTGCGAGAGTCGTCGAACGTTCGAGTGATAAGTCAATGAGTAAGTACTCAGTTAGTTTCGAGGACGAAACTTTTTTGAGTGGTGTATGATGTAGTTCCCCGTCCCGCTCAGTCAATCGGAGGAATCGGAACGCCGACGGCGTTCAGACTTAGCCTTGCAACGGCTGCTCGAAGACATCGCTCGGTCGAGGCGACCGCTCGCTCAGGTGGGGTAGTTTCGGTGAACTCGCCTCATCTTTGCCTTCACATAATAAATTGCATGTTTTCAACTTGCACAAATAGGCTTGATAATAAAAGTGACGAATCCACATAGATAAGGTAATAATCCCGACGGGTCAAATTGAGTTAGAATATGGAAATGTCCAACTGTTGGCTTAGAGTTGGTGCACAGCGTGCTTTGAAAATGACACTCGGTCCTTCGTTCCGTGGCTTGGGAGAAAAAAAAGTTGGTCATCGCCACAAGCTAAAAGTTAGCCAAATTTATAGGCGTCGCCCGCATAAATGTTTCATAAAACATGCACGGTCTCATCGCCCAAGGCGTGGCATAGCCTCTGCTTGTCCGACGGGTTAAGTTGTATTGTACGGCTTATGGCATAAGTCTAGGCACCCCAAATAGCTTGGTTGTTCAAAGTCAAACGCGTGCACGGCACGTTTCCACGACGTAAAGCTTGATGCAGCCTTTGCTCGTCAAGTTTTTGCAAAGTTAAGTTAGGCAAGTTATGTTAGGCTGTCAGAGTAGTAGCAAGCACGGACCTATGAGTTCTACAGCATGGTATAACCACATAGTCTTACGGTCTCAAGGCCCGTCATATAGAGTATGACTTGGGCGGTGGTGTCACATAGAGTTTCAAGTTGGTTTAAGACACGATGTTACGGACTTAGTATTTTAAGGTAGGGGTCACGGTTGATTCATTGAGTTTGGAAAGTGCTTCAAATAGTTGTTCTTGAGTTGAGTGAAATGATAGGGCAAGAAAGAAGAATGCTCGCGACTGGGTCGTCGAGGCAAGAAAGAAGAATGCTCGCGACTGGGTCGTCAAGACAAGGTCTCAGATGTGAGAAGTATTGAACTTGGCCCTGAAAGAGATGGTAACACTAGAAGTATATTGACTGTGTGAGACGTCAGTTCGATTCGAGTCTTGTATGGTCATTGGACAACTTGTACAAGGTAAAATAAACTGTTTCTCGAACGGCGACCCAGGCGGCCCATGGGAACCGTTGCGATGTAGATATTTGTAGCTGTGCTGGATGACCGCACGAGTTAGCGGGGACTTGCAGGGGAGCTCGCTACTCGCGCTGGCAAGGGGCGTCCGTCTAATCAAAAGCTACAAAGGGAGTCTATTATGGCGCTGGGCGCTAGTGACTAGTTCATATAGATGAGTCGGCATGGGCGTCGATCTACGTGTATGCCTTTGGATTGAGTCGAGTATTGTGTTCACTATATATCAATGAGTCGAGTCGAATGCGTGCACGATCGAAAGACAACGTTTGGGCCTAAGATTTGGCTACAACGAAGACACCGTGCTTCGGCACGAGATGTGGCGTCGAGCCTTGAGTTATCGGCATATAAGTTGCATAAGTTGGTTTGAGTTGTCTTGAGTTTAAGTCAGAAAATGCCGCAAGGCAAAGTCGGTCGAGTGACACTTTGTAGAAGCATAGAATTTCAGGCGCATCCACAGGCCAGAATTCCTATGCGTCTAACATTACATACGCCAGGGAGCTCAAACGAAGTACTTGGCACAGCAAGACAGCAAAAGTATAGACATCAAAAGGATTTTTATTTTATATAAAAGTCTATTACATGTCTAAAAAAGGCTTTACAAAGGAGAATTTCTACAAAAAGAAAGATCCTAAGACTACAGCCAGGCGCAGCAAACTGCCATGCGCCTTCTGCCAGGCGTATCACTTCAGCGTCTCAGTCAGGCGTATCTATTTTAGCGTCTCAGTCAGGCGTATCTATTTCAGCGTCTCAGTTATGCGCATCATGAAGTCTCAACATATGCGCTCTACTTCGACCCGATCAAGTGCTTCGACTAATGAAGCATTTATTGAGCAGAACAAGGGTGGGCGATCAACCCCACTCTAGCTGGAGGAAGAGCTCTCCAAAGCCCAAGAAAGAGGAGAGCATCGCAATTCTGATCTGCGGCTAAAAGAAAAGCTTTCAACACAACCAGAGTGGGCAACACCCCACTCTTGCAGGAGGAAGAGCTCTCCAAAGTCCAAGAAAGATAGGAGCACCACAATTCTGATCTACGGCTCTTCCAGCATAACGGAGACAGGGCTCGAGCATCCCGATCTTTGGATGCAACAGACACCTTTTGCCTGCCTCAGAAGCCCTCGATTCCGACTTTTGGATGTTTCAGTCACCTTCAAGTGCATGAATAAAGACAATTCGTCTTATCTTCACCCTTGGGAGCATATTGTCAACAGAATGTGCTCGAGTAAATAAGTTCATTCGGGAAGACGTGAGAGAACGAGAAGCAAACTCTCTCCTTGCTGCTATTTATAGGCCGGGCAAATCAAACCCATGCGCCAAGTGGCGGGCTCTCCGAATCCCGTGCAATGAATTTGTATTTATGGTGATGAACCTGACGCTTCGAATTCGGCCAAAGTCAAAAATGGCTATTTAAAGCACTCGAGGAATGCAACACTCGGACCAATAAAGACGCATCATGCAAATGAATGCGTCGGTCAGATACCGCGCATCATATAGACGCGCCCGTCGGTACCAAGCGCCCTGTATGGATGTGCCCAACAAAACACAGATCCATACGTCCCAATCAACATGGACCCATACGTCTAATAGAACGCAGATCAATACGCCCACTCAACAGCCCACCACTCATCTGCTGCATTCGTAACCAAGTCGTACAAGGCAAACTCAGTGGTCTTGAACCCCCGCGCCTACATTGGTTGTGCGTCTGAGGCTGGTTCAAGTCACTCTAAATGTTGCTCTTCCACTATTGATCTGGGCGCATCTTTTGCATCGGATCAGGGGGTGCAGCATTCACTTGACCACCCCGGCGCTTGGCCTTGCCATGTGCCTGATGGGGTGTGAAGGTGGCACTCTCCTCCAATGATTTGCGTAACGTGATCACTCACAAACGCCGATCAGGAGAGTCGACTGACAAGCACAATGCGCCCCTCACAGGGCACACCTGTGCTATAGTCACCATCAACTATTATTGTAAGACATCAGTCCCACCAAGGCGGTCTGTGTTCCAGCGGCTGCAATCATCAACACCCCTCCAACGTCGCCTCGGAAAGAAGGTGTCAACTGAAGAGGAACCAGAACTACAGGTTGCCTCTTGTAACGTAGTCTCTAATTCCCTATCAATTCGAAAGGCGATCGGCAACTCCTCGACCTCGTCCTCATCCAAGAGCCAGCCGAGGAAGACCAAGACGACCGTCCCATCCTCATGAGTGTTTGAGGGCACTCGAGGAAGGAAGAAGATCTCAGAGGAAGCTGGGGGTAGTCAAGCCCCTGTGGATCTTCATCCTGAAGACGAAGTTAGCCTTCTGAACATAGCTGGGGGTAGTCAAGCCCCTGTGGATCTTCAGCCCGAAGACGAAGTCATCCTCCAGAACATAGCTGGGGGTAGCCAAGACGAAGCTCCGGAGGAAGCTCCTCTTCTACAAGAGAGCGAGGCTGAAAGCGAAGCCTCAACCGATCCATCCACTTCCAGTTACGCCATGATGGTGTACATGATGGGAGGTGGTGAGGCGGAGTCAGATGCGCCGCCAGCAGACCTCGTTCAGGGCATGGATACCTTGGAGAGAGGACTCAAAACCCTCTCTGCCTCCATGCAAACACTGACTCAAGCAGTGTTCGAGATACGGTCAGCTTTAGCCAGAGCACCTTCCACTAATCCTGATCCAGGAGTCAACCGAGAATCAAGTGTGCCCCTTCAACGGGCATCCTTGAATACCGATTGCTGCGAAGTACCGTGTGTGTCGGAACCTTCGAATGTACATCTCCAGACTATACCACCTTCTTCGACTCCCAGCTCTACAGAAGACATGGTGGAGATGATCTTGCGTGAGCGCTTTGAGTCCAAGAACAGACAGGAGGAGCGTCAGAAGATGGGGATCCCACAACCATACCCTCTCGAATGGAACAAAGTGGTTTATCCTCCTAAGTATAAACCACAAACATTAACGCCATACGACGGGAAGGACTCTCCACGCCGTTATCTGACATACTTCCAGTCTCAAACGAGACATCTCTCGAAGGAAGACGTGCTACTCACCAGCCTGTTTGTCGAGGTACTGAAAGGAGTGGCTTACGATTGGTACTGCAGTCTCCCTGACAACTCCATATCTTCTTTTGACGACTTGACACATCTTTTCCTTGATCGTTTCTATGACGGCGGGAAAGACATGACAATGGCGTCCCTGATAGAGGTGCGCCAGAAGGAGAAGGAGACGGTTCGAGCATTCATCGAACGTTTCCGACAAGTCTGCTTCAGACTGCCCCCGGGCATGCCAGAACATGCACTCCTCTCCTCCTGTAGCATGAATATGCTTCCTGCGATCATGCTCTGGCTCAACTCCACTCATTCTCCCGATTGGAGTTCATTGATTATCGAGGCTGAAGCAGCTGAAAAGAAGGCATCCAATGCTCGTCTTCTGGGAGTCAATTTCCCTGCTTTTGAAGACAAAAAAAATGCCCTGCTGCCAACAACCCTGGACGTGAGACGAAGGGGAAGCAGGCGCTGACTGTCAATGCCTCCAAAGGTGCACAAGTACGTAGTCAGAAGCCTCCGCTTGCGCCGAGGCCAAAGGAGGTCTATTCTTTCAACGACGAAGATACACTACAAAAAAAGTGACCTTTGGGGACAACAAAAAACCGTCTTAAAAACTGCAATTACCGTCCCAACAAATATTTGGGACGGCCTTTGGGACGGGAATGGACGGTCCCATTAGGGTGGCGTGGCAAAAACTTTAGGGACGAATATTGCCGTCCTAATTATTGTTAAATGACGGTTAGGCAAAACGTCTCAAAAGTTTTCAAATTTATGCTTTTGTGTGACGGTTTATTAATTTGTCCCAAAAAACATGTTTTTGTAACAGATATATTTCGTCCTAATAAATAAGGGACGAAATTTTAAAAAGTCCCAAAAAAAGTAATTTACGTTTTGTTACAGTACTATAATCGTCCGAAAAACTTAACAATTGTTTAAATTATTATGGAATTACTAATTTCCTGTTTATATATAAAATATATAATTGAATTTTATATACAACAAAAATTCATACAGAACTATTTTATTTAATCGAAAATGCATATGGTAGCCGCAACATTAACAAAGCGTAGCCGCAACATTAACAAAACGATTTCTATAAAACATATTTAAAGGTAATATCCCATTGTTCACAAAATGAAATCCAAGTCTTACATCACTTCAGAGTGTTCCCATCAAGTTTTACATTAGTAAGCATTCACTTAATTTACAAAATAAAATCTACGACTTTTTACACAAGTCCAAAACATATATATTTGATTTTCCACATCCATTGACAAACCGATCCACATCCATGACTGCCAGCAGCATTGGCTACCTGGAAACACATGAATAAGCCAGAAATATGGTTAGTTATAAGTAATTGGGACCTCAGACTCATGGAAAAGTAATTTGCGACAGAGACTTACTTGAGTATATCAGGAAGGCGGAAAGCACCCACGAACATGCTTGCAACTTGTGCTTTGAGCTCAGTGCTAAGCTCACTTTTCATCCTCTCGAGCTCTTCCTTATGTCGAGCCTCTTTCTCAAGACGCTCAGCTTTAAGATCATTTTTCATTGTCTCAAAAAGTTATAATTCAAAGTGATGTTATAACAGAAGAAAAAAAATCAAGTAACAGAAGAAGAAAAATGTAACAGAAGAAAAAAAACCTCAAATTTCCAATATAGTTTCATGATGAATTATACAGTAGAACGGCTAAAAAGAGACGAGACCCATAATTGAGACATCTATCAAATTTTTGCTACAGTAGGAAAATGTTCCTAACAAAAGTTTTATTTTATTTTTTGCACCAATCAGTAGAACGGCTAAAAATTGTTCTAGTTTTTGAAGAACATAAATGACATTCAAAATGAATTCAAAAACATATTCAAAGTATCTACAGAATAATGGGGTTATGAGACATCTAGAGAATTTTGACTATAAAAAGAGACGAGACCCATAATTGTAAAAATGTCCTTATAAAAAAAAAAGAACAATTGTCTATTGTAAGATTGCTCAAGTATGCATATGTTCTCACATAAATCCAACTTGATCTTCTTATAAACACCAGAGAAAATAGCTACATCCTCTTCTTAGTCGACCATTGACTGCAACATTTAGCTATTGGAAGGACGTATCTATGGAATCAAATAATCAAGGTCCATACTTGCATATACACATTTTTAGTACTTTATAATGTATATGTGCACTAGATGAAAATAAAGAATACCCGTACTTAAGCATCAGTCGAATTCATGACAATTGTAGGTAGTTGCTTCAGCTCTGCACTAATCTCATTATAATTTGGATTAATTCATTCCGAGATTCGAACCAACTAGAGTTTCAGACCAGGTAGGACTAGAGAGATAAAATACAGAATGGGTACTCCTTTGTTACATTACAATGGTTCAATAAGGTAACCAATATTGGATTATGGTCACTAGATAGGGAACTAAGTTAGCATACACATTTAGGAATTGTTGTATCCATTATGCAATTAACAAGGCACATGTCTAGTTGATATCCAGTTTAAACTCTCAATGATGCTGGAACCAGATCTAGGTATGAGATCATCGGATCCATTTTAGAGCTAAGTCCAAATTTATATTAAATTGGAGGATATCCTGGCAATGTAAATTCAAGGTACAGTTGTTTGTATGGAATACTATTGAAAATAACATTCGCCTCCATCATCAATCACGAGCTAAAAGATAGTGTGACCATGTTCAGAATCAACCCCACACAGATCATAAGTATAAGAATTGGACGTTACATGATGATTATAAGGTGTTAATAGATTCGGGGTTCTCAATCATTAACAAAAGTACCTAGGCAAAAGCTTATCAGCATATCATTTATGAACAAAAGTATGGATATTCGGAAAGGGAATAGAGAAACACAAGCCCAAACAACAAGTTTCTGTTAAAATCAAAAGTTTAAACTATTTATATACTTATTTATTAGATGAAATATGATTGACATATTAGAAATACAAGCAGTAGCTAAACTTCTTTTTAGAATGATAAAAGATGTTCGTATCTCAATTGTTTAAAAGTAGATGAAGATGGTGCTCATAAGCTACCTGGTAGGCATGAAGAAGAAAACTGGAAATAGGAAACCAACATGAGGCTAAATTCAATATCCAAATTGAATTCAAGATACTGACCTTGCTTACGAGCTTTGTACCATCAACTACTGAAGTGATAAACATGAGCAAATGAAACAATAAATAAATATGTTATTAGAAGGATAGTATTAACTGGAAAAATTTACCAACTTATCAAACGTTCAAACCCAAAGAATATGCGAGGAACAAAAGCTCAGATGTTGTAAATGTCAAATAAGTTCAGTGACAGCTTGTATCACACAAAGCCAGTCCCAAGGAATCGTAAAATGTAAGATCAATTTAAAATGAAAAAAAGGAAAAATGATCAATACAATAAATATCTGAAACCAAAAAATAATACGTACATGTTGGCATGAAAAACTGCAAATAATTTAATGTACAAGCAAATGTATATTAAACAGTGAAGTGGGACATTTGGAACGTCCACAGGCTTCATTCTACTATAAGAGGAAACCATAGAGAAACATAGCAAAATGAGAAAACTTCTTCCTTTATTAGTTTTAATCTATTTTTCATTTTTTTCTCTTAAACTTAGATGGCAACGAAACTCAAAAGTCATCTCGAGGTTCGTCTCTTAAGTTATCAGGCTCAGTAAAGTCATCAGTAGACTAGGTATTGCACTAGATAGGAGCTGATTTGTGTTCAATATCTAGACAAGATAATCAAACAATCATTTGAAACAATTTAGAGTGCCAGGTGTACCTAACCCACATATTGGTTTGTTTTCTAAACTTACTCTTTTTTGTTATCGACTTGAATTTGTTGATTATTAGGGTCTGGTTTGTATGATACATATTGATGTCTTCATATCAAAAGCCACCCAATTCTCATGAGAATTGTCTACCATGGCCACTGCCATCAGCATGTTGGGAAATATGTTCGTCCCTACTCCAAATTTTCATGTTTTAGAATTTAGACAGACTTGTGTCCGTCTTCAGTAAGAAAAATGCATAACTTGTAAGACTGCATAAGTTGGTCAAATTCAGATGTTCAACGATGATAAGTTTGAGATCCACTGAAGATAAAGACATAAAAAAATGCAAAGAAAAAGCAAAAAAAAATCGAACTGTTCTGATTTGAAATCTTTCAAGTAAACTAAGTTGCCTAGTAATGATTATATGAAATTCCAAGCATAATTCTTCTTTGATGACACACCACTACAACCCTAAGAAAGCATAGGTAATATGCTTAGTCATCCACAAAAATATTATCTAAAAGAGAGCCAATTTTCAGCAATACCTATATCTACTCTTTATTACCAGCTGTGATGTTCAAAATTGTCCAGCAGGCTTCCTTCCTTGTGCTTTTCTTATGATTGTGTGTCAAGAGATTGAGAAGACAGGAAAGTGCTTGATGATTGACAATATACTGAAGAAAAAAAATCATTGGTTAGACACTGAAAATTGGATATTTAAACATAATTTGCAGTACGAAGCTTATAAAATGGTCCAATAATTAATAGCCATCTAATTGGGGAAAATGGTTCGATTGCAAACTTTGAACAAAAGTTAATATAAATAGTTAAATACCACAATGAGTGGATAAACAATCATTGTACCTAAAGTGTATCCACGAGACAATATACAAGGATATCAAATAGTATATACTGTTTCAAGGTACCATTGAACAGAACAAATATCACATTAACCATCCTGAAGCTAAAAAAATTATTAGAGCCACAATGTATCAGTAAAACAATATATAACGACATCAAAAAATGATCAAATTACTCCATTGTGCATAAAAAATTTGACATCAACTTACTGAAGTATCGTTGATCCTATATGAATATACACATGAAAAGACAACAGTCTTATATAAGGATAGTAAATCTTAAGGAACTAATATGTATTGCTATCATAGACAATATTGTTAACTGAAACAAGTTGTCTCCAATTATTATTGATACAAAGTCATCAAAATGGCCTACATATCAGCCTTTGCTTCTCTAGAGAATAGTAGACTATCATCTGCAAAAAAGCACATGTAGAATTCTAAAACTTCCATGACAAATAGTCAATTCTTGAATCTGGTTCTCTCGTTCTGCACGTCTGAACATTGGTGATAGATCTTTTGCAGACAATAGAAACAAAAACGGTGAAAGCATATCCCCTTGTCATATACCTCTGGAAGGAACAATTCCCTATTAATCATAATCGAGTATGATACTGTAGCAATGCACTCCATTACAAGTGTGATCCATCTTTTATCAAACACAAACTAGCTCTCTATGAAGTAGTGGAGAGCTAGTTCTTCATCTCACAGTACAAAAAACATAAGTAGGAAACTGAAAATGACAAGGATTTTTACCTGCTAGTGTGTCCACATATGTAACGGTGGCTTCACCCGGCTTCACCCTTATACAACTTAAGCCAATAATTATGTACTTATCCATTGTCATAAATAAGATATTAGATAATGGGTGAAGGCCCTATAGTTAGCACTAATGAAATTTAAAGTGCAATCTAAACAAGCTTAATTAGGACTACAACAGTCAAGAAGCTATAATATGAGCTCGACTCGTTGAATAATTGAACCAAATTAAAGTTTTAACTCGACTAGGAGATGGACAATATATTGGGATGCCCTTTAGATTTTGGAGAGTAGAGGAACTCAGATGCGACTATATTGGAGAATTTACTCCTGGAATTTGGATGAGTATTAGATCAAGGGACTTGGCAACTATTTAGAGTGGTTTATGACCCAATATGCAATAATATTGAAGATCAGGGTGTTAAAACCACCAGCCTTTCAGAGCTTATGTGCAAATCAATATTTCTTGCAACATTCATATAGCAATGGTTACAGAAAATGACAGCATCCATCTTCATTTTATATTTACAAAACCAATCCCCAGAAATTATCTTTATGAGTATAAGCTATATGAGACATAAAGCCCAGGAGATATCATTCCCATGAAGTTATTATTTCTAACCCTCACCTTCAGCTTATCATCACCTTATCTCGGATTTCAATTAAATTGGAAGAAATATGATCCAAAGTTAAATTTATGAATATTCATACAGGGATAAGCAGTAAAAAGTTTTTGGCATATTATATACTATCTACTATCTAGAATGCAAATGACATGTGCAACAGGATGTTGAAGATATGAAGCTTGTCTATCCTAAACAAACTATGTACATTACATTTTACCAGGTTAGCACAACATCATAATGAAAAACATGTAAGACATTAGAAATTGATTACACACATGAATTGAGATGCATACTAAAACTGAATAACAGAAACTTACCACACAATTGAATTGGTGAGATCTTGTTTCCTTGTGGTTTTAATAAAGGTTGTAGATATTTTTGCTACCTTCAAAGCAATGTCAGACAATGAAATCATCCTCCGGACACCCAAAACCATGCTTCCACATCACGCCAAGTACTGAATCTGCTTCAGACCTCCTCCCAAACTTCAAATATTCTTTGAATATGATTAAGTTAGTCCTTTTTTATGGGATTAAACTTGTAAACCTCCATCTCATCAAGCACGACATGCATCTCCTCCAATCAATTTTGCCGTCCATACATCACCATCTCACAATGGTAGAGCGAGCGACAGATCCTCCACCCAACCTGTTCAGCCTTCCGAACAAACATGGCCAGTCGATCCACTACACTACACTGGAAATAGCCTGATATGATGGAGTGCATAATGCCTGATGTCGCAACCATGGTATCCCGAGTAAATGCCTGAGATATAAAGTGATCCATGGATTCAACTAAGCCCTCTTGGGCATAAACCCCAATCATAAGAACGTTGAGCCAAGGAAAAACAACTTTCTCTACCATACCATAAGATGCAAACTATAAAGTTCAAGTTTATTGCCAACGGATCGAGTCGAGTTCCAATGGGATCGTGTGTCACCCAGAATTGGCATTACGACCCATTACCAAATCAAAAATCAACTGCAACAAAGTATGTTCTCTAGCAACCACCATCGACACTAAACAACATAATATTATCATTACCATAATACAATACAATAGCTACAAAAAGAAAGTTTAGCCAAGGAAACAAGGCTCCTGCCATCACATCGAAACTAACAATTTCTCTAAGTAGCATGATTATTTAGAAAAAATTAATAAGAGAAAAAGTAATGTGAGAAGGACTAGAGAAATCCATGTCATATTTGATAATCAGGATGAACAAATTTTGGGAGAAATCACAACAAATCTCTCATTAAGAAGAGGACTTTCTGCTATAGTAAGTCCTATTTGTTATAGTGATTAGACCTTAGGAAATGCAGATGATTCAACGGTGCTTTGTCTATGACGTCAATCATGAAAATGACACTATAAATATCTGTGTTAGTATTATACTGAAAATGACACTATAATTCTCTCTTGTTAGTATCATACGTACACATCTTGTTATATGGTATTGTAGAACCTATAAACGAGATGATACTTTCAGACATACAAGGTTACCACATGCAAACACTTTTTCTCAATGTAAATACGAAGAAATGTCGATAATATGATTTGTCGACGCCTACCATTAGCAACTTTCCAGACTATAGACTAATGGATGACCAACCCAATTTTGTAGGAGGATTTGATATTACTTACCAGTCCATGAACTTGTTTAATCACACGAGCATCCACAACGTGCCAATCGATCTTGCATCATCCTGCTTATCTTCCACCGCTACTAGGATCAACATTTGCAAACCCGCTACTGGCTACAAAAATAGAATTAATAGGTGATGGATTAGTTCAAGTGAAAAGCATAATCTTGGTATAGGATTTGCATAAAGTGTGTGTAAGGTCAATTCAAAGTAATCAATCAAAGATGTCTTGGTTGCATGCTCCAGTCAACTGCACCATTGGTTTTGGAGGTATGTATTTCGCAGGTTGCAACCAACTATATATCAAGTCATAGTTTCAAAAAGATCCCCAATGGTTGAACTAAACGAAAACTTTAGAGACTTTGAGATCATTCCGGATATGTTTAACCCTTGAAGGAGGATATCAGTATAAAGTTATTAGAAAGGTATCGGAGAAAGAAAAAAAATATTTGACTAAATTCCAAGTCAATTTGAATAGACATGCAATGATGGGATATACTGAAAAACCTTAACAATCAAAGGCCAACAACAGTCTAATTCAACTTAAATGTGGGAAATTGTAGACCTTTATATACACTATGTAAGAAGACACAATATTCCTATAATTTCATCAATTCTGATGATTCTTGATTAGTGACAACATTCAAAATAGCAAAATCAATATGCATAACCAAGCTAATCTATCTATTTGTCCTTCACCAAAATCCTACCTATTGAAGCCATCCTTATATCAGTTACTAATTACAGAGAAGCGAAGCATTAGGACAATGATCTATGCTAACCATCTCTCCACCAATACATTTTCGAAAACTTTCTCGTGACAAGACTGCAACCCCATAAGAATCTATCAAATTCTATATCTGCGCCAATGGCATATACTTTATTACAACTAATAAATCAACACTATCTCCTTCTTCTTTTATCCATAATATCTACGTGATGTGAGTTTCCATCACAACTAAGTCCTATATCCAGGAATCTGAACCACTCTGAAAATAGGTGTTGTATTTCGAGTCATGTCATACCAGACACGTATATGGACACATTATAGGCAACCCATATGTGTTAGTGTCAGTGCTAGTGTCAATTTGTTCAAATTGTGTTTAGTCAGTGCAACACAGTCCGACTTATGAGAAAATATAACAAATAATGTTACTAACTCTTTGGAGAATTCGGTAGAACAGTTGGTCAGCGGAGGTCTGGAGTTGGAGAAGGGATTGGGTCAGCTGGCGCTGGCAAATCAACCGAGTCCTAGCGATGAGTTGGGGTTCTGCTTGGGAGGAGGACTCGGGTTTCTTCTAGAAGACCATACCGCCGCCCGCTCGTAGATCTTCTCGAGGTGGTGGTGATGCTATCCTCGAATTTGGTCACTGACAGGAAGTCGTCGGTGGGATTGACAACCTTATGGAAGCGTGCCTCCGTCTCGAGCATCAACAACTCGACAACATTATCCCCCTCTTCCGGGGCCTCGACAACCTTATGGGAGCGTGCCTTCGTCTCGAACATCAACAACCCTAATTATTCCTTAACAAAAACCTAACAAATCTAGGGTTAGGGTTTGTGCTCACGGAAAACATATAAATTGAGAGAGAAGAGAAAGAGAGTACCGATCAAGAGAGAGAAGGAAATGAAGATGGGAATGGAATATAGGGGTGTAGCAGGGGGCTTTGACGATGAAGGAAGCTCGAGAGAGGGCGGGAAACACAAAAAATTTATGCGGGGGAATGGAAATTTTTTTCCAAAACTGAGATTTAAAATTAACAAACCAACATTTGTACTCTCTGTTTAATAAACCAACGTTTCTTGTAGTGATGTGGATGAATGGTGTGGATTCATTCTAGAGATCCAACGGGTAGGAGTAAGGAAAAAAAAGATTTCTAAAAAATTGGTTTGGGCCGCCAAATAATTGCCATTCCCGCTGAGATTATTTGAGACGGTCTCAAAATTTATTTGGAACGAAAATTATTAATAGTCCCAAATAAGAGATCCACTTTTCAATCTGTCACCAATAAATTCGTTTTTTGTTACAAAAAAATATAGCAGTCCCAAATAATAATTTTTTAGGACGTTTAAAACTAGAGTTCTTAAAAGTGTTGTCCCAAAAGCCAACTTTTTTTGTAGTGATATCTTGCAACTCTTCGAGATGCTGAAGCAGGATGACAAGATTAAATTGACAGACCCGAAGCGTCCCGACGAGGTTGGGAAAGTGGACAATCCGAGGTACTGTCACTACCATCGGTTTGTCGGACATCCAACTCAGGACTGTTACGTCCTCAAGAACTACATCCAGTGCATGATCAATGCGAATGTCATCTCCGTCGATTACGAGGAGAAGACAGTCTCGGCTAACCTGGGGTCGCTCCAATTCAGCACCTTGCCGCCAACCACAACACAAGATGGCGTCGTTCCCATCCTAAAGACGACAATGGAGGTGGTCAACCTACCACCTACTCGTGACAACGTGAGTGGACTCATCCACTCACCACATCTCGGGGAGAGATCTTATGGGTTCACACCGATCTCGTCTCCGAGGTTACTCAACCGGGGGTACGCACTACCTCCAAAGCTAAGGGCAAGAAGATCAAGTCTTGCCGCATGATCTCTTCCTCTGCAGAAGAGGCTCTTCCTGTACAAACCCGTTCGCAGCTGAACGCCCAACCCGACGAAGCTGCCGTTGAGGTGGTGCCTCCCTACTGTCGAAGAAGGAGGTCCATCCAAACCTCCAGCAGCCAATAAACAGAAGCATGTAGAGGCCCATTTCGACAAGCCTTTGCGAAGGAAGAATACTTAGGGGCTAGCCAAGCCCCACAACTTTGATATACTGGCACAACTTGCCGGTACTTCCGCCCGCTTATCTCTGTACGAGCTGCTTCGCCTTTCCAAAGATACCCGCAAAGCTCTCTGTGAAGCCTTGAAGGATGCTGAGTCTTTCATCAGTCAGGTGAAGCAGCCGGAGGACCTCCCTACAGCATGTGCGTACTGCCATTATGCGGATGAGGTCATCCCCAACATAACCTTCATCTAACAAGATATGCTGCTCAAGCACAACCGGCACAACAGGCCACTGTACTACACAGGGTATGTGGGCTCCGTCAAGGTAAAGTGAATTCAGATTAATCCAGGGTCTTCCCTCAGCATCTTAATGCCCCGCTCCGTACGGTGCATTACGATGAGACATTGACTCAGCGAGTCGCGTTGACTGAAAGAAATGTATCGATGTGAATCGATACGAGAGTTACGTTGTCCCGAGCAACGTATCGAACTAAGTCGATGCGAAGAGTTGCCTTGCCCCGAAAGAATGTATCGAGTTGAATCGATACGAAGTACCGCGTTGCCCCGAAGGATGAGTGCGTTGAATCGGCTCGAAGATTCTAAGAAATCGAATCGACCAAGGCGCAAGTTCGAATCGATGCAAGTATTGATTTTAGTTGGTTTCGTGTGCAGGTTATACTTTGACGCGAAAATATTAGAGGTCGATCTTTTGCGATATTTAGTAAGGGGTCCACGAAATCAAATTGTCGCCTTGCGACGGGCTGAGACTTGGGCACGCTAAGGCAAATCAGACGTATGATTCAATGAAGCACGAAGTGCTCGAATGGCTAAGTTAGGAGAGTGGCCGTGCAACGGAGTTATAAAATCGAGCCGCATCGGCTCGACAAAACAACAAAGGCGTATCGACTCAAGGTGGGAGGATTGACTTCTTTTTACTCCTTCATGCTATAAGTCAAATATATCATTGTATGCTAAAGTTAACCTATCGACGCCACGGGCGTGGTTCAATCGGAAGATAAATCGTAATGTGAGTCGAACAGTAAGTTAGAACAATTGAAATGAAACGTACATTATATGCACGATTCGCTATGGAATATTAGATATCGCTAAGGCGAGCGCCTCGGTGCGCAAGCCGTAAGAACATGGGATAACTGTACTCGACGAGTGCCTTAGTGCATGAACCATACCGTGCCTTCGCGCACGAGTTAGAAAGGCTAAAACATTGAAAGACAATAGGCGAGCGCCCTAGCGCGCAAGCCCGAACATTGAACGCTAAGTTATAGAACATGGGGATACGATCGAAACGTGTCTACGTGCACGGGATAATAAAAGATGGCTTCGTTGCGAGAGAATACAGTTGTGGCATGAATATGGCGAAACTGTCGGATATGACATGGTGCCTCGAAAGGTGTTCGAGACCTTCGGGTCGTTTGGTTGACGAGCATTGAGTTGAGGCACGATGCCATTAAATTATTGAAACGAAGTATGAAGTGTAAGAACACAGAAAGTTAATGAAAGAGACGCGAGATGATAAAGTCTGAGTCTCGGACTCAAGACTATGTTTGGTTGTTTGAATTTGATTGCTTGAATGATAAGGGCGTTGCATGGTCGAATGGAATGGACGAGAGATAAAATGTGATATCTCCCATGCATGGGTGTTTCCCCCAAACGGTTAAATGCCAGAGCGCCCCTGAACCGCTTGGCCTAGGAGGGAATCGAATAATCTTTGTAGGCGCACATCCTTAAACAAGATAGGAAAAGCCGCAAATGATGGTATGCAGCGAAAATGTTTCGGTTGTTGGGACTGCAACCCAACCCGTGAAACGCCGGGCAACCCGACCAAATATTGAGAAAAGAAGGAGAGAAAAGAAAGAAACTCCTTTAGTCCATTCCAGCACGGATACACCAACGACCCTCATATAGTTAAGGAACGATGGGTTGAAAGTGTAGGCGCGTATGCGTCCCATATATAGATCCTGCTTAGAGATGCACATATAACATGACAGGGAAGGAATGTGGCGTATTCACCTTGCGTCGGTGCAAGGACGAGTGCGTCGACTTGGTAAGAAGTCGCGCCACGAATCAAACACGAGATTGCTTGTTTGCTTGCCTATTCAATTCGATAACATGCTGCTATGATAACATGCTGCTATGATAACATGCTTTACGCTTTTGAATATGCCATAAAATTGATCCTAAGAAGAATATAGCAAGACCATAAGCTAAGTTGCATGATTCGACATAAATATTACAATGTCGGTTTGGAAAGAAGATCTTTACGTCAGTACATGCGAGGACGAACGTACTGATCCCCCACCAGCTTCATGCAGGGTGCAGGAAATGGATTGCTCACGACGAAGTGTTGCTTGAACGCGTTGAGGCTTGGAATGCCAAAGCGTATTGAAGCGTGCGATCGCTTGACACTCGAACTATGCAACTGGATTGATGCGGCAGAGATATAGAAGGCATGATGTATGGAACGGTAAAATCTTTTGTGGGTAAGAGAGAACCTGAGTGTTGTAGCCAATCTGGCATATATTGTTAGGCTATCGAAAGCCTTTGTAATCTCAGTTTCGGATATCAATAAAGAGAATTATTTCGTATACTCTATTTCCTTTCGTTGTTAATATCGAATCTAAAAGATAATCATTTGAGAACTTGTCATCTTGTCTTGCACGAGCGCAACTCCAGGCTCGTGCGGTATCACGCCCCCTGCGAGGACGATGATTCGGGTGATTCCGGGTCGGGGCGTGACAGCGTCATCCTTAGGACTCTGCTGTCAACACTGAAGATCCCAATGTACCGTCTGGCGCCCTCCAACACTACAATCAGCGGTTTTAATGCTAGCAAAAGTGAACCGCTGGGCAAAATACGACTGAAATGTCATATCGATAACCTCTGAACAGAGGTGACTTACTATGTCATGGACGCTGACGTCAACTACAACCTCCTGTTGGGTCGCCCATGGCTGCATGAGTACATGGTGGTACCATCTACACTCTACTAATGTATGAAGTATGTGTCCACCAACGACATCATCCGGACAGAGTTCGCGGACATTGACCCTTTCAAGGGGGTCGAAGCCTACTTCACCGACGCTAGCTTATATAAGTCGTTCGATGAAGGGGAAGCCAACGACGCTGATGACGAAGCAGAAACAGCGGCTGAGCCAGACATGGAGCCCAAGATGATTCCCGATGCTCCTTTGAAGATTCGACTCAAAGGGAAACCGCCTCAGATGCTGCCTCCCATGACCATCAAGCTACCTGGAAAAGTACCGACTTCTCTAGGTAGAGCACCTACTGAAGCTTCCTTGAGGATACGGATCAAGGGAAGACCTCCTCAAACGTCGGCTCCCTTGGTGGCAAAACTACAGGGGAAGGCACCTGTCATCGAAGGCACAGTCGAGGCACCCCTGAAGGTGCGTCTCAAAGGCAAGCCTCCACAATCATCCAAGCTACAAGAGAAGGCCCACACAGCCCTCTCGGATCCCAAGGTCAAGTCTGTGATAGACTCTCCCGAACCGGCCCCGGTGCTCACAGATGAAGAGTTAGAAGAGTACATCTCTGCTGATATAGATGCACCTTCTCTTGATAATATAATCCCGCAGGACAAAATCTCGTGTTTATCAATAATAGGGTGTCTTTCAATTATTCTAGTCTTCCACATTGGAATGCCATGTATATACTAGATAATGCTCTACGGTCGTTACAAACACAAATAACGACCGTCAATAATGTAAATCGAGTAGTCCCGTCCCAAGAAGTCTGTTTTATAGTCCCACTGCTGAATCGGGATAAAGAACCCATCATCTTCGGCAAAGTCGAGCGTTATCAAGACCACCCGCCACTCGAGCCAGAACCAGATACCGGCAAAATATAAGTCTATCGGTACACGGACAAGGCAAAGTACCTCATTCAAAAGATGGGTTACAATCTGAAAAGCAACAAAGGCCTGAATTACGGCAAAGGCCAGCGTCTTCCCCTTCGGATCCCAACACCTAAAGAAAAGCCGCAGGACTACTACCATCGTACTCGACGGGGGGTAGGCTATGTCACGCCGCCAGCAACTCCGGAGAGTTCGAAAGCAGAAGAAGCGGAACACTCTCACTCATCCGAAGCATCAACTTGGGATTCCGATACTAGTATCGGCTCAGTCCTTAAGAAGGTGCTATCAGTCAACATGGCATCTGCACAATCTCAAGAGGATGAAGGCGATGACCAAACGTCGGAATTCTTTGAGGAAGAACCCTGGGCTCAACGCCTAGGAGCATAGTGGGAGTCTCGTTTTGAATTACGCGAACCCCCTATCGAAGACGAGGTCGAACAAGTTGACCTTGCGGATGGATCTCCTTCCAAGCCCATCTTCATCAGCAAAAGTCTAAAGGGAGAAGACCGGGAGTCTTTGGTCCAATTGGCCAAAGAATATATCGACGTCTTCGCCTGGAGCTACGAAGATATGCCGGGACTTGATCCCCAGATTGTAATACATAGACTCAACATCTTGCCTGATGCTAAGCCTGTATAGGTGGTCAAATGGTCAGTCTTGATGTGATAGTTCTAAATATTAAGGATTATGATATTATTTTGGAGATGGATTGGCTCGGACCGTGCTTCAGACCCTTCGAGAAAATCAGTTGTATACGAAGCAAAGCAAATATGAATTTTGGCTGAGTAGCGTCGCATTCCTTGGACACATCATTTCAGCTGAAGGTATTGCAGTCGACCCAAAGAAAGTTGAAGCCGTCATCGATTGGAAGCGGTCAATGTCCGTCCGCGAGATTTGAAGTTTTTTTGGCTTAGCGGGATACTATCGATGCTTCGTGAAAGACTTCATGAAGATCACATTGCCCCTGACTCGCCTCACCCAGAAAGGAGTCGTATTTGACTGGTCAGACGACTGCGAAGCTTCATTCCAAGAATTAAAGCAACGGCTCGTCTCGGCCCCGATACTCGCACTTTCAAAAGGGACTGAGGGTTTCCAGATATTCAGCGACGCATCTGGTCAGGGCTTAGGGTGTGTGCTGATGCAGTGGAACAAGGTGATATCTTTTGCTTTCCGATAGCTAAAGCCGTATGAGAAGAATTATCCCATGCACGACCTGGAGTTAGCGGCAATTGTGTTTGCATTGAAATTGTGGCATCACTATCTCTATGGCATGGCGTGCACGATCTATACCGATTATAAGAGCCTCAAGTATCTTTTCACGCAGAGGGAACTGAACTTACGGCAGAGGCGCTGGCTTGAACTGATCAAGGATTACGACTTGACTATCGACTATACGTCGGAAAAGGAAAATGTTGTGGCGGACGCTCTGAGTCGGAAGTACATAGCCTCGCTATCCATCGATCGCAGACTGCTATGCGACCTAGAAGAGATGGACATCGAACTCCGAGTCCGATTCCGGAATGTACAGTTGGCAAAGTTGCAGTTAGAGCCGAGCTTGCTTAAAAAGATCAAGACCGCTCAGAAGGACGATTCGTACCTGAAGAAAATGCGAGATCTAATCTCGTCGGGCAGGACGACCGACTTTGTGGAAGACGAGACTGGCATGCTTCGATTGAGGGGTAGGTTATGCATTCTGGATGATTCAGAACTTAGAAAGGAGATATTGTCGGAGGCACACTACGTGAAGTACACCTTGCATCCCGGCAGTACAAAGATGTACAAGGACCTCCGCACAAACTTCTGGTGGCACGTGATGAAAAGAGATGTGGCACTTTTCGTGTCGCAATACATGGCCTGTCAGCAGGTGAAAGCTGAGCACCAGAGACTGGGCGGGAAGATGTAGAATCTGGCGATTCCGGAATGGAAGTGGCAGCACGTGTGCATGGATTTTATTGTTGGTCTGCCGAAGACACTGCGGGGAAATGATACCATCTGGGTCATCGTCGATCGACTAACCAAGTCAGCGTACTTTATTGCCATCAAAGTTACTTGGAGCGTTGACCGTCTGGCGCAGATTTATCTTGATGAGATAGTACGGCTGCACGGAGTTCCAGTATCCATCGTCTCCGATCGGGATTCACGGTTCATGTCACGATTTTGGAGTAGCCTTCAGTCGGCGCTGGGTACCAAGTTGTAGTTCAGCTCAGCTTATCATCCTCAGAACGACGGCCAAACGGAGCACGTCAATCAGATTCTCGAAGACATGCTACGACTCTGTGCAATTGACTTCAAATCAAGCTGGGACAATCATCTACCTCTGGCCGAATTCGCATACAACAACAGCTATCAATCCAGCATTCAAATGGCACCGTATGAAGCCTTATACGGACGCAAGTGCCGATCACCCATTTGCTGGGACGAAGTCGAAGAGCGATAGATTCTCGGCCCGAAACTGGTGGAACAGACCGTGCAGAAAATTTGGCTCATTCGGGAAAGACTAAAGACTGCGCAGAGTCGTCAGAAAAGCTATGCGGACGTTCATCGTCGACCCCTCGAGTTTCAAGAAGGCGATCACGTATTTCTCAAAGTGTCGCCCATGCGGGGAGTTACTCGGTTTGGTGCGAAAGAAAAGTTGAACCCGAGATTGGTTGGGCCATTCGAAATACTCGAACGGGTCGCCCCAGTGGCCTATAAAATTGCCCTACTGCCTGCGCTTGAAGGTGGACACAATGTCTTCCATGTCTCGCAACTGCGGAAGTACGTGCACGACCCGAGCCACGTGGTAGATTTTGGCCAGCTGGAGCTAAAGTCCGACTTATCCTACGTCGAAGAGCCAGTTCAAATCTTAGAACGCAAGGATAAGCTGCTGCGAAATCGAGCGATCCCTCTCGTCCGCATCCTCTGAAGGAACCATTCGGTCGAAGAGTCGACGTGGGAGCTTGAATCAGAAATGAAGGAGAATTTTCTTCATTGTTCTCGTAGAGGTAGGTTCTATCTTTAAGTTTCGAGGACAAAACTTTTATTAGTTGGTTATGGTGTAGTTCCCTACATCATGTCCCGTTTCTGTCCACGTGATGTGCGAGAAAGGAACAATGTCGCTATCGATTCGGTCGGGACCGATAGGTCAGAATCGGCCGAGTCGATCGAACGGGAACGGTTGAATTAAGATCCATTCCACGTTATGGAATGGCTTCTTCAGAACCAAGTCCCATATTCAGCGGGTTGCGCCTCGAGGATTGGCTCTGCGGCTGAGTCAGAAGAGACCTCCCGTTGCTCTGAATTTTCATGCCGCACTTGATTTGGCTTTGGCTTTGGTTTTCATGGATGCATTTTTCGTGAATGTTTTTCGAACGAGTTTTCGTGACTTGCGTTTTCGAACTTCACATTCATATCAAAATTCCTTGAATTATACAGTGTTCTAATCAGTTGCTTATACGATTGCAGGTGATCGCGTAGGCGACGTCAGTGCAGCCAACCGGTCGCTCGCTTGAAGCAAGGCTAAGGCGAGTGGCTGACCTCCTTCACCTCGTCCCTCTACTTCAAAACTCAATATGTGAAGTAAAATCAATGCTTGTCATAACAGTGTAAAATCAAGAATTCGTGGCACGATTCTCCTCGAAACACTTGTTATCAAACTGTCGGTTTTAAAAATGGAAAACATATTTTCTTATACAGATCCACTTAGCCTATGCAAAACAATAAATGAATCGATTAACGTTTATCGCAATGATACGGCTAAGGAAGCAAATCAACTAAGTTTAAAGGAAAATGGTCATTGGACAACTTGTCGACAAGGTGAAGTTTCCTCGAATGATTGCCTAGGCCAAGGGACCGATTTGGCCCTGGAGGAACGAGTGTAGCAGCGCCAACCCTTCATCGGCGCGAGTTATGCAAGCACTTTCGCACAGGGCTCGCTACCCGACGCGAAAGGGGCGTCGTCTAATCCTGCTATAGTCCGCGATGGCTTGACATTGCCAGTGGCCTTCACACCCCCTTTCACTGCTTAACAAGTGCACGGGACACGGGATGAATATGACAGTTGCTTAAATGTTATACAGTTTCATATGCTTGCCTCAAAACATGTTAACATGCAAACCGAACATGATGGTTAGAAAGATCATTGAAATAGCTAGCTAATATGTTTACGAAACTTCTTGAATCAAATGTAGAGCTTGGATTTAATTAGCCATTCGCCAGTACATGTGTTCGTGCTGATCCTCGCTCTTTGCAGGTTCCACGAACCAGGAAGGATGTGCCAACTAGCTCGACGACGTTCGTGACTTTTGAAGCTTCGGCCGTGCGTCGAAGACTTTCTCTGCGACCCCACTTTTGAAGGCTCTCAACAGTCCAAGGAAGATGACTCAGCGTCCCTCCCATCCAGGTCACTGAAGTACTTTATTGTATATTGAGGGATGTGTGCAATGTATGGAACGGCTATCTTATCGGCACTCTTTGGTAATCGAGTCATGTTGTAGCCCGTACGGCAATGAGTCTTGTATCGGAGTCTGTAAAAGATGTTCATTATCAATAAAGATCAAGTTTCCTTTACTTATTGTGTGAATCAATTTGTCTGCGTACTCTCTTAGATCTCGTGTCTCGGATTACCTTATGACTATGCCTTGTGTGATCGCAAATTAGGTTCGTACGGCATCACGCCGGGGGGACGACTATCGATTCAACGGAATCGGGGCGTGACACGCTTAAAGCTGTTGGCTGCGTTGTTCCCTTGGTAACCAACTCTGCCTATGGCATCTTGTACTGTCTGGTGCAGGGTATCGCCCCGACGATCTTGAGATGCAAGCAATTTCCTGATGAGACCCACCAGGGTTTCCTTATCAGGCTCTGCAGGCTGGACTGGCTGAACTGGGGGCTCTGGATCCCCAGAATGCATGACTCGGGAGGCCACTCCTGAGTATTGGGCTTGGTCTCCAGGTTGCTGCTAGTCCACTGGAGGTGCTCCACCTTGCTGATCGGTAGGACCAGGAACAATGCCACTGAAAAATAATGACATAGGGGACAATAAGGAAGGACCAAGATAGATCAGGGAGGTAAGCATGTGATCAGGTCAAGATTCTAGGAAAATTAGAAGACACGAGTAGAGATCAAGGGTGAGTGCTGATTGAGACATCTATTCAGTGAAACCCCCACACATCTTGATTTACAAGACCATGTATGGGCCACCACCTAAACTGTGTCACGCCCCAGATCCAAAATACTGGAGAGCGGGGGCGGACACAGCCAGCTACGTATATAGAAATGTATTCTACCTCCATATACGGTCACGGCTGTCTAGATGTATGAGGGTTTATCTATAAGCCAACAGTCTCTTATGGTCAAGAACAAGCCTAGTGTCTCAATCTCAAGCAAGTAATAATAGTTACAAGATGTTAGACCATCAAATATACGATAGTAAGGCGTCCCATACGTTTCATATACAGATGATCATGAAGCTTGTAACCTCTCTTTTTAGAATTTTGATAATTTATTTTTATTTATTTATTTGAATTAAATGGTGATTTTTAGATTTTTTATAAATAATTATTTAGTTAATTTTTACGGTAGATTATTTTAGCCACAGTAGAGTTTTGGAGTACAAGGTGACTAGGAATCGTGGCACGGATAGTGCAATGGCGTGCTTTGACTAGTATATTAGCCCTGGTAGGGAAGGCCGAGCCATAGTGATGTCCTAACTAGAAAAACCAGGCCAAGTTGCGACTTAACCCTTACCGAAGATTTATTTATTTATTATTTATATTATTGAGTTTTAGGGAAACCGGTTATACCATTTTAGTCCAGACTGGACCCGAACTGAGCCCAAGCCCATGTGGTCATGCGGCACGTCCGATGACATTCGTGTTGATGGAATTTGGTATGAGGGTGTTGTGTTTCATTCTAATGGTTTAATAAATATTTTCTAAGCATTCATAATTAAATATTATAAATATTATTATTAGTGATATTCAGTGACTTTTGTATAAAATAGGTCTTCGTATATTTTGGAATTTTTAGACTGTACGTATTGGTATATACGCCTTTATTTGGTTTATTGAATATCGTTATTATTATTATTACTATTATTATTTTTAATTAATATAAAATTTCAGTATTCATATTAATTACTAGCTTTATCTTTTATTTAATATTTTAGCTAATAGCCTTGTTATAATCACATTAGGTAAAATTGTACAAAATAGTTATTTAAATATTTTAGAAATATTCTGGAGATTTTCTATGATTTTTATAAATGTATTTAAAATATATTAGTGTATATACATATGTATATGTTTATATAAAGGGATATATATATTTATATAAATAGATAAAAGAATTATAAGAAAACAAAAGAAAGTAAATGACTTACTCAAGTTCTCGCGAGAAACTAAATTTCTCGCTAGATATTAAATGTGAAAAACCCCCGAGCCCACAACAGCCCATAGGCGCGACCCCCTGTCCTGTACAAATCCACACGATTATAAATAAGAAGATCGGGACACATGAGCACATGCAAACCCTAATCCAACTCTACCCACACCAGCCCCGACCTCCAGGCGGCGCGCGCCACCGCCGGGGCGGCGATCGGTCGTCCATCGGCGGCCGACAGCGCTGGACAACGAGAAAGCCTCAGCAGTAATGACAGCATCAGTACTGCGAAGAGGCTGTCTTCGCAGCGACTTTTCGTCGCCTTCAGGGGACCGTTTCGCGAGCCGTTCGATCTGGTATAAACTTGATATAACCCTCTTAAATCTCTGTTAAATAGTTTGATTTCTAATGATCCGAGACTCGAGAGAAATCAAGTCAAAAATCATCGAAAATCTGTTTTAACAGAACACCTAAATCATTCCAAACACCCATATTAGGAGGCAAATCACCGCCAAGCCGTAGCGATATTTAGAATTCTATGTGAAGGAAGTCCTAGACAACCTATGGGACACTGAAACCCAGTTTACGGAATTTGGTTTCATCGACTACACGCCGAGAAATCGGATTCCAAAGATTAGGAAAAACTGTTTTCAAAATATTAGAAATTTATGAAAAATCATCGATACGACGTGCGTCCCGCCAATCCGGGCGACGTGGTCGCGAATCGAAAGCATCGAAAGGTGTGTAACGGCTTCGTGGACGTGTGGGCTTTGACGGAATTCAAATTGGTCGCGTGTGCGCGACGAATTTGATGCGTAACCGTCAAAATTTACCATATCGACCTCTGTACAAATTTCTCAATTAGTTTGTGCACGCTTGTCAGATCGAGATGAAACTTACGCCAGCAGGATCGTATCATTTTTCTGGTCCTGTGTGCCAAATTTGGTCCGATTCTGAGACAGTTAATCGGATCGCCATTTTGCGGGTCCCATGGTCCGATTCAACAGACAATTTTGTGCACAGTCTACCAGAATCCAACTTTGGATATACGGTTGGGTTCGTATCATCAAAACGAATTCGTAGACATGTAGTTTGATGATTTTAGAGACCATTAACTCTGGCACGCTTTTCGGTGCAAAGCGGATCCAACGACGGACACCGTTTTGACCCAAAATTACCGTTTTGTCCCTGTGTCCAGAATTGGACTTAAGGACAGGCAATCCTAGCTAATTTGACTATTCTGAGAATATTGGTAATGTCTATTTCAGCATCTGGAGACTGTTGTTCGGGTTTTGACTTTTGTGGCACACTGAGTGGTTTGGACTATCGGTTTCACCAGCAAAAGACCACAGGCGAGTACAGTTTATTGTCTGCATTTCGATATTGATCTTCACTATATTTCATTGATTGGCCATTGATTATGTGATTTTTATATTCTATTATAAATTGTTGAGTCGGAAATGTGAAGTACCAACGATGTGTGATCTGACCTTAGATAGTGTAGACAGTAATTTATTATTGCAAAGTAGACAGTGTAGATAGTGATTTATTATTGCAATTAGACAGTGTAAACAGTGATTTTATATTACAAAGTAGACAGTGTAAATAGTGATTTATTATTGTAAAGTAGACCATGTTTCTTTATTGCATTATTTGATGTAGACAGTGTAACTTTATACAATGTAGACAGTGTAACTTTAGACAGTGTAGACAATGTAACTTTAGACAGTGTAGACAGTGTCGTGTAATTGTCCCGAGACCGATCACATATCAAAGGTACTTCTACGATTGGGAAAGTATTTTGTGTCTATTTATTTGCTACTGGTTTTCCGTATTTTCTGTTTATTTTCAAAACATGTAATTGATGTCTAACCTCTGTTGTATAGTCATTTTCATTTATTGAAATTGTATTCAGTGAATTGTGCTCGTTCCATTCCTGACTGGAAACCAATATTTTTCAGGTTAGCCATGGATTCACTTAGCATGGGAGATACGGGGGTACTTCGAGACAAAAGCCTAGAGACTAGCTAGATAGTTGAGTTGTAGTCATTAATATATTTGTACAAGTTTATATTTTTCTGCAAATGTAAAACTTGTGATCATTGTAAATTAAATTAATTATGTGAATGAGCATTATTTGTGATTTTGATCTTCATGGCCGTGACAACGTTCTACCGTCGACACTGCGGCATAGGCTGGCTTAGACACGTCTCGTATCCGTTTAAAAAAAAGGGTGCGGGTCGTGACAAGTTTTTGTGGTGGCCCATGCAGGTCAGTTTTTGCAAATTATACGAACTCGTGATGGTACTTAAGTTAGTCGTACTATTGCGAGCCTGAGACTAGGAAATGCTCATTCACGGATTAGGAATTAATTTAATTTAAGAGAATGACTAGGACTAGGAGTCCCTTATACAAAAATTTACCGATGGGTAGTCTAGGCCATGCAATTTAGATGAAGAGTTATTAATTTTGATAGTTGTCAGATTTTCATAGGTACACTATTACCACTTGATAGGACGATATGATCCAATGTGGATAGATTATTCACTTGGTGTGGCAGGGCTTCCTAGAAGTAATGATCTAACCTAGATGAATTTGTTAATTCCTTCTCTTTGCCTCTTTAGATATCATCCTCACATTTTAGTCCGAATTGCCTATGTATTTCCTATTTTGCCCTAAAATTATTATTTTATATAGTTTCTGATTATGTTATCCATATACGAACCCCGAGTTAGTTTTGATTTAAGTTTTTCCTCAATGGTTTAAATATACATGAAATAGATACTAGAATGTTTGTAATTCTTTTGTCCTTGGTTTGTTCCTCCCTGTTCAATCTTTTATTTTAAAGGGTTGTGACTGATAGGACAAATACTTACGCCTTATTTCATAGTCAACTTGTTTGAATCTCTAGAAGCTCATAAACTTTTACAGACATAGTTAAAGAAATGTTAGTTAACTCATAATGGCTGGACAGCAGCGCACCGTCGCCATTTATTTGAATTATGGAGACTATGGATTCACTGCAGCCAGCAGCGCACTGGCAAAGCACGACCCCTAGAGTTGAAATTGGTTTAAGAAAATATAGGTTATAAAATATTGCTAAACTATAGCTAGTGGTCCTCTTTTGACCGTAGTCACCCTTGTGTCAATATAAGAAAGAGTATCGGATAGCATATCACCCTGAAATCACGAATCCAAGGGTTTACCACTGCCCGAGTATACGGGCTAGGCATAACTCTCGGTGAAATGACTTCAGACGTGATTATAAGTTTCGAATACTATGGAGGATAGGACAATGCCATGTATGTCCAATAAGACCCGAAGCCAATATTAGTAGAAGTTTTGTAAGATGGGTAGCACGTCTCCCGATCTAGCATTCCGTGGTCCTTGTGACCTATTGACGAGATATTGATTGACACTAATAGGTTTACCTAGAATATAGAATTTTGAGGTCCATAACCCATTAGTCGACCAAGGCCTTGGATAAGAAGATAGTAGGAAGACTGTATAAGCAAGAACACCGGAAAGGGTTTGATTCTCACAAAACTCTAACTACTTGTGCTTTCTTTCAAAAATCTTGTATACGTGTATTTTGACTATCTTGACCAATGTTGCTATTACAGCCTAGATTTACAAGCTCGCTCTGTTCTCGAGCTTGATTCAAGATATATGTTTAGTGGGGACGCCTACTAACATATTGTCTAATCAGAATCGATGTATTACGGTCTGATCAACCGTAGTGCACCCGGTTCGCTCTCTTTTTGATTATTTCACGTGGATTGAGATATCGAGGTATCTATGATCTCCTCCGCGACTGCTTTGACAATTCCTCTTGAATTATACATTCGCCTTTGAATCACAAAATTGTATTCAGTGACATCTCCCTTGAACTCTATTGTTTTGTCTTTCGCTGATTTGGAAAGACGAAAGCTCGTAATTGGTAGAGAGATATAAAGTATCCCCCATGGCTATGGTAGTTGTATACAAGTGTAGTTACCATCAGCCAGTCATGTGATTGAGTTATTCGTTCTCCCCTCGACCCTCAAACTACTATTGAGACCTCTAGCCAGTTGAATTTGAGAATGATTAGGATTTTACCCTTAGTCAAAATGCCAACCTAGGAGACTATCTATTTTCAAGAAAACAATTTGTTGTGAGCCTCTAATTTATTGCTTGAAGCTTGCTTTAACTAGCAACCCTTAAGCCTATACCCCTAGAACCTTGTGACAATAGTCTGGGAGGTTTGACCCCAACAGAAATTCATGACACAGTTGTTAGAAATATTTTCATATGATGTGCCTTAGAGTTGGTTACCCCGTTGATAACTCTTGTATACTGTGGACGAGTAGGTCATTCTATTTTATCGACCATGTGTCATTGTACACACTCGTTTTCTACTTATTGAGGAACGATCCATGACTTGACTTATATATACCGTATCCCGTACGCCGTGCCTTATTCTTTATTAACTAGAGTCGGGGTACAGTATCCTGACTTTAGAAATTCTTCTAACATCATCATTTCTAAGACCATGTCCTAATTTCTAAGGTGGGTAGACTGTAAGCCTTCTAAAAATTTTGGGATGTACGAGGGTTACCGATTGATTAGAAAAAATTTATTAGGATGATAATTAGTGCCTCATGGACTCCCACTTTCCACTTAGATCATTTTGTGTCCCCGGCCGTGTCATTTAAAATCGGAGCACGAGACCAGCTGATTACCTTCCAATAAATTTCATATGCAAGATCTAGATGAGTCCACCTTCATCTAGGTATATCATGTCCCACTCAAACACGCCCTTTGTACTCTATTTTTATGGTACGACTTTCAGGTCAAAAGGACTAGCTATAACCCTTACCATAATACCCGTATACTTTTCGACTTCCATTAGAGCCTCAACCTCGACTCATTTCATTCGATCCAATTTATGGTTGTGATCTACTCAAAGCCCACTACGCACACGTCCCTAGTGTGCCACACAATTGTGTAGAACCCTAGAGGGGGGGTGAATAGGGTAATAAAAAATAACTAGTACAACAGAAGCAATATATGACAAATAAAAGTAAAGAGTGAGAAGATCAAACACAAGATGTATCCTGGTATCCTCACTTGAGGCAATCCAGTCCCGGAACTCTCTCCGGCTTAAATTCACTATTTAGTCAAATAGTACACACGAGTTTGGATCCGAAGAACTCGCCAACTTCAACACGAGTTTAGATTCGAAGACTCGCCAACTTCTACATACGAGTTTTCTTACGAAGGCTCGCCAACTTCAAACAAATGAGAAGATAAACTTGTTGATCTTCTAACACGTGAAGATCAAAATTTACAAGTCTTAAATACTCTATCACTTTGGGAGAGGATGACAATTAAAAGCTTGAAGAGTATTAATGGTGGAGCTCTTGGTTGTTGGAAAATTTATGGCAAGAGTTGGTAAAGTCCTCAAGAGAGAGAGGGCTTTCTTTTATAGAGAAACCAAGAGTTGGAGGCATTTAATGCTTCTGAATACAGGCAGACCGGCATACCGTCGGTATGCAGCGGCATACCGTCGGTATACCGGCCAAATAGTAACGGTCATATTAATGACCGTTTGAGACCATTAAATGTGGCCATTAATGCTAGTCAGAGCAATTCAAAAACCAAATATTTGAAACTCGGTATACCGTCGGTATGTCGGAGCATGCCGTCGGTATGCCGACAATTTGTCACAGCAAGTTTTGGGTTGCTAAAAACGGTATACCGTCGGTATGCCGGAGCATGCCGTCGGTATGCCGACAATTTCTTACAGCAACTTTCTGGACACAAAAATCGGTATACCGCCGGTATGCCGAAGCATGCCGCCGGTATGCCGACAATTTGTCACAGCAACTTTCTAGACTCTAAAAACGGTATACCGCCGGTATGCCGAAGCATGCCGTCGGTATGCCGCTCTGTAGGTTTTTGATTTTTGACTTGTTCTTTTACTTGTCATCCGTCCTTAGGTGTTTACAGATATACCTAGACTTGTACAGACACGAAGACTCTAAGCAGGATGACGCCATTTTATGCAAGGAGCACCGGTAGCTGCTTCAATCTTCGATGCGAAGGATGGATGCTCTTGAACGGAAGGTCTTTATGTAGTTGAGCTTCTGAGAGGATATGTATCTGAAGACGCAGAAAACTAAACTACGAAGATGCTGTTAATAATCAAAATAAAATGTGCCAACAATCTCCCCTATTTTGATAATTGACAAAATAGAGAGATAGCATCTTCAGGGAGTAACTCCCCCGCAGGAAGACAACTCCCCCTCAATATATTTTTTCCCCCTTTGTCACTTAGTCAAAGATGGGAAAACAAATTTTAAAAAATTGCAATAATGAGAACAAGAGTATAGAATAAAAAGCATGTATTTATGTATAAAAGTGATAGCTTAATACATGCAAGATGTTCATTACTACAAAAGACAAATAAAAAGACTCTCCCCACGAGAGTTTGATAACAAGAGACAGACATAAACTAAGTCCCCGAAGGACTGCAGAGTACTAGGATCAACCACACAAAGGTCCCCGAATGACCGCAAAAGACAGAACATAAAAACAAACAAACACACATAACTAAACCACACATTATTCGAGACCATCATCCAAAGGGTAGCCAGCCCTAATCGTCCGCCGGGTCGTCCCCACCATCCTGAGCTTGTTGAAAGGCACCATAAGGATCAATGCCGTCCGGGTACATGAACCCATAGGTATTGGGATCGGAGAAGCGCGAACCCTGGTACATTGGATCTTGAAGATTGAGATCCAGATACATGTCTTGGTCTTGAATGGTGTGCTGGATAAAATAAGCCTGATCATGAAAGCGGGCTTGAATCAGATTCCCAAGGCCACGAGTATGAGCCCTCATCTGTTCCTCTGCCTGGGCCATGCGCATGTCGAAGTGCTGCTGAGTCAGCGGCATGTATCGGTCGGAAGCAGGAGGAGTAGATACGGGAGCAGCAGGAGTGGATGCCGGTTGCTCTTGGGAAGACGAGGCACGTGAAGTAGAGGCGCCACTAAGGGAACGGGAAATAGCAAGATAGGAAGGGACGCCATCCGAGGAGCAAAGAGAGAGATCAACTTGCCGGGCTTCCAGAAGGAGAGTGATGAGGGAGCCGTAGTAGAGGTTTTGCTTTCCCGCGGGCATGACACGCCGGAAGAGAAGAAGGAGAGTCTTCGGAAAGGAGAAGGACTTTCGGGCATAAAGATAATACATGCACACGAGGGCATCGCCGGTAATGGCGTCGTAGTTCCTGCCCTTAGGAAAGAGTGTATGACACACAATCCTATGGAGCTCGTAGTAAAATGGCTCCAACTGTGCAGAGAGGGCTGGGATAGCAGGAGGGTTGGGGCCCTTGCAGATGATACGGCAGAACTCGTCGAAGGGTGACGCCGTCGAGGAGTGAAGAGCAGCCAAGGATGGCAAGGCTTCCCCTTTGTCCGGGATGCCGAGGATGTGCCCGATGTCCCGAGATGTGAGACGGAAGTGTCGATTATTGACCATGGACTGAATGGCGGGGTGGTCGTCGTCCGGGACCAAGTTGTAATAGAATATACGGACGACAGCCGGGTAGACGAGTATTTGACGTCGAAGGAGAGAGGAGAGGCCGACCTCGTCAAACAAGGAGACGTGACTAGAGAAGAGATTCCAATTTATCGCTCGTCCCTTGAAAACATTGTGATGAACGAAGTGTTGGAACCATAGCTCGGCCGCCAAGGAATTGGTAAAGACCCGTTGGTCATACCCGTGAGGTTGAGCCACCGGGATGAAAGGGTTGAAGAAAGAGGAGGAGGAGGAGCGGGGATGCTTCGGATTTGCCATGGAGGAAGGTTAGGGTTTTGGAGTGGATGAGAGAGTGTAGGAAGAAGAGATAGGAGAAATAGGGTTTTAATAGAGTGGTAGGGAGATGAAAGGTTGGATGTTGAAGAAGGGAGGGTAGGTTGGGAACGGATGAAAGTAATGGGGGATAGAAATAGGTAGTGGGTTGGAAATATAGAAAGTAGAGTAAAAAGAGGAGTAAATGGAGGAGGTGAAGAGATGGGTATTAAATGTGATGGGATGTTGAGAAGTTGAAAGAAGAGAAAGTAATTAATAGGGAAGAGATGGATGTGAGTGAATTTAATGAGGGTTGAGAGGAATAAGGGGAGAGAGAATAAAAGTAGGCCCAGAGCTGTATTTGAAATCCTGTCCACCTCCATCCGGCATACCGGCGGTATGCCGACGTGTACCGACGGTATGCCGAGTTTCGAAACAGAACCTAATTCTGAAACGAAAAACGGCATACCGCCGGTATACCGCTGTATACCGTCGGTGTGCCGGCCGAGAGGGATTATGGATCAAAGGATAAAATGCCTAATTCATGGCAAAGGAAGGTGAAGCGATCTTCCGGGAGCGGTTTGGTGAAAATATCGGCTAACTGATAGGTAGTATCAATAAATTCAAGACGAATATCTCCCTTTTGTTGATGGCCACGAAGAAAATGGTGTCTAATTTCAATGTGCTTCGTGCGTGAGTAACAAATCGGATTTTTTGTGAGATTGATTGAGCTAGTGTTATCACATTTAATAGGGGTACAAGAATGAGAGATGCCATAATCTAAAAGTGTTTGTGACATCCAAAGAATTTGTGCACAACAACAACCAGCCGCAATATACTCTGCCTCAGTGGTTGAAAGAGCAACAGAATTTTGTTTCTTACTAAACCACGATACCAAAGACTTCCCGAGGAATTGACATGTGCCACTAGTGCTTTTTCGGTCAATCTTGCATCCGGCAAAATCCCCATCCGAAAAGCCGTGAAGCTCAAAGGATGAGGATTTCGGATACCAAAGATCCATGTTAATGGTGCCTTTGAGATAACGAAAAATGCGCTTAACGGCACACAAGTGTGATTCCTTTGGATTGGCTTGATATCGTGCACACAAGCAAACACTAAATATGATATCAGGACGGCTAGCAGTTAAATAAAGTAAGCTACCGATCATACCTCTATACTTACGAATGTCGACCGATGTGCCATCTTCATCATTGTCAAGCTTTGTCGTTGTGGCCATAGGAGTCCTCATTGATTTGGATGAGTCGAGGTCGAAACGCTTGAGGAGGTCCTTTGTATATTTTGCTTGATTGATGAAGGTTCCTTTGGGTCCTTGTTTGATTTGTAACCCCAAAAAGAAGGAAAGTTCACCCATCATACTCATTTCAAACTCTTCTTGCATAACTTTAGCAAATTCTACACAAAGTGTGTTGTTAGTAGAACCAAAAATAATATCATCGACATAAATTTGAACCAATAAGAGAGTGCCATTATGGGATTTAATAAAAAGTGTTGTGTCAACTTTCCCCTTTGAAAAATTGTGAGAAACAAGAAAAGAGCTAAGGCGCTCATACCAAGCACGGGGAGCTTGTTTGAGGCCATAAAGGGCTTTGTGAAGTTTGAACACGTGATTAGGAAATTGAAAATCTTCAAAGCCGGGAGGTTGTTTAACATAAACTTCCTCTTTAATAATACCATTTAGAAAAGCACTCTTAACATCCATTTGAAAGAGCTTAAAGTCATTAAAACAAGCAAAAGCACAAAGCATACGAATGGATTCAAGCCGTGCAACCGGAGTATAGGTTTCGTCGTAGTCAATGCCTTCCTCTTGGTTATAGCCTTGAGCAACCAATCGGGCTTTGTTACGAGTCACTAACCCATCTTCATTAAGTTTGTTACGAAACACCCATTTTGTTCCAATAATGGGATGATTGCTAGGTTTTGGGACAAGTTCCCAAACCTTACTTCGCTCGAATTGATTTAGCTCCTCTTGCATAGCTATCATCCAAAACTCATCAAGAAAAGCATTATTAATATTTTTAGGCTCTATTTGAGAGATAAAAGCCACATTTGCACAAAGATCACGAGTGGCGGATCTAGTGCTAACACTGGAGGAAGGATCCCCAATGATAAGCTCCTTAGGATGATTGGTGACAAAATTCCATTCTTTTGGGAGATCCTTTTGAGGAGGCTCGAGAGGAGGAGACTCTTTTGATGGAGTCACCACTTCATTGTTAGATGAAGAAGGACGATCTTCAATAGAGGAGTTCTCCAATCCAAACGAGATGTCATCAATATCCTCGGAAGAGGAGAATGTAGAAGAGTTGAGTTCATTGAAAGAGACATTGATTGACTCTTTGACAACAAGACTTCCTTTGTTAAAAATACGAAAACCTTTACTATGAGTAGAGTATCCAAGGAATATTCCTTCATAGACTTTTTCTTCAAACTTGCCTAGGTTATCCTTGGTATTCAAAATAAAACAATTGCAACCAAAAACTTTGAAATATTCAATCGAAATTTTTTTGTCAAACCAAAGCTCATAAGGAGTCTTCTTAGAAATAGGTCTAATCAAGGCCCTATTAATAACATGACATGCCGTATTAACGGCTTCCGCCCAAAAATATTGGGGGAGCTTATATTGGTTTAACATAACCCGGGCCATATCGCCAAGGGTTCTATTCTTTCTCTCCACAACACCATTTTGTTGAGGAGTTCGTGGACAAGCAAAATCATGTCCAAAACCATTCTTTTCACAAATTTTTTTGAAATCGGCATTATCAAATTCTCCTCCATGATCACTTCTAATTTTGTTAATAGAAAAAACTTTCTCATTTTGAACACGTTTACAAAAGGCAACAAATTCACGAAAAGTATCACTTTTGCAAGCAAGAAAAATAACCCAAGTAAATCTTGAAAAATCATCAACTAAAACAAAAGCATAAAGCTTGCCTCCAAGGCTAGCAACTCTACTAGGCCAAAAAAGATCCATATGGATAAGTTGAAGGGGTCTAGAAGTACTCACAGAGTTGATTGATTTGAAGGAAGACTTTGTTAACTTACTCTTCTCGCATTCTTCACATACCATATCCTTTTTGAATGGGATACTTGGGAGTCCTCTTACGAGCTTCTTGGTAGCAAGACGAGAGATGGTATCCATGTTGGCGTGTCCAAGCCTCATGTGCCAAAGCCAACTCTCATCATTTTTAGCAACTAAGCACCTGTCATTGTTAGTGTCTTCAACAAGATATAAAACATAGATATTGTTTTCTCTAATTTCGTCATAAACAATAGATCCATTAGAACTATCGGTAATAAAGCATTTGAGCTTAACAAACTTGATATCATAACCATTATCGGCAAGATGACTAATACTAAGAAGATTGTGTTTAAGGTTAGTAACAAGACACACATTCTTAATACAAGGATAAGGAGGGGAACCTATATTACCATTCCCTATAATGTGACCTTTGAGATTGTTACCAAAAGAGACGTGTCCTTTCTTCTTCATCGATAGCGTTGTAAATAATGAAGCATCTCCGGTCATGTGCCGTGAACAACCGCTATCGAGAATCCACTTGCTTCTAGCATGAGAAGGACTCTTCACCTACAACATAAGTTGAAGATGAACATTTTGGTACCCATGATCTTATGGGTCCTTGAGGGTTAGTCTTAGGAACCCACATAAAAACTTTCTTGTCAACAAGTTTCCTTGTATGACAATAATTGGTCGTATGTCCATGCAAGCCACAGTAATTGCAAATTATAGAGGATTTAAAAGAAGATATGTGAGAATCATGCATGTGTGAATCTCTAGTGCGAGGAGCTCTAGCATTAGTATTGTGATGATGATAATAAAAAGCATGATGCGAAGTGTTTTTCTTAATAAAAGGTCCTTTCCTTGTGTTAGGAAAGGATTTGTGTGTAGTGTTCATATATAAAGTATGCCTAGCATTGTGGTGAGTGTGGAGATGTCTAGGAGCATGCATGTGAGTAGTGTCCTTATTACCAAATTTCTTACACTGCATAAGAAGATCATTATACTTAATAGAAGTGTCATATTCTCTCCTATTAGCATCTTGAACTTTGTGCATAGCAAATTCATAAGAGCTTCTCATGGATTGAATCTCATCACCCTTTTTCTTGATGGTGTCAAGAGATTCTTGAAACTTGAGTCGCAAGGACTCTATTTCATCCGTGTCAGAAGCAGGAGATTTTCCCTTCACATCAATAATGATGCTTGAGAGCCTCTCTACTTCAAGTTGAAGAGCTTCAACTTCTTTAAGAGATTTCTTGTATTTATTCCGAACACCTTTGTGTTCTTCATGCAATTCAAGAATAGCTTTCTCCAAATCATCATAGGTAAGAGTGTTTAAGGAGAAATCATCAAGTACCTCATCGGTTGCCATGAGACAGACGTTGGCATTGTGTTTGCACTCCTTGTCGTTGTCGGAGTCGCTCGCGTCGCTTTCACACCAAATGCTTGTGTTAGCAAACTTTCTGGAGGATGAGCTTCCCTTGCTAGGCTTTTCGTACTTGCTTGAGTCTTTTCTTATCATCGGACAATCCCTCTTGATGTGTCCGGGTCTTCTGCATTGATAGCACGTCGGATCTTCTTCGTTGTCCCGTCTGAAGCGGTTGGCTTTGTTGAATTTTAGGAACTTCCGGAAGTGCTTAGCTGTGAGAGCTATTTCTTCATCGTCGTCTGACTCATTGTCGTCGGAGCTATCCTTGGAGTAGGACTTAGTCGCTTTGAGAGCAAGAGATTTCTCCTTCTCTTTGGTCTTCTCCTTCTCCTTCTCTTGTATGGAGGATTCCTCTTGATCCTTCATATCGAGCTCGTGAGTCATCAGCTTACCCATGAGGGTCTCAAGGTTCATGACTGTTAGATCGTTTCCCTCAATGATTGCGGTAGCTTTAGGACTCCAAATTTTCGTCAATCCTCTAAGAATTTTTCTGATCTTTTTATGAGCAGGATATTCCTTACCAAGAGAAGAGAGAGGGTTAATAATATCACCAAAATGAGTAAACATGCAAGTAATCGATTCATCATGCTTCATTTTAAAGGACTCATATTCTTGCGCGAGTCTACTAATCTTGGATTCCTTCACTTGTGAAGTTCCCTCGTGTGTGACTTTAAGTAACTTCCAAATCTCATTGGAAGTCTTGCAAGTAGAGATTCGGTTGAATTCACTACTGTCGAGAGCACAATAAAGAGCATTCATTGCCTTGGCATCTCGATTCGCAAGCTTCTTGGTGTTTTCAGTAATGTGTCCCGAAGGGTGTCAGAAGCAAGATCCTCAATAACTCTGGAAGGAGTAGGAAGATCATTTATTACGTAATCCCATAAATCGAAATCTATGGACTTCAGATAAATGCTCATCCTAATCTTCCAGTAGTTATAGTTGGTTCCATCAAATAGGGGAGGCCTATTTGTGGAGTGTCCTTCATTGTGGAAGGTGTTGATACTAGGGTTAGAGGCTATGGATCACTCAAAGAGTGTAAATCCAAATCAAGAGAACAAAGCTCTGATACCAATTGTAGAACCCTAGAGGGGGGGTGAATAGGGTAATAAAAAATAACTAGTACAACAGAAGCAATATATGACAAATAAAAGTAAAGAGTGAGAAGATCAAACATAAGATGTATCCTGGTATCCTCGCTTGAGGTAATCCAGTCCCGGAACTCTCTCCGGCTTAAATCTACTATTTAGTCAAAGAGTACACACGAGTTTGGATCCGAAGAACTCGCCAACTTCAACATGAGTTTGGATCCAAAGACTCGCCATTCTACACACGAGTTTTCTTACGAAGGCTCGCCAACTTCAAACAAATAAGAAAAAAAACTTGTTGATCTTCTAACACGTGAAGATCAAAATTTACAACTCTTAAATACTCTATCACTTTGGGAGAGGATGACAATTAAAAGCTTGAAGAGTATTAATGGTGGAGCTCTTGGTTGTTGGAAAATTTATGGCAAGAGTTGGTAAAGTCCTCAAGAGAGAGAGAGGGGCTTTCTTTTATAGAGAAACCAAGAGTTGGAGACATTTAATGCTTCTGAATACAGGCAGACCGGCATGCCGTCGGTATGCAGCGGCATACCGTCGGTATACCGGCCAAATAGTAACGGTCATATTAATGACCGTTTGAGAGCATTAAATGCGGCCATTAATGCTAGTCAGAGCAATTCAAAAACCAAATATTTGAAACTCGGTATACCGCCGGTATGCCGGAGCATGTCGTCGGTATGCCGATAATTTGTCACAGTAAGTTTTGGGTTGCTAAAAATGGTATACCGTCGGTATGCCGGAGCATGCCGTCGGTATGCCGACAATTTGTTACAGCAACTTTTTAGACACAAAAATCGGTATACCGCCGGTATGCCGAAGCATACCGTCGGTATGCCGACAATTTGTCACAGCAACTTTCTAGACTCTAAAAACGGTATACCGTCGGTATGCCGAAGCATGCCGCCGGTATGCCGCTCTGTAGGTTTTTGATTTTTGACTTGTTCTTTTACTTGTCATCCGTCCTTAGGTGTTTACAGATATACCTAGACTTGTACAGACACGAAGACTCTAAGCAGGAGGATGCCATCTTATGCAAGGAGCGCCGGTAGCTGTTTCAATCTTCGATGCGAAGGATGGATGCTCTTGAACGGAAGGTCTTTATGTAGTTGAGCTTCTGAGAGGATATGTATCTGAAGATGCAGAAAACTAAACTACGAAGATGCTGTTAATAATCAAAATAAAATGTGCCAACAAATTGTGCCTTCTCGTGCTACTTAAACACGAAAGTCACGGAAGGCGCATCTGCAGGGATTACAGAACCTATTGTTTGCCATTGATTGTAAAAGAACAGAACAATTATCGGAGGACTGAACTTAGACTCACAATACAAACTCGCTCGTACAAAGAAAGCCTAGGGACGAAAACCTAGGTACAGCAGACTAAGTACGATTATTTATTTTTGATTCTGGGGGGTGACGATAGAGGCTCGGAAAAGCGACGGCCGCTCTGCCTTACTCCTTAGACGATCAGTATGCAGCCTTGGCTCGGGGAAGATCTGCTCGGCGTTGATGAAGAAATGCTCTTCTTGCTCTCCTCGGATTGCTCTCCTGGCTTCTCTCTCTTTGTGATTATCAAAAAAAAGAGGGGAGCTCTCTCTGTGTAGATCTCTCTCTTCTTATTTTTTTATTCTTTTGTTGTCGACCTTTTTTTTTTACAAGGGAATAATGCTGGCTATTTATAAGAGTGGGGGGTGATCATTAGGGTTTGCTAATGATTATCTATTTGGAATGTCGGCGCTCCTTCATTCTATCTGAACCCTTGATCCTGATTATAGTGAATCTCGGCCATTAATGCGGATAGCATCGTATCTCATGAGCAATTAATGCTAGCTGCTTTAAATCCTCGTGATTGATTATGCCAATGTCTGATTGCTCGCCACGTGTCCCATTAGCTTGATGATAAATGATATGCCCTGATCTCAGTAATTATGACGATGATATCAAATATATTTGTTGAGATTCGGTTAAATCTCTTATTGATCCCATGCCATGTGTCTTAATTGTGAGTCCTGTCAGAGCCGCATAGGATTGACGATCCTCGAACCGCAGAGAGATACTCTTTGTAAGCCGCATAGGACGATGCTTCATCGAGCCGCATATGCGTAATCTTTGTGAGCCGCATGAGCTGGCGTTGTATTGGGCCGCAGGGAATGTGTTCCCAGGGAGCCGTATGAGCTAGCGTTGTATCGAACCGCATGGAACGGGTTCTCAGGGAGCCGCATATGACTGATTGCCACGTGGCAATCTGGGACTTCTGACGGATTTGGTCAGAGATTTTCTTCTTTTCCCGAGGAGTCAGTCATTATGGCAAGGCCATTATGAAACTTTATGTCAGGGCCGCCACAGTGAATCGTGCTGGAGCAATAAATGAGGCCACTACTCAAACGACCAGCTGTAGGAAATGATCACACATGGCGTCCATCGAGCCGCATATGCCTTGCTGAACCGCATACGCTCCCGAGCCGCATGCGATTGAGAGTCTTCTTTGAACCGCATAGGGCCGCTCCTGTGTGAGCCGCATAAGCTTTTTACTCAGAGCCGCATGGATCATTATTCCAATATTTTCCATGCTTCTACAGGACCCCCTTCAAAGTTTTCAAATTACAAATTTGGAACACTTTGAATAAGAAGCATGGAAAGTAGATTTGTTTAGGTGTGGCAATCCGATCAGAGGTAGCATGGACGTGATAGGTTTGGGTACTTCCGCTGGAGATTTTATGTGGACTTATCATCCTTGGCGTACCTTGGTTTTAGGTACGGATAATAAGTTGAGAGAGGGAACCATCATATTTACTCAGAGGTGGTATGGACGTGGTAAATATAAGGTTGATGGTAGAGCTTTCCTACTCAGAGGTGATATGGACATGGTAGGAGCGAACTCGAATGAGGATACATAGAACAACTCAGAGGTGCTATCAACATGGAAGTTCTATGCATTGGGTGAAAGAATGCTATGGAACAGCTGGGCTCCGAAAGCATGTGATGATGAGGAAAGATATGGATGTACTAAGGGACCTAGTACGGCATTTGTGGTCAGCATAGGACATTTGTGGGCCTATTATCCTTGGCATACCTTGGTTTTAGGTACAGATAATAAGTTTGATAGGGATACCTAGGATAACTCCGCGGTAAGGCGGATATGGAGGTTCTTGGTATTGGGCGAAAGAATACCATGGAGCAGTGAACAGTTTTCTGTTTTCTTTCACTGTTTTTCTTTTCTTTTTGTCAAGGGATGTGATCCCAGATGATGTAGTACTTTGAATTTTGAATAAATGAGCATGTTTCAACTCATCTTCTCTTTCTTGTACTTGTGGTGTTTGTGGAATTGGACCTGTTGGGGGATTATTTGTGGACCTGTTACCCTGGGCATACCTTGGTTTTAGATACGGATAACAAGTTTGGTCAGGATATCTGGAACAGCCATGGCAAAGTGGTCATGGTTGCTCTCGGTATTGGAAAAAAGAATGCCGTAGAGCAGCTGGGCTCCCGGGGCATGGTGAGATGGTAGATTTATGCTAAGAAGCTTAGCAAGGGATATTTGTGGACCTATTATCCTTGGCGTACCCTAGTTCAGGATACGAATAATAGGATGAAAGGAAACCAACATATTTGCTCAGAGGTTATGAGGACATGGCAAGCATGAGGGTTTTACCGTAGAATCTTCCTGCTCAGAGGTAATGAGGACATGGCAGGGAAGACTTCACGGAAGATATTCATGGTCAACAGCGGGCATTTGTGGTCAACAGAGGATGTTTGTGGTCAACAGAGGACATTTGTGGTCAACAGAGGACATTTGTGGGCCTATTATCCTTGGCGTACCCTGGCTTAGGATACGGATAATAGGATGAAAAGGAACCAACATACTTACTCAGAGGTAATGAGGACATGGCAAGCATGAGGGTTTTTGTTTCACCGTAGAATCTTTCTACTCAGAGGTAATGAGGACATGGCAGGAGAAAACTCAACGGAGGATATTCGTGGACCTATTATCTTTGGCGTACCCTGGTTGTGGGTACAAATAATAGGTTGAAAGGGAATCGACATACTTACTCAGAGGTAATGAGGACATGGCAAGTATGAAGTTTTCTTCGACGGAGCCTTCCCACTCAGAGGTAATGAGGACATGGCAGAAGTGGGCTCAATGAAGAGGGGTACATAGAACGACTCAGAGGTAATGAGGACATGGAAGTTCTATGTAAAGGGGTGATTTGTTTTTGGCGGAAATGGAACGACTCAGAGGTAATGAGGACATGGCCGTTTTGGAAATTTGTGGATCTGTTACCCTTTTTGTGCACTGGAAGTGCGGGTAGTGGATCATGAGGGAGGATCCCTTCCAGGAAAAAAGTTCAGAGGTACGGTTATACATGACTTTCTTCCAAAAGAGTGACCGGGATGTAAGTTCAGGGGTACCAGCGGGTACATAACTTGACAATCCATATATTTTGGAATCAAAGTGTAAGTTCAGAGGTACCAGCGGGTACATGACTTGGTAGTTTGGGATTTTTATGGAAGGAGGAGGTGAGTTCAGCTGTACGAGAGGGTACATGACTCGAAAATCTGGAATATTATGGATATGAGTTCAGCGGTACCAGCAGGTACATGACTCGGTAATCTGGAGAGAATGTGGATGTGAGTTCAGTGGTACCAGCGGGTACATGACTAGATAATCTGGAGGGGATGTGAGTTCAACGATACCGGGGGGTACATAACTCACCAATCTAGGAAATTTGGAGGCGGAATGTGAGTTCAGCGGTACCGGGGTGTACATAACTCAATCATCAGGGATTTTTTTTTTGGATGTCGTTTCGGACGTAATACTTCTTCAGAAAGTTGCCGTTGATGGGCAACATGAGCAAGTCTCAGTGTGAGCAGCCACATACTTGGCCAGCTCCAACTCTTCTTCAGCCACCCCCTGTGTAAATGCAGACTGAGAGGATGATTTGGGCAACTTGATCATCAGGGGTTCAGTTGATGGAGTAGATCGTGGAGTTGTTGGCGGACTAGCGACCCCCAGTTTGGCACTTGACGTGGAGCGAGGAGTGGCTGGTTCACTAGAAGTGTCAGACCTTGCATCTGGGTGACGACCCTTCTTGGGAAGGCGTATCGTCAGTGGCCGATCGGAGGGATTGAGCTTCTCTGTTTGGGGTTGACCGACTCTAGGCAATCTGATTGTCAGTGGCCCTGTTGTGGGTCTCGGCACTTGGCCGGACCTTGGCAGCCGGATTATCCTTTGCTCCTCCTGCGCTGAGAGGCTGATTGCGTCCTTCCGTAGAGTGGCGGTAAGGGGTGCAGACTTGTCCGGTTTGTGAGCTTGGAGGTGGATCGTCAGGGGTCCTTCTGATCCCGTGGTTGTCTCTGTATGAGTTTGTGCGTCTCCTTCATCAAGGTGCCTCTTCGACTTTTCGTATAAGCAGGAGTCCGAGTAGTAAGATTCGACCCCTTTAAAGGGATCGATATCAGCAAATTCTGTCTTCACAAAGCCGTGTTTGTCGACGTATTTGAAGCACTGGTGTAGCGTGGAAGGCATGATCATGTAATCGTATATCCAAGGGCACCCCAAAAGGATGTTGTATGAAGTGTCGGCATCTATGACGTAGCAAGTGACTTCTGATTGGACATCGCCAATTTGACATTTCAGACGGATCTTTCTGATTGGGTAGCTCCTGCCTGAATTGAACCCGCTGATGGCGATGTTTGTAGGGGTCAGGCGATGCATTGGGATACGAAGATGATGCAGTAGTCCTTTTGGAATGATGCTTATGGAAGACCCAGGGTCAATGTGCATCCGGTCCACCTTTATGTCGCCGATGTAGCCTGTGTAGTACAATGGGCGATCGTGTAGATTAGTCTTGATGAGCATGTCTTGTGGAGTGAAGACGATGTTGGGCATTGCTCCCGTACAGGCGCTGTCTTGGAGGTCTGCGGGCCGATTTTCTCCCGTGAGGTTGACCTGAGCCAGGTACGCGTCGGCATTTTGAAGTGCATCGCTCAAAGCTGTGCGGACATCCTTCGAGAGTCTCAGGAGTTCATATAAGGACAATTTGGCCGGTGTATTGGCCAATTGAGCCAAGATGTCGAAGTTGTAGGGCCTCTCCAGCCCCTGAGATGTTTTCTTTCGGAGGGATTTGTCGAAGCGAGTCTCCTTCGGCCTAGGCTTGTCGGTCGTCGAAGGCTGAGCCGGTCCCGGAGCATCCGTGGTAATGGGCGGATGATCATCAGTCGAGTTTTCAGCCACAGGTTGAGATTGTGCTCCGGATCGAGTAACAACGGCCGTGACTTCCTCTCCATCTGCTGAGGTGGCGCGGCAGGATCTGACTTTTCCACTTTTCTTTTTAGAAGATGGAGTGGACTGAGTTACCTCATGGACTAGGTCCGGATGGACCCACATGATTTCTCCTCGTGATGTGGTGAGGGGTACTAGACCAGCAGCTTGAGCAGGCGGGAGATTAGCAATCTCCATCGTTGCCAGAGGGATGGGTATGACCCCGTCCTGGGTCTCTGTTGGAGGGAAGCTGCCGAATTATACGGACACCATGTTGGCTGCCACGGTTACCTCCTCGAAATCGATGGCCAGAGCGTTCGAATCGATGAGGTTCTGGATATATCGTTTTAGTTGGTAGCAGTCGTGCGTAGCATGGTGGACGTAGCGGTGGTATTGGCAGAACTTTGGATTCTCCAGATCAGCCGGCCGAGGCTCCCGTCTTGGTGGAGGAAGTTGAATCCTATCTCCTTGTATGAGCATGTCCAAGATAGGCTTGACGTGACCGTCTTCAAAAGAGTAAGTGATTTGAGGCCATTGTTTGTCCGCAGGTTGCGACTCAGGCTTCTGGGCTGTATCGGCCACCATAGCCTGCTTGCCTCTGTTGTCCCGGTTGTTGGAGGGGCTACCCCCATTGTCATTGGTGGTGCTGGGACGCTTGCTCTTGTTCTCTCCGTCTGAGATATGTAATCCCAGTTGGCGAGCCTTCTTTAATCGTTCTTCGGCACTTGTAGTACTAATGATAAAAGCCTTTCAGTCCTTGAATTGACTCTCGTCCATCCAGAGACTGATTGTTGGGAGTAGTCTCTTTTGGCAAATTTCGATCAAGGAGGAGTCCGGGTTGCTAGATGGTAACTTCATTGCGGTTTGACGGAACCGCTCAATGTAATTCCTCGTCAGCTCTTTTTTTCCTTGAATGACGTCCATGAGGGTAGACATTGTGATGTCCTGCCCTACCTCATAGAACCTCTCCAAGAACAGGCGTTTGAAGCTAGCGAAGGAATGGATGCAATTGTCCGGCAGGTTGCGGTACCAATCGAAGGCAACTCCTTCCAATGCCCCAATGAATAACCGTGTCAGGATAGCGTCATCATGGGGCAGATGGTCGGTAGTGACCTCAAAGTAAGTGATGTAACGACTTGCTGAAGTCTTGCCATCATATGGGTTGATATTGAACGGCCTATATCTTGGCAGAAAGGGAACATCCCTCCATTCAGCAGGATATGGTTGCCGTATTCTGAGGTCTTGAGAGTTTTCTCGGGCGTGGAATATTGCTCGGAGCTCCTGAACCTCTCTTCTTACTTCTCGGGCCTCATCTGTCGTGGTAGGGGCCGTTATCTCGGGAGGATTATTACCCTGGTTTGGTGCCGCTGAATTTGAATCTACGTTGATTGCGGGACCCGTGCTTGTCTGGCCAGGTGTCACTCCCTGCAGAGTAGGAAGTGCCGCTTTGATCTCGTCTACAGACTTGACCAAGGCATGCAATATGGCCTCCAAAGTGTCGATGTGCTGGCGATCGCTGGAACCGCCTTGATTGCTGTCTGTCATGAATACCGTCTTCACATGAGGAGTGACGGAGGGAGTGGTGGAGGATGTACCCTCCGAGTCGTACCCATGCGTCGAGAAATCATCTGGATATGTGGGGCTGTTCTCTTCAGGTTCGGACTCGGAAGGGACAGTACCCCCAGCTTCGGAGCTTGCTTTATCTCGAGAATCATGAATGTCCTCGGGGACATCAACATCTGTTGTACCCGATGGGAGGGTTGTTTCTCGGGGTTCGTCTCCTTAAAACGTTGGATTATTATGGACGTTCGGAGGAGTACTACCCCCAGCTCTTACGACCCCCAGGGTCGGGGACGATGAGTCTCCTGTTGCAGCAGATTTTGTCTTCGAACGGGTGTGTTGGTATACTCCGGTGGAGGGCAACCGTTTAGCCGACAATTTCTTAGCTGTAGTGGCTGATATCTTTGGACTGGAGATGCTTGTCTTCTTCCCTCTCCCCTCGGCGGGGACCTTCTGAGCGGAATTACAGGAGACAACAGGAGGTGCCTCATCTTCTGAGTTCGGGTGCTGTAGTCTGTGGAAGACGGACGGACGATCTTCCGTCACTGCCGCATTGTTGCAGTAGCAGTTGACGATGATCTGGGTACAGTGACGTCCATGTGAGGATTCTTTGCACGCCGAGGCCCCTTCTCTTTTCTTGCGTTTGTGGAGGATCGCCTCACGCAGGTCAGAGGAACCACTCTGTCCGTTCGCCGCCGGGGATTGGACTTGAGCGGTTCTGTACAACTTTCCATCAGAGGCCCGTGTGATAATCAGCGGGACGCCCTGATTGTCAGAGGTTGGGGCAGCTGTCTGGGCTTGATGAGCCCGCGCTGCCCTAGACTTCTTCTTTCTAGCACTTGTGGGTGCATAAAAGGAAGAGTCCAAGTTGAACATCACAGAGTCTGGCTTATCATCCAGAGAGTCATCAGGGTTCGGACCGTACGAGAGACGGTCGAAAACTGATCGAGAGGAGCATGGAGCAGATGCTATGCGGCTGGGAGCAGAAACCGTGCAGGCTGTCTGCATGCGGTTGTCTCCTGTCGTCAGACGAGTTCTTATGCGGCTAGGGGTCATGACCGTACAGGCTGGCCGCATGCGGTTGGCATCTGTGGCCGCATGGGTTTTTTGCAAACGATTGACTTTACTGGCCGCATGAGTCTCATCCATACTGTCGGGAACTGTAGTCGCATAAGTTATGCGGCTGACAGAAGTAGCCGCATGAGTTTTCTTCATACGGTTGGCGGATGTAGCCGCATGGGCTTTCTCCTTGCGGCTAATACTCTTCTGCGGTTCGGTCTGCGTAGAGTCCCTCTTTGTCCCTGCAAGTCCAGCATCATAATATTTTCTTCTGCCGGACTTGGGGACAGCAGAGTTGTCTACGATCTGAAGTGGGACCGCAGGAGAATCCTTCTCGCCGTCTTGAGCAACAGAGGGCATCCCATCGAGGGCTTGAGGAGGAGCAAATGACTTCGGTCTCCATTCTTTGCGAGCCTTCGTGGTGCGGGTGCGCTTCTGGGCCGGGCCAGCGCTGCCTTCAGAGAGCATCTCTTCGAACGCCTGTTGGTCGAAGCGGACGACCATCTTCTTTTGTGTGGAGCCAAGTTTGGCTGCATCTGATTGCGTCACCAACTCCTCAGCCGTGGAGAAGTTAGTCCCCAGCAGAGTCGCCATCGTGTTTGCCATTGATTGTAAAAGAACAGAACAATTATCGGAGGACTGAACTTAGACTCACAATACAAACTCGCTCGTACAAAGAAAGCCTAGGGATGAAAACCTAGGTACAGCAGACTAAGTACGATTGTTTATTTTTGATTCTGGGGGGTGACGATAGAGGCTCGGGAAAGCGACGGCCGCTCTGCCTTACTCCTTGGACGATCAGTATGCAGCCTTGGCTCGGGGAAGATCTGCTCGGCGTTGATGAAGAAATGCTCTTCTTGCTCTCCTCGGATTGCTCTCCTGGCTTCTCTCTCTGTGATTATCAAAAAAAAGGGGGGAGCTCTCTCTGTGTAGATCTCTCTCTTCTTATTTTTTTATTCTTTTGTTGCCGACCTTTTTTTTTTACAAGGGAATGATGCTGGCTATTTATAAGAGTGGGGGGTGATCATTAGGGTTTGCTAATGATTATCTGTTTAGAATGTCGGCGCTCCTTCATTCTATCTGAACCCTTGATCCTGATTATAGTAAATCTCGGCCATTAATGCGGATAGCATCGTATCTCATGAGCAATTAATGCTAGCTACTTTAAATCCTCGTGATTGATTATGCCAATGTCTGATTGCTCGCCACGTGTCCCATTAGCTTGATGATAAATGATATGCCCTGATCTCAGTAATTATGACGATGATGTCAAATATATTTGTTGAGATTCGGTTAAATCTCTTATTGATCCCATGCCACGTGTCTTAATTGTGAGTCCTGTCAGAGCCGCATAGGATTGACGATCCTCGAACCGCAGAGAGATACTCTTTGTAAGCCGCATAGGACGATGCTTCATCGAGCCGCATATGCGTAATCTTTGTGAGCCGCATGAGCTGGCGTTGTATTGGGCCGCAGGGAATGTGTTCCCAGGGAGCCGCATGAGCTAGCGTTGTATCGAACCGTATGGAACGGGTTCTCAGGGAGCCGCATATGACTGATTGCCACGTGGAAATCTGGGACTTCTGACGGATTTGGTCAGAGATTTTCTTCTTTTTCCGAGGAGTCAGTCATTATGGCAAGGCCATTATGAAACTTTATGTCAGGGCCGCCACAGTGAATCGTACTGGAGCAATAAATGAGGCCACTACTCAAACGACCAGCTGTAGGGAAGGATCACACATGGCGTCCATCGAGCCGCATATGCCTTGCTGAACCGCATACGCTCCCGAGTCGCATGCGATTGAGAGTCTTCTTTGAACCGCATAGGGCCGCTCCTGTGTGAGCCGCATAAGCTTCTTACTCAGAGCCGCATGGATCATTATTCCAATATTTTCCATGCTTCTACACCTATTTAACCCATCCGACCGCCCATCTAGCTCAACCACTTAGGTAGAAACCTAATCTAGGTTACCCTAACCTAGTAGAAATAGTTTTAACATAGGGATCTTGTCCAGTCAATATAGATTGAAATCCAGGGTTCATCCAACCAACGATTGGTGTCCAATCAGGGAACCTATTAAGACCCAGTAAAACCCATCCATGCATACCACCATATTTGGACTATAAAATCGAACTATTTGAAATAGGTCCCTATACCTATTATGTAGTCTCCCTCTTTTTGAATGAGAAGTCATCCGTAACTCTTATTCCATCCACCTAGAAGTCGCGATATGATCTTGTATTGTATTTTATTCCTTGCTTATGTGTTTAAATAACCACGGAAAGGATCACAATCTTGATTTCTCAAATTCCGTTCCATTATGGGACTTTGTTCAGAATTTCGAGAACAGAACCCCTGTATTGCACGGATGGCAGGTTCCTATAAGAAAGAAAAGGTTTTTCGATTTAGCAAGTGACTGGATTAGAGAAGCCCAATCTAGCAAATAAGTCAATGGTTCATAAACTTTTATTCCATCGGCAGCATTGGATACTCTCTACCACTCTAGAAATTTCATTTTTAGTCTCGATTGCTCTTCCTTATCTTCATGTCCTTCCTATTTCGAAGCAACGAATGGTCATGCTTATGAGAATTTACCAATACTTCTTAGCTACTTGTGTAAATTTGTTGCTTGTTAAATTTTGGATTGCTTGATAGACGGGAGAGGATTATAGATTTAATATACAGTAGGTAATCTATTGGTAGCAGTTTTAGCAAGAAGTTGGATGATTATAAAGTTTAGGGACATAGCCTTGAGGGAGTAGTGTGACCAAAGGTGGGTAGAAGTCCTCGAGGTTTCGTAGTTACGAAATGGCTAGGAGGAGGATATAAACTATTTTCGAGGAATTAAAATTTAAGGAGATTAAGGTAACAATAGACCTTTTTTTTTGAATTTAAGGAATAGTTATGAATTAGAATTTCGAGGACAAAATTATTTTTTAAGGTGGGTAGATTTGTAACCCCTCTTTTCAGAATTTTGATAATTTATTTTTATTTATTTATTTGAAGTAAATGGTGATTTTTAGATTTTTATAAATAATTATTTAGTTAATTTTTACGGTAGATAATTTTAGCCATAGTGGAGTTTTGGAGTACAAGGTGACTAGGAATCGTGGCACGGATAGTGCAATGGCGTGCTTTGACTAGTGTATTAGCCCTGGTAGGGAAGGCCGAGCCATAGTGATGTCCTAACTAGGAAAACCAGGCCATGTTGTGACTTAACCCTTACCGAAGATTTATTTATTTATTATTTATATTATTGAGGTTTAGGAAAACCGGTTATACCATTTTAGTCCAGACTGGACCCGAACTGAGCCCAAGCCCATGTGGTCATGCAGCACATCCAATGACATTCGTGTTGATGGAATTTGGTATGAGAGTGTTGTGTTTCGTTCTAATGGTTTAATGAATATTTTCTAAGCATTCATAATTAAATATTATAAATATTATTATTAGTGATATTCAGTGACTTTTGTATAAAATAGGTCTTCGTATATTTTGGAATTTTTAGACTGTACGTATTGGTATATACGCCTTTATTTTGTTTATTGAATATCGTTATTATTATTATTATTATTATTATTACTACTATTATTATTTTTAATTAATATAAAATTTCAGTATTCATATTAATTACTAGCTTTATCTTTTATTTAATATTTTAGCTAATAGCCTTGTTATAATCACATTAGGTAAAATTGTACAAAATAGTTATTTAAATATTTTAAAAATATTCTAGGGATTTTCTACGATTTTTATAAATGTATTTAAAATATATTAGTGTATATACATATGTATATGTTTATAAAAAGGGATATATATATATATATTTATATAAATAAATAAAAGAATTATAAGAAAACAAAAGAAAGTAAATGACTTACTCAAGTTCTCGCGAGAAACTAAATTTCTCGCGAGATATTGAATGTAAAAAACCCCCAAGCCCGCAACAGCCCATAGGCGCGACCCCCTGCCTTGTACAAATCCGCACGATTATAAATAAGAAGATCAGGACACAGAAGCACACGCAAACCCTAATCCAACTCTACCCACACCAGCCTCGACCTCCAGGCGGCGCGCGCCACCGCCGGGGCGGCGACCGGTCGGCCATCGGCGGCCGACAGCGCTGGACAACGAGAAAGCCTCAGCAGTAATGACAGCAGCAGTACTGCGAAGAGGCTGTCTTCGTAGCGACTTTTCATCGCCTCCAGGGGACCGTTTCGCGAGCCGTTCGATCTGGTATGAACTTGATATAACCCTCTTAAATCCCTGCTAAATAGTTTGATTTCTAGTGATCCGAGACTCGAGAGAAATCGAGTCGAAAATCATCGAAAATCTGTTTTAATAGAACACCTAAATCATTCCAAACACCCATATTGGGAGGCAAATCGTCGCCAAGCCGTAGTGATATTTAGAATTCTATGTGAAGGAAGTCCTAGACAACCTATAGGATACTGAAACCTTGTTTACGGAATTTGGGTTCATCGACTACACGCCGAGAAATCGGATTCCAAAGATTAGAAAAAAATGTTTTCAAAATATTATAAATTTATAAAAAAATTTCGATACGACGTGCATCCCACCAATTCGGGCGACGTGGTTGCGAATCGAAAGCATCAAAAGGTGCGTAACGGCTTCGTGGACGTATGGGCTTTGACGGAATTCAAATTGGTCGCGTGTTCGTGACGAATTTGATGCGTATCCGTCGAAATTCACCGTATCGACCTCTGTGCAAATTTCTCAATTAGTTTGTGCACACTTGTCAGATCGAGATAAAACTTGTGCCAGTAGGACCGTATCGTTTTTCTGGTCCTGTGTGCCAAATTTGGTCCGATTCTGAGACAGTTAATCGGAGCACCGTTTTGCGGGCCCTACGGTCCGATTCAACGGGCAATTTTGTGTACAGTCCACCGGAATCCAACTTTGGACATATGGTTGGGTTCGTATCATCAAAACGAATTCGTAGACATATAGTTTGACAACTTTAGAGACCATTGACTCTGGCATGTTTTTCGGTGCAAAGCGGATCCAACGGTGGACACCGTTTTGACCCAAAATTACTGTTTTACCCCTGTGTCCAGAATTGGACTTAAGGACAGGCAATCCTAGCTAATTTGACTATTCTAAGAATATTGGTAATGTCTATTTCAGCACCTGGAGATTGTTGTTCGGGTTTTGACTTTTATGGCACACTGCGTGGTTTGGACTATCGGTTTTACCAGCAAAGGACCACAGGCGAGTACAGTTTATTGTCTGCATTTGGATATTGATCTTCACTATATTTCATTGATTGGCCATTGATTATGTGATTTTTATATTCTATTATAAATTGTTGAGTCAGAAATGTGAAGTACCAACGATGTGTGATCTGACCTTAGACAGTGTAGACAGTAATTTATTATTATAAATTAGACAGTATAGACAGTGATTTATTATTGCAATTAGACAGTGTAAACAGTAATTTATTATTGCAAAGTAGACAGTGTAAACAGTGATTTATTATTGTAAAGTAGACCATGTTTCTTTATTGCATTATTTGATGTAGACAGTGTAACTTTATACAATGTAGACAGTGTAACTTTAGACAGTGTAGACAGTGTCGTGTAATTGTCCCGAGACCGATCACATATCAAAGGTACTTCTACGATTGGAAAAGTATTTTGTGTCTATTTATTTGCTAATGGTTTTCCGTATTTTCTGTTTATTTTCAAAACATGTAATTGATGTCTAACCTCTGTTGTATAGTCATTTTCATTTATTGAAATTGCATTCAGTGAATTGTGCTCGTTCCATTCCTGACTGGAAACCAATATTTTTCAGGTTAGCCATGGATTCACTTAGCATGGGAGATACGGGGGTACTTCGAGACAAAAGCCTAGAGACTAGCTAGATAGTTGAGTTGTAGTCATTCATATATTTGTACAAGTTTATATTTTTCTGCAAATGTAAAACTTGTGATCATTGTAAATTAAATTAATTATGTGAATGAGCATTATTTGTGATTTTGATCTTCATGGCCGTGACAGCGTTCTACCGTCGACACTGCGGCATAGGCTGGCTTGGACACGTCTCGTATCCGTTTAAAAAAAAAGGGTGCGGGTCGTGACAAAGCTAGTCGTACAAAATACGAGGACTAGTAAGAGTTTCAGTCATACATGATCAACCTTAGGATTTGTTAATCATGTTATAGCCCGTAGGCAGAGAAAAATATAAGTATTCAACACGAGCTAACACTTGCTCGGCGGCTAAACGCCTCAAAAGAATAATTTTTACAATAGAGTGGGAGAGCAAAATAAAACCCACTCGTTGCCAGGGTTTCTTCTAGTGGTCACCATCTGGCTGGAAGGTCGGGAGATCTTCGGGAGCTGCTCCGAAATCTGGCCATACAAAACCAGCTAGGTCAGACCCCAGAAAGAGCAAGTGCCACAAGGGAGGCTTCTAAATTGTAGCAAGACTTATAAGTTGAGTTATATCCACATGAATATGTTAAAGTATCAATACACTTGTGCATGTGTATGTCAAGACATATATATATATATATATATATATATATATATATATATATATATATATATATATATATATATAAAGTGTCAAGAGTATCTATGTGTATAGACCTATACATGTACGTAAGTCTCAAGCTTAAAGATCATTCCGATGAAATATCTATCTCTATATATATGCACACACACAATCACAACAAAATGCAAGCACAATACATTGCCTTACGGTTGAAATTGTCAACAATTTCATAAAAAAAAGAAATTCAGAATATGTTTACATATATATATTTATATAAATATTTATCATGCAATATACAACTCAATTGATAATTAACAATATCATGCAATATGCAAGATCAATTAATAATTAACAAGGGACACATTCTAGAGGAGGAAGGAAAGAGGGCTTGCCTTGCTTTTGGGTATGATTCCTATTAGAAGATTTCTTCCCCAAGCCCCAATTCAAAATCCTATGGCACAAAAATGAAATTGGATTAAAATTAGAACCCTAGAAATGAATTTGAAATCAAAATAGAGAGGAATCGGAGAACAAGGGGGAGAAGAAGAAGAAGAAGAAGAAGAAGAAGAAGAAGAAGAAGAAGAAGCAAATGGGGTGTGCAGTCGGCCGGCCGGCGGCGGCGGCGGCGCCGGCTCGCGACAGCAGCGGCAGAAGCATTAGCGGCAGCAGCAGCAACAGTAGCAAAGTTAGCAATAGCAGCCGCATAAGCAACCGCAGCAGCAGCCGCTTAGGAGCAGCGGCAGCCGCCGCTTAGGAAGGGGAGGGGAGCTCGGTTAGGAGAAAGGGGAGAAGAGGAAGAAAGGAGGAGGGAGAAAGAAAGAAGGAAGAGAGAGTTACCTGGATGAAAATGCTAGAGAGAATGAAACTCTCTTCCTCTCTCCCTAATTCATATATAAAAAATTTAGTATGGTGGAGGCATAAAATGACTATATTGCCCTTTGGGCCATGTCATGAGAAGAGAATGACATTTGTCATTTCTTCATGCATGGTTGCCACATATGCCCCTTGTGCAAAATGAAAAATTTGTATTTGCATGAGGGGGCAAAAGAAAATTTGATTTTTGGGAGAAAATTAATATAAGAAAATTATTTTTAATAGTTGAAAACAATTTAAATACATATAAAATATTAAAAAAATATAAGGTTGTGACATGCGCGTGGTCGTGTACAGAGTAGTGGACACATTTTGAGAGATTAGTGGTATTTGTGCCACGTCATCCTGCTTTAGAATGTAAGTTGTCTCAACTTTATCAGGTTGCGCGAGCTTCAGTCAACAAGTCAAACTGTGCCTGATTGGGTTGCGCCTAGGCGCAACTCATTGCACAGGCACGTGGCAGCTTTTGAATATATGATAAGAAGTTGTTCAGATTGCGCCAGACGCAACTCAGTGGGGTGTGCATGACAGCTGTCAAGGTTGTCTCGAGCGGCACGCTTTGAAAGATTCGAAAAGATTTTCTTCGTTTATTTTGCTGTCAGCCGTCAGTGCTCTCAGGCAATGATGGCTATTAATGTCAGACGCCACGTAGGCACGGGCGCAATATAATTTGGGCGCAGTCTGTTGTCAGGTGCAACCTAATCAGTGGCGCAGTTGGATCCCTGAGCTTCAAAATAATAGCACAACTTGATTTTTGAGGCGCAACTAGATTGCTGGGTAGTAAAAACATGGCACAACTTGAATTTTAGGCTCTAGAAGACCCCCTTCAAAGTTTTCAAATTTTGAAAATTTTCAAAACTTCGAAATACTTTGAATCATGACATTGACTGAGTCAAGTTGCGCCTATCTCGCACAATCTGTTGTCAACCGTTACGATTTTTTGTGCACAACTTAAGGCGACTGTTAAGATTCTATCTTTTAGGCTATAAATAGCCCTTGATTAGCCGACAGTAACTCTTTACGTTTGTTTTAATCCTCTGATAGAATCCTTCGAGCTCTTACAATCTTCTCTCCGACTATCTCCTCAACGTAATGGCCCCCAAGAAGACCGTCGCCAACAAAGGGAAAGGCGTCGCCGCCTCATCGACCCATGCCCCATCGGCTTACGCACTACAATATGCGTCGCCCTCATCTCGACGAGAAACGACCAACCCAGCATTGGAAGGTGATCAAGGACGAACCCGAAGCAAATATGATCCTCCTTTTGACTTGTGCCCCTCTTTATAGAGTGTGGCGCATCACGAACTTTGTGCCACCCCTTCTTAGGGTGTGGTTGCTTTATTCGAACACTGTTCGTTCTTACGAACTATGTTGCGGATGCTGTTGCACAACTTAGTTTTTTATGCAATCAAAAATATTGCATAACTAAGTTAAGGCGCAACCCAGTAAATGGCGCAACTTGAGATGTTGCGCAACTTAAGTTTCGCGCAATACAGTATGTGGCGCAACTCAAGTTGTCGTACATCTCAGGATGTGGTGCAACTCAATTGTTGGCGCAACCTAAGATGTTGCGCAACTCAGAATGTGGCGCAACTGAATTGTTGGCGCAACCTAAGATGCTTATGCAATTTGATAGTTTGTCCAACTTAATTGTTTTACTCATTATAAAGTTTGCACATTCTTATTGCCTCTAACTTGTCTTGTTCATGTATTTCTTTGCAGTTGATCTTAGGGAGGACCCTAATGTCATGCTCCACTCCTGCAGGAGCAATCGTCCTCGCTAAGGCGTGATGCCGCATGTGGCTAGGTTGCGCCCATGCAAGGCTAAGTTCATAAACGGCCGATTTGAGTTAGGCCACAGAGTCGCACAGAGTGTTTCCATTTGCAGCGGAAAATAAATGAACACAAATTGAAGCGAATTCAAACTTTTTATTGACATTCAAGAAGTTTACAAGCGGCGCTAGGCTGAGATTACAAATCGCTCAAGCTCTTTCTCTCTAAAACATAAAAGACGTACCAAGTGGCTTACAAGATGGAATGATTCATAGCGATGTTCCGATACATTATGTCCTGTATATGGTGCATCAGCTCCTTGCAACGCTCCAAGGCCCCAGAGTTAGCTCCGCGCCTTAGCACGTTCGGGGGAAGCTCCGCACCCGACGATATTCCTACGTCCTGTAAGCAAACTGTGGGGTTATCAGTACATTGTTATGCACTGGTGGGGAGGCTAGCTCGCCCACAATGCTATCATTACCAAACATGTTTATCTACTTCTGTGCACCGTCTATCATTCATTGTCTTTCTAATCTTTCCTTAGGGTCAGTTTCATGGTATATTTCATAACCTATCTCGTGTTTCCGAATTTAAGTGTTTGCATGGAAATACATGCACGACTTACCCATACTTACTGTCCGGCCTTCCCTGTCCAAAGTAAACCAAGTTAGTCAACAATTCATATAAACTTTCAATGTCAAGTGCGTATCCCTGCCTCAGGTCCTAGCGCGACGTAGGCGTGTTTTCTAACTCAATTTCACGAAGTACTCTCAATCATTTGGTGTGTTTTATTCAAGCCTGTTCAGGAGGCGCTTCATTCAGTTAACTTAGACTACTTTATTTCAATGCAAGGACTTGCACGTGGATTGCCACCAGCAAAGTCCACTTAAATTTATATGCACCGATCGCTGGCACCACAAGCCAATTTGGACCCTTTCTTTCTTGGTATTTCTCACCTATCATAGGGTGCTGGCTGGTACACCCCGTTAGTCTCTTGAAATACCTCGCACTTACGTCTCCTGGGTGGCCAAGCCCGCACCCAAGCAGCCCGTAAGCCCCTTTGATTCTGCCTAGGCCGGCCACGATCCTTCCTTTGATCATGCCGCGGAATCCCTTATTTCTCCTACCTCCCGTATACGAGGGGATTGTCCACGACCATTTCGTATTGTTTGTCATTTTAACTTAACGGCTGTCTTTGAGCCATAGGCTAACCCTTAGCCATAATACGTTATCGACCAGGTTGGCGACGGCGTCCGTGCAGCGCGGGTAGCGAGCCCCGATGCACGTCCCCGTCATACCTGTCGCTAACCATTCCTTTCTTTCTTATCTTTTATTCATTCTTTCTTTTCTTTCTTTCACTTGTTCATTCATTCATTGATTCATTCACATATTCATTGGTTCATTCGTTGATTCATTCATTCACTTATTCGTTTATTCAGTCATTCATACATTATGCAACTCCCCATGCGGGAGTCGTCTTGGCGACCCATCGGTCCCGAAGTCTTCTAATGTTGCTATACTCTACTCGAAACGACTATGTCGATAGTCTTCCGTTTCATTGTTGTAAACCATTCATTGTTTCATTGTTGAACGCATAAGGAACTTGAATGTAAACTTGTGCCTTAGCACGAACGCGGAGTGCGGTACGAGAGTTCTCACATTTTCCATGTTCTATGTAAGCATACAAGATAGGATTATTCCCTTAGCTAGGTGCGTTGAGTCATTTATTAGCATGCGCGGTGTTGTCGTCTAGCGATTTTAGCAATAGTGTCCGTATTATTATGTGTCTAGGCTAAGCAAAGACGGGTTCATCGGAGCCACCCACCTTAGCGATGTTCGCATCGGCCGAGCGATACTACGAGCGCGCCTTTGAAAGTCTAAGTCTGGATTCATCTTTCACGGGCCAATGTAAGCCTTGCATCGATTCTTCATCTGGTCGATGCCAACTCTTCGGGTCGACGACTCGTTTGAGTTGTTGCACTTGCCGTTTGAATCGGCGTTCCGCAAGGGCGGAGCGGGTCATTACATAATACACCACTCAAAACAAGTCTCGTCCTCGAGACTTTCTGAGTGCAGGTGTCATGCCCCAGAACCAGAATACTGGAGAGCGGGGGCGTACATAGCCAGCTACGTATATTAAAGTACAACCCACCTCGCTATACGGTCACGGCTTTCTAGATATATGAGGGTTTAACTACAAGCCATCAGTCTCCTATGGTCATAAACAAGTCAATTGTCTCAATCTCAAGCAAGTAATAACAGTTACAAGATGTCAGAGCACCAAATATATAATAGTAAGGCGTCCCATACATTACATATTCGGATGATCATGAAGCTAGTCGTACAAAATGTCAAGACTAGGAAGTGTTCTGGTCATACATGATCAACCATAGGATTTGTCAATCATGTTACATCCCGTAGGCAGACAGTAAATAAAGGTGCAATACGAGCTAACACGTGCTCGCCGGCTAAACGCCTCAAAAGAATAATTTTACAATAAAGTGAAAGGACAAAAGAAACCCACTCGTTGCCAGGGTTACGCCTGGTGGTCACCAACTGGCTGGAAGGTAGGTAGATCCTCTGGTGCTGCTCTGATATCTGGCCACATAAAACCAGCTGGGTCAGACCCCAGAATGAGCAAGTGCCACAGAGGAGGCTTCACTTAGGAACTAAAATCAGCATACCACAAATGAATAATAATAGATGATTATAAACGAAACATATAATAATAAGGATAACAACAGTAAATTGAGTACGAGAAAACCATTCAAGTAGCCAGATCACAACCCTTAAACCAAATAAGGACCGGGATTGTAACCCTTCACCTGAATGGAAATCCGTCTCAACTACTTGTTGGTAAGCAATATCATATGGTAAAATAAGTCAATAAGCGAAGAGAGGACACAGAAATGCTCCGGGGGCCAGGTTACAACCCTTAAACCAAACAAGGACCGGGGTTGTAACCCTTCGCCTAAACAGAACTGGACCCCCGATCGTTATTGTTAATACCAGTATAAATAATCATGCTATTGAAGTAAAATAAAACATGACGAGCATGATATGGAGAGCAATAAGACAATAAACGAAGAAAGGACACAGAACTGCTCCGGGAGCCAGGTTACAACCCTTAAACCAAACAAAGATCAGGGTTGTAACCCTTCGCCTGAACAGAACTGGTCTCCTGATCGTTATTGTTAAGGCAAGCATAAATAATCATGTCTTGTCATAATCTTGCACAGGATCAGGACAAGTCGAAGCTGGGCAAGACTTTATTCAATCAATCATGGCCAAGCAAAGAGTACGGCTTGATACTTTAACTAACTAGGGTTATCACAGGCCTAGTTACTAGCAAATGCAATAAGATTATCCCAACAGCCACAAGCCCTGCAGACCATCCAGGTTATCCAGGTTGAATGTTCGTTTATGAAGGGTGCAACACGTGACTGTGTGCTAAAAATATGCCCTACTCGTCGGTAGGCTACAAGTCCACTTAGTGCGCCCAGATAACGGGATTGCCTGTAGCTGAGAAATCTCTTCATGACTACTGAATTATTCTAGTTTATTAGCCTTAGTCAATTTTTGTAGGTATCCCTGACCGTGGTACTCAGGGAGCCTCATCCTAGACATGATGCAAGACAGTACTGGTTTATTTGTACAAACACAATCGCCCACGGTGTCCAGGTCATTCATACTTGTCTTGACATACTAGCCGTCGCAACAGCCTTCGATATATATATATATATATATATATATATATATATATATATATATATATATATATATATATATATATATATATATATATATATATATATATCATGTCATGTTCACTATCAGGAGTGCGCCACGATGGGCCACTATCACGTCATGTCATTCGTCAAAAGTGCACCACAACGGGTCACCATCGTGTCATGGAACATATTTAAAATTTACATTTAACCTGGTATAAGCATATATGCAATAACTAAATATAAACAGGGTGCAAGAGCTGTGGAAGAATCATACGGCTCAAGGGAGACGGGGCATAACTTCCATATACGAACTTCAAATGAGGTGCTCCAAAGATATTCGGAGAGGCAAGACAAAGATCTAAAACTTTCATGTTTTAAGTTTTTCAAAATTCTGGCTAAAAAATAGCTAAACTTGGAAAAATAGTCATTATGTGCACTTTTTACGCCAAAAATTCAATTCTGCGTAAAATACACAAAATATCAGGGTTCCAGCATAAAAATTCACATTCTGGATACTATCCAGCGTAAAATACGCAATATCAGGATTTCCTGCGTAAAATTTTACATTCTGGATACTATCCAGCATAAAATACACAATATCAGGGTTCCCTGCGTAAAATTTTACATTCTGGATACCATCCAGCGTAAAATACGCAATATCAGGGTTCCCTGCGTAAAATTTTACTCAGCCGACATAAAAAATTCAGAAAACTTATTTTGGCCATAAAAACTTAATTTTAACTCGAAATGAGGTGAATCAAAAACCAAATTCACACGAAATTTCGTGCTCTTGCTCATGGAACTATTAGTTTTCGAAAATAACAAGTTTTAGTAGATCAAAACCAAGAAAACTCCATGAACTCATGAAACCCTAAGGTTATAATGTAGATCTAGAAGAATCTACCCATAAAAATCAAAAACTCCAAGTTCTAAAGAGGCTTATAATCATGTAAAGAAGAGAATAGAACAATAAAACTTGAGATCTATCATGAAGCAAGTTGCACTTACCTAGGGCTCTTCGGTGTAGGTGGAGAGGAGTAAATGAAGAAGAAGAAGAGTTATTGAAGTGATAATGAGGACAGAGAAGAGAGTGGGATTAATAAATGGTGAGGGTGGGGGTAGATAGGGTTCTTCCCTTGGTTCATGATGAACTAATAAGCAACCCAAGCCGAACCAAGCCAACCCAAACAAGCCAAACCAAGCCAGGAGACATACAATACGAGCCAGATTACGTACACGTATTCCAAAATACGTAATACGAACTATAGGCATTACAACTCTACCCACCTTAAAAGAATTCTGTCCTTGGAATTTAATCAAGAGGCTAGAGATGCAAGGACAAGCTATACTAATCACAGGTAAGCTATACTAGTCAAGCAATCAAGCAATTATTCATGCAAGCAAGGAATCGAAGGCATGAGGCATAAGAAAGATATTATACCTCACGAGTCAAACATGTCGGGTTATCGCGATCGGATATCATCCTCACGTTCCCACGTTGACTTATCTAAGGAGTGATGACCCCAAGCAACACGGACTAACTTGATAGTCTTGTTCTTGAGTATCTTCTCTCTCCGGTCCAATATAGACGTGGGCCTCTCCTCATACGAAAGGTTGGTACCAACAACCAATTCTGAATGATCCAGGATGTGGCTCGGGTCTGGGATATACTGTCGCAGTTGGGATACATAGAACACGTCATGTACCTCACTCAGAGACGGCGGAAGAGTGAGACGATAGGACACATCTCCTACTCGCTCCAGAATATCGAACGACCCTATATACCTAGGACTAAGCTTTTTCCGTACGCCAAAATGAATGACGCCACGGTTAGGCGAGATCCTCAGGAATATATTGTCGCCGACAGAAAATTCAAGGGGACGCCGATGAGAATCGGCCCAATGGCGTTGGCGATCTTGTGCAACGCAAAGATGATCTCTAACTCTCCGGACCACCTCAACTGTCTGAGTGATCATTTCTGGACCGAGCATCTGCCTCTCTCCAATATCGTCCCACGCTAGCGGGGATCTGCACTTCCTGCCATACAGTGCCTCGAACGGTGCCATCTGGATACTGGCTTGGAAACTATTATTGTACGAGAACTCCACCAGGTGCAGGTGATCTTCCCACGAACCACCGAAGTCGAGCGTACAAGATCTCAACATATCTTCAAGAGTCTGGATCGTGCGCTCTGATTGACCATCTGTCTGCGGGTGATAAGCTGAGCTGAACTGGAGATGAGTTTCCAAATTCTCTTACAGACTACGCCAAAAGTGTGACGTGAATCTTAAATCCCTGTCCGAGGTGATACTGACTGGTACACCATGAAGTCGGACGATCTGCCTGAGGTACATCTTTGCTAGCTGAGCCGTCGACTGACCAACTCTGAATAGGAGAAAGTGAGCCACCTTCGTGAGCCGATCAACTATAACCCAAATAGCATCTCTACCGGCCGGGGACCTAGGTAATCTAGTCATGAAATCTATGGTTATATGCTCCCACTTCCATTCTGGAATTGGCAAGGGCTGAAAAAGTCCAGTTGGCCTCTGATGTTCAGCTTTAACTTGTTGGCAAACCAAACACCGAGAGACAAACCGAGTTATCTCCTCCTTCATGCCATTCTACCAAAAGTGCTGACAGATATCTCGGTACATCTTCGTGCCACCGGGATGAATGAAATACTGAGAACTGTGAGCCTCTGCCATAATCTCCTATCTGATATCACCGCTGGGTACACAAAGATGCCTTCCGTGCCTAAGTGTACCGTCTTCATGAATGCACAACTCTGGTCTTCGTCCTGCTACACATTCTGCCCTAAGCCGCTGAAGCTTAGAATCTGATGACTGAGCTATCTTGATCTTCTCAACTATACTGGACTGAACTTGCATGCTGGCCATCAATGCCAGACTGGTAGGAAGGACAACTTCTATACCCATCTTCTGAAGATCTGCTAACAATTCTGGTTGCGCTGTCAGAAAATAGACTCCGGCTCTCCTGCTCAATACATCTGCAACAACATTGGCTTTTCCAGGATGATACTGCAGGTTGACATCATAATCCACAAGCAGCTCTAGCCATCTCCTATGACGCATGTTAAGATCCTTCTAAGTGAACACATACTTCAGGCTCTTGTGATCGGGGAAAATCTCTACCCTATCTCCATACAAGTAGTGTCTCCAAAGCTTTAGTGTAAACACCACGGCTGCCATCTCCAAGTCGTGGGTTGGGTAATTCCTCTCATGATCACGAAGTTGTCGTGATGCATAAGCTATTACTTTCCCATATTGCATCAAAACACATCCTAAACCTCGGCCTGAAGCATCACACTACACTGAGAATCCTCCGGTCCCATCTAGAAGTGTGAGAATGGGTACCGTCATCAAGCCTCGCTTCAACTTCTCAAAAGAATCCTGACATTCTGCTGTCCAAGCAAACTGCACATCCTTGCGGATTAACTGCGTCAGTGGTGCCAAAATTCGAGCAAAGTCCAAAATAAATCGCCGGTAGTAGTCGGCCAATCCAAGAAAACTGTGAACTTCTGCAACTGTGCTGGGCACTGGCCACGTTTCGATGGCCACGATCTTCTGGAGATCCACTTCTACTCCTCCTCTGGTGATGATATGACCCAAGTGCGAAATATGATCGAGCCAGAACTTGCATTTACTGAATTTGGCATACAACTGGTGCTCTCGGAGAATCTAGAGGACAACTCTGACATGCTGCTCATGCTCCGCTTCACTCTTACTGTCGACCAGGATGTCGTCTATGAACACAATCATGAACTGATCCAAATAAGGCATGAAGATGCGATTCATGAGGTCCATGAATACAGCTGCGCATTGGTTGCTCCAAATGGCATCACAAGGAACTCTCAATGCCCATATCTAGACCTGAAAGCTGTCTTCGGGATGTCTTGCTCTCTGACTCTGATCTGATGATATCCTGAGCGCAAGTCGATCTTCGAGAATACTGCTGCCCCTTAAGTTGATCAAACAAGTCATCTATCCTCGGGAGAGGGTATCTGTTCTTGATTGTCACTGAGTTCAAGGTACGATAATCTACACATAATCTGGATGTACCATCCTTCTTTTTCACAAGAAGCATCAGGGCTCTCCAAGGCGATCCACTAGCACGAATGAATCCCTTGGTTCTGAGTTCTTCAATCATCTTGTACAATATCTCTAGCTCTGACGGTGCCATCCGGTAGACTCTCTCTGACACTGGGGCTGTCCTGGAAATCAAGTCGATGGTGAACTCGATCTCCTGCTTTGGCGGCATCCCTGGAAGCTTTTCTGGGAAAACATCTAGAAACTCTTCGACTATCCGGGGTAACTGTACGGCTGCTACTGCCATCCGCAATACTGGAGGAGAAGGTTCAACTTCGCCTCGAGAGAAGAAAAACTTCGGCTCGCCTGGAATGCTAAAAACAATCCTGCCAAGATGGCAGTCTATCCTAGCGTACTGGTCCCTCAACCAATCCATCCCTAAGACCACATCATAATCGGCCATCGCGAACTCTATCAATCTAGCGGAGAACTCTCTATCGCTAACTACGATCCGACACGAGAAAAACACCCTATCTACTTCTACAAGTCCATTACCAGTAAGTATATTGAGCCTCACTGATAATGACTCGGGCTCCAATCCTATCAGTATCGTGAATTGTTCAGACATAAATGAATGCGAGGTACCAGAATCAAATAATACTGAAGCTGGAAAGGGGTTGATGAGAATAGTACCTGCCACTACCTCACCGGGTGCTATTCCTTCCTCTCCCATGGTCAAGGCCAGCACTTGACCATGCCCTCTGGGTGCAGGTCCCCTCTGCTAAAAATTTCTCTGCCTGCTCTAGATCAGGGCTTGGGCTTGGGCATACTGCTGCGGTCTCTGCTGCTGGAATGCCTGGGCCTGCGTCGGCAATGGCCTCGGGAACGGGTACTGCAGCTGCTGCTGGACTTGTGCTGGTCTTCTAACTGAAGGACTAGAGAAAGCTGATGATGAACTCCCCCTGTTCGGGCAGTTCCCAACCCTGTGGTGTGGGGCACCACAAACCAAGCACAAACCCTGTGCTCTGCGACACTCTGATACCACATGCCCCGGCTTTCTGCAGTGTGAACATCCTGTTGGCCCATTGGTCATGGTCAAACCTGATTTTAATAATTAATCAAACTCTATCTCGATATAAATGCAAGTCAATTCAGATGTTTATCTACGACGTTTTGGACACTACTCAACAATGGATATCTACGTTGCTCAAGACTGAAGCCGTTTGCCACTCCGAATGTATTTCCTTAGAAGCAATATAATTTTTTATTTTATTGAGTCTAGGAATACATTGTACACCGAGTTGTACTGACAAATAGGCTATCCGAAATTGTTTTTTAAAACTGACCTATCTCTTTAAAAATGACCTATGTTTTTGAAAAACATCATTTTTACAAAAAGCTTCTGAAGGACTTTTCAAAAAGCCAAAATTGATTTTTCTCAAAAATGAACTGGCAGAACCCTAGCAGAACTCGGCCCAAGTTCGGCCAGAGTTCGGCCAAGATGAACGTTAGTGAACGTTTGATTTTGAACTTGGTCATCCTTCAGTTGCGGTTTGTTACAAAGAGTTCTGTCTGAATTCTACCCGAATTCTGTCAGAGTTCTGTCTTTGGAAAAACTATAAATAGAGAAGCATTTTGATCATTTCAAATCACCAATTCACTTTCAATCTCTTCTCTTCTTAAGCTTACATTCTTCTAAAGAGTTCTAAAAAGCTTTTATTTTTAAATCCCAAGCCAGTTACAATCCTCTAGTCGATTTGCCAGTGCGGTACGGTCAGTTTTAAGAACGATTGAAATCAGAGGCTTGATAGAAGATTCAACTCTTCATAATTGAAGTTGGTCGAGTTCTTCGTATCAAAGCTTGCATCTGTAGAAGTTGCAAGGACTTCGTATGAAAACTTGCAAGATTTTCCAATAGTGGATTCAACTGGAAGCTAGAGTTCTTTCGACTGGACTAATCCTCAAAAGAGGAAAACCAGTATAAATCTTGGTGTTTGTGTTTGCCTTCTGATCACTTTTAATTTCTGTCATTTACTTTGTGATTATTTTTATATCTGTGATCTAACTGCTAACAAGATTTTTAATTAGAAATATTCCGCTGCCTACTCTATTCACCCCCCTCTAGAGTATTCTGCTTTACGATTTCGTTCCTACAATTGGTATCAAAATAGGTTATACAGGTAAAGCAAGGTAAAATTGCAGTTATATTTAATTGTTATATAGACCACAGCATTACACATGGTAACTGTAAAATTCACAAGTGAAGGCCAAGCCACAAATAGACCTCTACTGTTTGACGGCACAAACTACACATATTGGAAAACATGTATGAGTTTCTTTCTGAAATCTCTTAATTTCGACTTATGGTCTGTAGTTATTGATGGCTATAAAAAGCCACCTCGTATTAATGTTGATGGTATTTTAGTTGAAAAACCCCATGACAAATATACAGAGGAAGAAAAGAAAAAGGCCAGTCTTGACGCACGTGCTATTAACGCTTTATTTTGTGCTTTAGACAGAACTGAATTCAACATGGTGTCTACTTGCATAACATCAAACGAAGTGTGGAAACTTCTTGAAGTAACCCACGAAGGAACAATACAAGTCAAGGAGTCAAAGATCAGCAGACTTACTCAGGAGTACGAGGCGTTCAAAATGAAGCCAAGTGAATCAGTCACTCAGTTGTTTACAAGATTCTTGGATATTGTAAATCCTCTGTCTTCACTAGGCAAGGATTACAGTAACCATGAGAAGATTCGCAAACTTCTTCGAGCCCTTACAAAGAACTGGATTCCAAAGGCTACTACAATTATTGAAGGGAACGACCTCTCAACAATGTTTCTAGAAACACTCATGGGTAAGCTACTCACTCACGAGTTAGAACTTCAAGACTTTGAAGATGCTACACCAAAGGAGAAGTCAGAGAAGACGATCGCTCTCAAGGCTCAACATAGAAGAACCATCGAAGATAATTCTGATGACAGCGACTCCGACTCTGAAGATCAAGCTCTTCTGGTAAGAAAATTCAAGAAGTTCATGAGATTTAACAGGAGAACAAAGGACAGCAAAGACAACAACAACAACAATAAGGAAGATCATATTTGCTACGGATGCAAGAAGAAAGGACACATAAAAAAAGATTGTCCCTCAGCATCATCATCAAAGAAAAGCAGCAAATATGACAAAGGCTACCTGAAGAAATCTACATCAAGGAAGTACGCCAACACAAGCATATGGCATAAAAGTGAAGCCAACGACTCAGAGGATGAACAATCAGATGACGCTGCAAATGTATGCTTGATGGCTTGTGATCAGGTAATTACTAATCCTCTATTTGATCCTTATGATGATTTCACCTTTGAACAACTAGGAGAGGCTTTCAGTGAACTGTTAGATGATTACAGGAAACTACGTAGCAAATATGAAACCGCTAAGAAGGTACTCAAAGAGTACAAAGGTGAAATAGGAAGACTTACCGACCTACTAGGTCATGTTAGAGACAATGACTCTTCAAATGAGTCTGGTGAGCTTTCTTCTATTAAATTATTGTTACACGAGACTGTTAAGCTATCCGAAGAAAAAGACCAAACTATTATTCAGTTAAAGGAAGACCTATCTAAGGAGAGAAAGAGTCTCCAGTGTGCACAGGTCAGATTAGAATCACTTACATCTGACTATACTAAATTGTATGACACTTCCAAAAAGTTGGAAATTAGTTTAGGAAAACGGCCTAAAGTTGCTGCTTCCTATTCTAACACGTGTCAATTACCGAATCATCGGAACACGCCCAACACTGTCAGACCAAACCATACCAAGACTATGCCCAAGAAGACTAATAGGCATGCATTCTTCTATACTAGAAAACTAAAACCTACCAATCATGCACCTCACACTACTTTCAACACTCAACATGCTAAATGTCATTATTGTGGCCTCATTGGTCATATATCTTCTGCATGTAGAATCAGAAAGTTAGTAGATTTAAATGTTTATATATGGATACCGAAAACTAACTAGTCAGGACCCTACAAGAAATGGGTACCAAAAGTTTCATCTGTAAATTATTTTGTAGGTGGGACACCCTTCACATGCTAGGAGCAAATGGATCCTCGACAGCGGTTGCTCACGGCACATGACCGGTGATGCTTCATTATTCGCAACACTGCCGAAGAGGAATAAAGAAGGATATGTCTCCTTCGGTAATAATCTAAGAGGGTACATAATCGGTATCGGTGATATTGGTAAGGCTCCCTATCCAGTAATTAAAGATATTTGTCTAGTTACCGAGTTAAAACATAATCTGCTCAGCATAAGCCATTTAGCTGATCATGGTTATGGTATTAACTTCGTAAAAGATAAATATACTATAATTGATAGTTCAACTGGTAGTACTATATCTGAAGGTATTAGGAAAGGTAATATATATGTATTCTATTTTGTGGGAAGATGCTAACACAGCAGGTAGATGTTTGATGGCCAAAAGCGTTGAGAGTCAACTATGGCATATGAGACTCGGTCATGCAAACATGGATACAATTTCAAGATTATCTACGAAAAAGTTGGTACGCGGCTTACCAGATATTTCTTTCAAGAAGGATACGGTATGTAGTGAATGTAAAAAAGAACAAAGCTACCAAATCTGTATTCAAGTCCAAGAACGCTGCCGATGAAGGTATATTTTTAGGTTATGCAGCAAAGAGCAAAGGATATAGAGTCTTCAACAAAAGAACTATGATCATTGAAGAATCTATCAATGTCAAGTTTGATGAGCTAAGTCAACACTTAGACGATGATGACAATGAAGACATAATTGCACCAAGTACAGCTACTGCAAAACCTTCACACAAAGATGCAGAACCATCACATCAGGCATCAGATAAACCTCCAAGCAAAGAAGCCAGAACTAGCAATCTTGAGACTACACCAAAAGAAATGAGATTCTTGGCTAATCATCCAAAGGACTTGGTAATTGGTGAGATTACCAAGGGTGTAAGTACTCGTTCCTCTAATAAAGATATAGCTTCTTGTGTTGCTTTTGTCTCGCAGTTTGAACCCAAAAATATTGATGAAGCATGTAGAGATAATTTTTGGTTAGATGCTATACAAGAGGAATTAAACCAATTCGAACGGAATCAAGTTTGGGAACTTGTTCCCAAGCCCATTGATCATCCGGTTATTGGCACCGATGGGTATTCCGAAATAAACTGAACGAGAATGGTTTAGTGACTCGTAATAAGGCTCGACTCGTAGCTCAAGGATACAATCAAGAAGAGGGTATCGACTACGATGAGACTTATGCCCCAGTTGCGAGATTAGAATCCATTCGCATGTTATGTGTATTTACATGTTTTCATAATTTCAAGTTATTTCAAATGGATGTCAAAAGCGCATTTTTAAATGGTTTTATAAAAGAAGAGGTTTATGTAGCTCAACCACCCGGTTTTACTGATTTCAAATTTTTTGAATATGTTTTCAAGTTGAAGAAAGCTTTATACGGTTTAAAACAAGCCCCTCGTGCTTGGTACGATCGTCTAAGCTCTTTTCTACTTGATAACGGTTTTTCAAAGGAAAAGGTTGACACTACTTTGTTTATAAAATCTTTGAATAACAATATTCTTTTGATTCAAGTATATGTAGATGATATTATCTTTGGATCTACTGATGAATCTCTTTGTCAAGAATTTTTAAAGTGTATACAGAATGAGTTTGAGATGAGCATGATGGAAGAGCTAAAATTCTTTCTCGGACTGCAAATCAAACAAACCAACAATAGAATGTTCATAAATCAAGCAAAGTACACAAAGAATCTATTAAAGAAGTTCGACATGGAAGCAGCAAAGCCACTTAGCACTCCAATGACGACTTCAACCAAGCTTGATATTGATGAACAAGGCAAACCTGTCGACATACGTAAGTATCGAGGTATGATCGGTAGCTTACTGTATTTAACTGCTAGTCGACCAAACATTATGTTTAGTGTTTGCTTATGTGCACGTTTTCAAGCTAATCCTAAGGAATCACATCTGTGCGCAGTTAATCGTATCTTCCGATACCTTAAAGGCACTTCTTCTGTCGTCTTATGGTATCCCAAAACCACGTCATTTGACCTAATCGGTTATTCTGATGCTGATTTTGCCGGATGCAAAGTAGATAGAAAAAGCACTAGCGGCACATGTCATTTCCTAGGAAAAGCTCTAGTCTCTTGGTTTAGTAAAAAGCAAAATTCTGTTGCATTATCAACAACCGAGGCTGAGTATATCGCCGTAGGACGTTGTTGTGCACAAATTTTGTGGATGAAACAAACTTTAGAAGACTATGGATTGTATTTTACACATATACCCATTTTCTGTGACAACACTAGTTCTATTAATTTGACTAAGAATCCAGTATGTCACTCTCGTACTAAACATTTCGAGATTCGATATCACTTTCTTAGAGATCATCAACAAAATAGAGATATAGACCTTGCATACATAGACACTCAGAATCAATTAGCTGACATACTCATAAAACCTCTAGCGGAAGATCGTTTCAATTATTTACGTCAAGAATTAGGCATTTTAGATGTCAATAATATTAATTAATTTTGTTTTATTAATTAATTTATTCGATACTCATAAACTATTTTCGAGACAAGCTTAAAAAGAGTCTGTCACCACGACTACCGTCGAAGCGAATCGATACTTAAGAGTTCTCCGGTGAACCTCCGTTAGCTGGGACAGTACTCCTACAGCTAATCTGAGACAAATACTGAGTAAAGAATATTAATTTATAAAATAATATTAATAATATTATTTTAAGATTTAAAATTACTAAACTCTGAATTAAACATTTGAAACAAATTAATAAAAAAGATGTGGCCCCATTTCTATTATTTTTTGATATATATATATATATATAGCCAGGCAACCCTTGGCGAATTCGGCCCGAGTTCGGCTGGGTATATATATGTACCAACCAGAACCCGAGGCCCCCATCTTCTTCATTCTTCCAAACATCCTCAAACAGCAGCAGCCGTGCCTCCAAACCCTAGCTCTTCTCCACCCTTGTTCTTCCAATTCGTGTGGAGATTTTCGTCGAAATTTTGGATTCGTGCGGAGAATCTCGTCCTCAACAGTATATCCAATTCTTGGAAGGTATAATTCCTTCTCTCCTCCATTTTTCAATTCTTAGGATTTCTAGAATTTTGGAAAAGAATGCCTAAGTTCAATCCCTTCAAGAGAAAGAAGACCAATGCCAATGAAGAGGCATCATCTTCGGATCTGCATACGGATTACCTCTTTTCTCCGGTCCAATCGAACGACGGTGCATCGGACGAGTTTTACTTTAAAACTTTCGACCAAGCTTTATTATGGTATGCCGATTTTATTATGCGTACTATTTACATCGGTTCACCGATCAAATAGACTGCCTTTCTGAATTACCGCCCTTACTTTGAGGCATTAGGGTTACAACACTTTGTCACCTTACAATTTCCTATTGCTACTAATGTCATTAGATTATTCTATTGTAATTTCGTGTTAGACACTTTCACTGCGAGAACCCGTGTAGGAGGGATCGATATCGAATTCACTGATGAAACGTTAGCAAAAATCCTTGGTATTCCAAACGAAGGTGCCCCGCTCGATGACATCACTAATTTTGATTTCCCCGATGGTACGACTCTCGTTAGTTTCAAGAATGAGCTTTGTGCACCCGCACGTGCTCGTCCTGGAAAGTTCAAGGCTAATAACTTGAACTTGTTTAACTACGAATTACATCGCATCATCTATTCCACTTTACTTCCAAAATCCACTTCCAAAGATGATGTCACTGGACTTGAGCTCTCTGCTCTTTATCACATTCTTAAGGGAATTCCTTTTTCTGCCCCTAAGACTATCATTCAGATGATGGAAAGATGTCGCGGAAGAGACCGCAACCTATCTTATGCGATGATCATCCCTCGTATCTTTCAGAGATTTGACATTGACCTATCTACTTGTGCTGTTGACCCTGAACCCAAGTTCCTCAAACTCTATCGTCGCAGCATTGCCACTATTCCTCCACCTACTGCACCTGCTCCTCCTGCACCTACTCTCACAGCACCTGGACCTCCTCATTCCTACCCTATGACATTTGAGGGTATTCATCAGCACCTTTCAGATCTGTAGTCATTCTATGTTGACACTTCCAGGAAACGTGAGTTCCGTGACGTACTTGGTTCCAGGCTATTGCCAACTCCTTCACCGATCTGAGATTTGTGCAGACGGGTCACTCTGCTAGCTCTCTACCTCGCAACCCTTCTGTTTCTGGATATCGCGTTGATGATGAGGCAATCCACTCTCTGTTCCAGCCAGGGAACGCCTACGATTGGTATCGTACTACTGATGCCACTCCTGGTACTTCTGGAGCTGGTCCTTCTGGACATGCTGGTGCTGCAGCAGCTAACAATGATGATGAGGATGATGACTTTTGAGTTGTTATGACTTTTGAGACTGATACTTTTATCTTATGTTTACTTGGAAATGCTCCGACATTCCAAGATTTTATCAGTTCTCTTATTTTAGTTATTATCAGCACTTTTTTAGTTATTATGTGACTTCTCATAGACATGGTTTTTATTATGCCTCGGTTTGCCATTTTAGTTTATCATTCAACACTTTATTTGTTTCAGTTTTATTCTAGCATTATCTCTCTTTCTGCTTCATATTAAAACTGCCTGTGACAAATAACATGTCTGTGTTGTGTATACAATATCTTTTTAACTGTTTCTACCATACCTGTGATGAATGTTTTATATATATATTTTTTGTATTTCTTTACTGTTTGTTACTTATGCATTTATTGTGGGGGAGCTTTCTCTTTTGCAATTATTTTGCTAAGTGACAACGGGGGAGAAATAGATCTAACATCTTCATGAATACAGGTTATGAACAATTTCTTTTGATACATTTTTGAATTGATCCAAACTTAGATGTTATATCGGCAAGGTTTGTCAATTATCAAAATGGGAGAGATTGTTGGCCCATTGGTCATGGTCAAACCTGATTTTAATAATTGATCAAACTCTATCTCGATATAAATGCAAGTCAATTCAGATGTTTATCTATGACGTTTTGGACACTGCTCAATAATGGATATCTACGATGTTCAAGACTGAAGCCGTTTGCCACTCCGAATGTATTTCCTTAGAAGCAATGTAATTTTTCATTTTATTGAGTCTAGGAATACATTGTACACCGAGTCGTACTGGCAAATAGGCTATCTGAAATTGTTTTTCAAAACTGACCTATCTCTTTAAAAATGACCTATGTTTTTGAAAAATATCCTTTTTACAAAAAGCTTCTGAAGGACTTTTCAAAAAGCCAAAATTGATTTTTCTCAAAAATGAACTGGCAGAACCCTAGCAGAACTTGGCCCGAGTTCGGCCAGAGTTCGGCCAAGATGAACGTTAGTGAACGTTTGATTTTGAACTTGGTCATCCTTCAGTTGCGGTTTGTTACAAAGAGTTCTGTCCGAATTCTGCCCGAATTCTGTCAGAGTTCTGTCTTTGGAAAAACTATAAATAGAGAAGCATTTCGATCATTTCAAATAACCAATTCACTTTCAATCTCTTCTCTTCTTAAGCTTACATTCTTCCAAAGAGTTCTAAAAAGCTTTCATTTTCAAATCCCAAGCCAGTTACAATTCTCTAGTCGATTTGCCAGTGCGGTACGGTCTAGAAGTTTTAAGAGCGATTGTAATCAGAGGCTTGATAAAAGATTCAACTCTTCACAATTGAAGTTGGTCGAGTTTTTCGTATCAAAGCTCGCGTCTTTGCAAAAAATTCGTATGAAAACTTACGAGATTTTCCAATAGTGGATTCAACTGGAAGCTAGAGTTCTTCCGACTGGACTAGTCCTCACAAGAGGGAAACCAGTATAAATTTCCGTGTTTGCGTTTGCCTTCTGATCACTCTTAATTTCTGTCATTTACTTTGTGATTATTTTTATATCTGTGATCTAACTGCTAACAAGATTTTTAATTAGAAATATTCCGCTGCCTACTCTATTCACCCCCCTCTAGAGAAATTTTTAGAAGAATTTTCAAGGTAGAGTGGATTGAGATTTCTAAGGTTTAGTCATTATCGCAGGCTCGTATCAGTACAGTTACGTAACCGATACGATATGCTCTGACCTGCATGGGCCACCAAAAAAACTTGTCACGACCCGCACCCGCTTTTCAGACGCGAGAGCGTGAGCAAGCCAGCTACGCATAAATGAACTGCCGGATGAACGATAATCACGAGATCAATGGAAGAACCAAACCCTCATCCCGAGTGTGGACTCACGGGTTTGAACTAAACACTAACCCTCGTCCCAAGTGTTGACTCTCTGGTTAGTACTAACCCTCGTCCCGATTGTGGACTCTCCGGTTAGTTCATGTCAAGGCACCCTCGTCCCGAGTGTGGACTCTCTGGTACAAGTACTACATCCTCGTCCCGAGTGTGGACTCTCTGATGTAAACACCCTCGTCCCGAGTGTGGACTCTCTGGTGCAAGTCAAGTCAAGTCAACACCCTCGTCCCGAGTGTGGACTCTCTGGTGCAAATAATCGACATCCTCGTCCCGAGTGTGGACTCATGGATTTAAACAGATCAAGAAAAACACCCTCGTTTCGAGTGTGGACTCTCTGGTGTCAAGGAAACAATATCAAGGATTTAGCAGTTCAATTACACGTACTCGTTCTATGACACGACTCAAGCAAGGTACTGACGAGAAACTCCAAGTGTGAACCACAAGACCAAACATGAACACGGCTATATGCAATGAAAACAACTCAAAATAATATAATACGAAAAGCACATGTCTATAAATAGTCAAAACTGGAAAATGAAATACAATGCATGTAAATAAAACTGTAGAGGAAGGCAAGGTATACTTGCCTGTGGTCCTTGCAAAAACCGTAGTCACAAGTCGAGGATGAGGGGATGCCGATCTAGGAGCTGTCAACCTATAACACATATTGCACCAAGAACCGTGCACGAAAACTATAAATCAATTCTAATATTCTAGTTCTAAATTCATGGAATAGTGGCTAGTTGGGTTACTAATCTAATAATAATTAATTCTAGAATAATTCACTTAAAAACCTAATTTAACCTAATAATATTCTGAATATAATCTAAACATGCAAGTTTGGCCATCAAAAGTCATGTTTCCAATTTTGGAAACCATTGCACGCAAATCAAGGCATACCATTGACTATTTAGTCAAACACTGTGAAATTTAGATTTTGAAAGTGCATGTTGGTAAATTTTAGTGCCACGAGTGCGCTGGAATCAACCGTGCCGCAAAATCACGCTTTGGTCAAAAGATATCGCCGTTATGGCTAATCGTGACCAAAACGGTATTCAACCGATCAATTCTGAGTTCAACAGAATAAATAAAATAATAAATGAACGAAATAATTTCTGAGAAAAATTTATGTCGTAGAGCTCTGTGTTAGCTTTCCGAAACTTCAAACGGTTCGTGATTTCGATTTCTGGTTCTCCCGGAATCTCGAAAACATCGAAACGTGTCATGTTTTGGACAACCGACACTCTACGAATTTTTCAAAAATTTACGAATAATATCTATGAAAATAAATTATATATTCAGAAATTTTACCTCAATAAGAATCCAACAAAAAAAACGGTGCATGAAAATCACGTCGGAGTTGACGGCAATCGCTTCGGGAATTCGGAAACCCTAGATGAGTTCTCCCACAAAAAGCTGCTAAAATTTCTAGGTTTAACGAATATAATAATATATATATATATAGGAGAGAGAGTCAGTGGGCTGCTGGGCGCTGACAGGTGGGCCCAGTGTTGACTGTACAGCTGACTGTGCAGATGACTGTGTAATTAGTTAATTTAAATGCAGAAATCGTTAAAAACTCATTTTAACTTCAAATAACTCCAAATAAATATCAAAAAAATTCAAAAAATTGTAGAAAATTATAGAAAATACATTTAACATTCTAGAATATAAATAAAAATGTTTTACCTCATATTAGTCCTAAATGGCCTCATAATAAATATTAGAAGCCTTTAAAAATATATAAACTTTAATGAATAAATACTTAAATATTGCCAAAAATTATGGAAAAATTCTAGAAAATATAAAATAGCATAATGAACCCTAGAAAAATATTGGGGGTCAATATATGCTCATAGGCTTGCACAGTAAATTTTAGAAGTCTTTAAAAATATGTTTTTCCGATATTTAATTATCTAAAAATCCCAGAAAATTGTAGAAAAATACAGAAAATATATTTAACCTAATAGAGCCTAAAGAAAAATACTGGGTCTCAAAATAGTCACAAATGGCCTCAAATAAATTATAAAAGTCATTCATAATATAAATCTTCATAGAATAAATATTTAAAAATATATAAAAATGTCTAAAAATTATAATAAAATATAATATAACTATAGAATGCATATAGACCCTATCTAGAGATCATGTGACCACAAGATGGTCATAACTCACCTGTGGGCTTAGTCACAACTCTAATGATCATAGAAAAATTAAATGTAAACTAATCAAATAAAAAATAAAAAAAATATCACAAAATTTTGGGAAGAGGAGTTACAGCAAGGCATCTCCTCGACGATCCTGGAAAGCTAATAATGACCTGATGAGACCCACTAAAGTGCCATCATCAGGTTCTGTAGGCTGGACGGGCTAAACGGGTGGCTCTCCTCCAGTAGGCACGACTCTGGAGGCTACTCCTGAATGCTGGGCTTTATCTCCAGGTTGCTGCTGGTCCGCGGAAGGTGCTCCGTCTTACTGATCGGCAGGTCCAGGAATAATACTGCTGAAGAAGACGACATAGGGAACAATAAGGAAGGACCAGGACAGATCAACGATACAAGCATGTGATCAGGTCAAGATTACAGGGATTCAGAAGATACGAGCAGAGATCAAGGGCGAGTACTAATTGAGACATCTATTCGGTAAACCCTCACATATCTTGATTTACAAGACCTGCATGGGCCACCACTTAAACTATGTTCCGCCCCAGAACCAGAATACTGGAGAGCAGGGGCATACATAGCCAGCTATGTATATTGAAGTACAACCCACCTTGCTATACGGTCACGGCTGTCTAGATACATGAGGGTTTAACTACAAGCCATCAGTCTCCTATGGTCATAAACAAGCTTATTGTCTCAATCTCAAGCAAGTAATAACAGTTACAAGATGTCAGAGCACCAAATATATAATAGTAAGGCGTCCCATACATTACATATTCGGATGATCATGAAGCTAGTCGTATAAAATGTCAAGACTAGCAAGAGTTCTGGTCATACATGATCAACCCTAGGATTTGTCAATCATGTTACAGCCCGTAGGCAGACAGTAAATAAAGGTGCAATACGAGCTAACACGTGCTCGCCGGCTAAACGCCTCAAAAGAATAATTTTACAATAAAGTGGAAGGATAAAAGAAACCCACTCGTTGCCAGGGTTACGCCTGGTAGTCACCATCTGGCTGGAAGGTAGGTAGATCCTCTGGTGCTGCTTCGATATCTGGCCACACAAAACCAGCTGGGTCAGACCCCAGAAAGAGCAAGTGCCACAAAGGAGGCTTCACTTAGAAACTAAAACCAGCATACCACAAATGAATAATAATAGATGATTATAAACGAAATAGATAATAATAAGGATAACAACAGTAAATTGAGTACGAGAAAACCATTCAAGTAGCCAGGTCACAACCCTTAAACCAAACAAGGACCGGGGTTGTAACCCTTCACCTGAATGGAAATCCGTCTCAACTACTTGTTGGTAAGCAAGATCATAGGGTAAAATAAGTCAATAAGCGAAGAGAGAACACAGAACTGCTTCGGGGGCCAGGTTACAACACTTAAACCAAACAAGGACGGGGGTTGTAACCCTTCGTCTGAACAGAATTGGACCCCCGATCGTTATTGTTAAGGCCAGTATAAATAATCATGCTATTAAAGTAAAATAAAACATGACGAGCATGACATGGGGAGCAATAAGAAAATAAACGAAGAGAGGACACAGAACTGCTTCGGGAGCCAGGTTACAACCCTTAAACCAAACAAGGACCGGGGTTGTAACCCTTCGCCTGAACAGAACTGGTCCCCTGATCGTTATTGTTAAGGCAAGCATAAATAATCATGTATTGTCATAATCTTGTACAGGATCAGGATAAGTCAAAGCTGGGCTAGACTTTATTTAATCAATCACGGCCAAGCAAAGAGTACGACTTGATACTTTAACTAACTAGGGTTATCACAGGCCTATTTACTAGCAAATACAATAAGATTATCCCAACAGCCACAAGCCATGCAGACCATCCAGGTTATCCAGGTCGAATATCCGTTTATGAAGGGTGCAACACGTGACTGTGTGCTAGAAATGTGCCATACTCGTCGGTAGGCTACAAGTCCACTTAGTGCGTCCAGATAACGGGATTGCCTGTAGCTGAGAAATCTCTTCATGACTACTGAATTATTCTAGTTTATTAGCCTTAGTCAATTTTTGTAGGTATCCCTGACCGTGGTACTCAGGGAGCCTCATCCTAGACATGATGCAAGACAGTACTGGTTTATTTGTACAAACACAATCGCCCACGGTGTCCAGGTCATTCATACTTGTCATGACATGCTAGCCGTCGCAACAGCCTTCGATATATATATATATATATATATATATTATGTCATGTTCACTGTCAGGAGTGCGCTACGACGGACCACTATCACGTCATGTCATTCGTCAAAAGTGCACCACAACGGGTCACCATCGTGTCATGGAACATATTTAAAATTAACATTTAACCTGGTATAAGCATATATGCAATAACTAAATATAAACAGGGTACAAGAGCTGTGGAGGAATCATGCGGCTCAGGGGACACGGGACATAACTTCCACATACGAACTCCAAATGAGGTGCTCCAAAGATATTCGGAGAAGCAAGACAAAGATCTAAAACTCTTATATTTTAAGTTTTTCGAAATTCTGGCTAGAAAATAGCTAAACTTGGCAAAACAGTCATTCTGTGCACTTTTTACGCCAAAAATTCAATTCTGCGTAAAATACGCAAAAGAGAAGGGTTCCCTGCATAAAATTTTACATTCTGGATACTATCCAGCGTAAAATACGCAATATCATGGTTCCCTGGGTAAAATTTTATATTCTGGATACTATTCAGCATAAAATATGCAATATCAGGGTTTCCTGCGTAAAATTTTACATTCTGGATACCATCTAGCGTAAAATACGCAATATCATGGTTCCCTGCATAAAATTTTACATTCTGGATACTAACCAACGTAAAATACGCAATATTAGGATTCCCTGCGTAAAATTTTACTCAGCCGACATGAAAAATTCAGAAAACTTGTTTTGGCCATAAAAACTTCATTTTAACTCGAAATGAGGTGAATCAAAAACCAAATTCACACAAAATTTCGTGCTCTTGCTCATGGAACTATTAGTTTTCGAAAATAACAAGTTTTAGTATATCAGAACCAAGAAAACTCTATGAACTCATGAAACCCTAAGGTTATAATATAGATCTAGAATAATCTACCCATAAAAATAAAAAACTCCAAGTTCTAAAGAGGCTTATAATCATGTAAAGAAGAGAATGGAACAATAAAACTTGAGATTCATCATGAAGTAAGTTGCACTTGCCTAGGGCTCTTGGGTGTAGGTGGAGAGGAGTAAATGAAGAAGAAGAAGAGTTATTGAAGTGATAATGAGGAGAGAGAATAGAGTGGGATTAATAAATGGTGAGGGTGGGGGTGGGTAGGGTTCTTCCCTTGGTTCATGATGAACCAAAAAGCAACCCAAGCCGAACCAGGCCAACCCAAATAAGCCGAAACAAGCCAGGAGACATGCAATACGAGCTAGATTATGTACACGTATTCCAAAATACGTAATACGAACTATAGGCATTACAGATACCGTTCCTTAACTCATGTCGTGTACGTATCTTAGACAATTTTTATCGAATGGCTTTATCGCTTGATGGCACCGAACTATACTCGATACCTTTCTAAGTTTTATGTTGCATGCGTTTGGTAAATTTTATTGAATGACTGTTCATTTATTTTAGACTTGATAGTACTTATTCAATTGTCGTGTTTCTTCGACTTGGTTGCTATTTCGACGTGTCATGGGACTAAAATTGTCGCATGAGGTGCATTGTAATTTATCAAACTCAAGAGTCGTAAGCTGAGGCAAACTCACTCATTCATTAATGCGCATCTCAACACCCAATTTCAGCTGTATTCGAGTTCATCATATCACTGAGTTTGGATCGTGCACATATTCAAAGCATCTCCCGAATACGTACATTTCAACCAAGATTAGCGATTAGCGAAGTCGGACAAGCTATTTGTGATGGTTTCGATTTGTCGATCGTTTTACTTTTACTTCGATTAAAACCGAACTCATGTGCGTCTTATTATCGTTTATCTCGATCCTTGAGATGATCCGATTCTTTTCTCAAGCATTCTTGTCTACGAAATTAATACGATTTCTTCTTAGCAGGGTCGACCAAGTCTAAGTAATTTCCATCCGATTCAAGACCAAGTATTGCAATATCATCGAGTACGTCTTCCTATCAATGATTCAATTCGTTATCCCAACTTTACTTGTGCACCATCCATTCCTATCATTCACTTCGTTTGGGGCCAATCTCGTTGTCATTCATGTATACTCTCCATTCCCCGTCCTACTCTAAGTCTTTTTACCCCAAGTCTATCGTCCGTCCAGACGATACTGTAAATGTCAGTCATACAGGTTCAGTCACTCGGCATAGGGTCGTCTGCCTATCCGCTAGGTCATCTCACATGGTCATAGTTACGAGTCAAGTTCGTGGCTTATCGTGCATGGTCGTTGCACAATGCTCGCCCCAAATCCTATGGTCAAACCATTTTGTTCGTTCGTATAGGAGTTTCTACCCAAGTTTACTCCACTCAAATTTTTAAACATCAAGTAGCGTTCACCCTATTCGCATCAACACATTCTCCGTTCCAAGTCCGAGCTCGTTCAGGAAAGTCATCCTACGATAGGTTGTTCTCAACCAAATCCTTGACATGTTATTATCGTGTGTCCATACTAGCAACTATCGTAGTCTATCTCTTCAAGTGTGTTTGATACAATCTACCTATCCATCCTATCCAATTCACGTAGTCGATCACAAGGTCGTCTAGCCTTGCAATATGTCGTACCCCGATCTCACGTAAGTCTGATTATCCACGGCGGACATGAATCACCATGTCAACATTCCCGCAGAATAATCGTCCTCATCGAGACGTAACTCTTGCGTTGAGTCTACACTTACTCATTTTCGATACGCGAATTGGGTCTACTCTATCCTCAAGTTTTTTCTTATTCCTCAATCGCAAGTCCTAACAATCCTCGAATTTACCTTCGCTTCAAACCACAAGTCGTAGCAATCAAAATTGCCATGTCAAGATATTTCAAGTTTGATCATTCCCGCTGGACATGAATTACCATGCCAACGCTCACGCGGAATGATCGTCCCAAATTCGACGTGACGTATGTACGAGGCTGGAGTTGCGCTCGTACAAGACAAAATCGTTGTCGTTGTGGTTATCACCGAATAATAAAGTCACTTTCCTTCTTCATTCCAAACATTCATTTCTATCAAAATTCCCAAACATAGTATCCATTGAAATAATAACTTCTAACACGATCATCATTCATCAAATCAGAGTACCCCCGAGTTATCGTATATCGATCTTTGATACGCCTCAATACCATCGATGATGTACATAACCTGACGATTTTTCTTTTGTAACAAATTTTGAGTCATACAACTTAATTTCCTCAATTCGGATGTCTCGTGCTAACTCTTCTTTGAGCAACATCCATTCCAAATCCTTAGTCATTCTCGTATCTTCAAATCAATGTTTCCTATGCACGCTATCTTCCAATCGTGCTATCTTTGATCTTGACCATGGATATTTCACCTTAACTCAAGTTTCAATCCCTTCGACTAAATTCAAAATCGTATGCACGATCTTCTATGTTTCCTCGACCAAGACCTCCATTCGTTTCATCGTTCCGACTCTCTATTCACTTGTTTTGTACTTGCACTACACATTCACATTTCGTCCGAACAATATCTCGTTTGAGACTCCCGAATCATGACTAACTAAGCGTTACTCATTCTAAGGCTTGCACGATATCCTCGCTTGCCGACATACTCGTTCTATCCGTATATCCTTTAGTCTCGCTCGAACAATTTTTATGACGTCCATACACCACTCAGGGTTCGAGCCATTCGACTAGTCGTCGACACTCATTCTTATTCTTCCTCGAAGCTATCACATACACCACTCGGGGTCAAGTCACTCTACAAATCCTCAAAAGGTTATTCGATTCCCAATCGATATGTTCAATTGCACGTTCGCCCGTTCCTCAAAGTCTAAGAATCATTTTCTCCGTGTTCTTTTTAGCGTTGGTCAAGTAGCATCTCTATCGACATATGTTCTAAGTCTCACTTATTCTCGTCCGAGCGATAGTCGATCTCGCTCGCAAATTTGTTCGCACCAGAAGGTCTAGGTGCATGATACTCGACACAGTATAGCCAAAAGACTGCGTGCATAACCATCCCGTTCGAACTATACTTCAGTCTCGTGTACTCGTTTGCTATTGTCAGCGTAAGGTTATTCAAGTACGCACTGCGTTTGCTAACTTTTAGCATTTGTTTCTTCCAACTCAAGTCCGTTGTGGTTTGGCACAAAGGCCTTCGCCTATCGATCCCGTTCAACCAAGTACTCGTACGAGCTTTTACAAATATTAGACTTATTGTATGGAATATCCCAAGGCACAACGAGAGAGAGCATACACTTCTTTGTTTCAAAACGAGCTTTCAAAACTGAGAGAATCGAAATGAAGTCTAAGGATGTAAAGCCGTGCTCCGATACCAATCTGTCACACCCCGCTCCCACAGGAGCAATCGTCCTCGCTAAGGCGTGATGCCGCACGGACCTAGGTTGCACCCGTGTAAGGCTAAGTCCATAAACGGCCGATTTGAGCTAGGCCACAGAGTCGCATAGAGTGTTCCCATTTGCAGCGGAAAGTAAATGAATACAAATTAAAGCAAATTCAAACTCTTTATTGACATTCAAGAAGTTTACAAGCGGCGCTAGATCGAGATTACAAATCGCTCAAGCTTTCTCTAAAATATAAAAGGCATGCCAAGTGGCTTACAAGATGGAATGATTCATGGCGATGTTTCGATATATTATGTCCTGTATATGGTGCATCAGCTCCTTGCAACGCTCCAAGGCCCCAGAGTTAGCTCCGTGCCTTAGCACGTTCGAGGGAAGCTCCGCACCTGACGACATCTCCTACGTCCTACAAGCAAACTGTGGGATTATCAGTACAATATTATGCACTGGTGGGGCGGCTAGCTCGTCCACAATGCTATCATTACCAAACACATTCGATTTACTTCTGTGCACCATCTATCATTCATTATCTTTCTAATCTTTCCTTAGGATCAGTTTTATGACATATTTCATAACATATCTCGTGTTGCCGAATTCAAGTGTTTGCATAGAAATACATGCACGACTTACCCATACTTACCGTCCGACCTTTCCTGTCAAAAGTAAACCAAGTTAGTCAACAATTCATATAAACTTTCAATATCAAGTGTGTGTCCCTGCCTCAGGTCCTAGCACGACGTAGGCGTGTTTTCTAACTCAATTTCACGAAGTACTCTCAATCATTTGGTGTGTTTTATTCAAGCCTGTTCAGGAGGCGCTTCATTCAGTTAACTTAGACTCCTTTGTTTCAATGCAAGGACTTGCACGTAGATTGCCACCAGCAAAGCCCACTTAAATCTATATGCACCGGTCGCAGGCACCACAAGCCAATTTGGACCCTTTCTCCCTTGGTATTTCTCACCTATCATAGGGTGCTGGTTGGTACACCCCGTTAGTCTCTTGAAATACCCTGCACTTACGTCTCCTGGGTGGCCAAGCTCGCACCCAAGCAGCCCGTAAGCCCCTTTGATTCTGCCTAGGCCGGCCATGATCCTCCTTTTGATCATGCCGCGGAATCCCTTATTTCTTCTACCTCCCGTATACGAGGGGATTGTCCACGACCATTTTGTATTGTTTGTCATTTTAACTTAACGGCTGTCTCTGAGCCGTAGGCTAACCCTTAGCCATAATACGTTATCGACCAGGTTGGCGGCGGCGTCCGTACAGCACGGGTAGCGAGCCCCGATGCACGTCCCCATCATACCTGTCGCTAACTATTCCTTTCTTTCTTATCATTTATTTATTCTTTCTTTTCTTTCTTTCACTTGTTTGTTCATTCATTGATTCATTCACATATTCATTCATTCATTCATTGATTCATTCATTCACTTATTCGTTTATTCTTTTATTCATACATTATACAACTCCCCGTGCAGGAGTTGCCTTGGCGACCCATCGGTTCCGAAGTCTTCCAATGTTGCTATACTCTACTCGGAACGACTATGTCGATAGTCTTCCGTTTTATTGTTGTAAACCATTCATTTCTTCATTGTTGAACGCATAAGGAACTTGAATGTAATCTTGTGCCTTAGTACGAGCGCGGAGTACAGTACGAGAGTTCTCACATTTTTCATCTTCTATAAAAGCATACAAGATGGGATTATTCCCTTAGCTAGGTACGTTGAGTCATTTATTAGCATGCGTGGTGTTATCGCCTAGCGATTCTAGAAATAGTGTCCGTATTATTATGTATCTAGGCTAAGCAAAGACGGGTTCATCGGAGCCACCCACCTTAGCGATGTTCGCATCGGCCGAGCGATACTCCGAGCGCGCCTTTGAAAGTCTAAGTCTGGATTCATCTTTGACGGGCTAATGTAAGCCTTGCATCGACTCTTCATTTGGTCGATACCAACTCTTCGGGTCGACGACTCGTTTGAGTTGTTGTACTTGCCGTTTGAATCGGCGTTCCGCAAGGGCGGAACGGATCATTACACCTAATGCTGAAAGATTTGCTTCAGCATTCAATGTCTCGGAGTACAAAGAGAATTTTTCTCATGTCATATTCCCTCAGTATGACGGTCCTGAAGCACGAAGAACTCTCCTTATGGCTCAAGAGAACCAGACTCTGTTGAACTTAATGAACGGAGAGCCTCTTGAAAGTTTGGACACTATGGTCCATAAGAAACCTGCCTTTTTGTTCGAGGATGCCATCAAAAGGACTTCCCAGCCTAAGACCAAAAAAGAGCAGAGAATTTTCACAAAGGAGGATAAAGTCATATACCTTACAGAGATATCAAGGTCTATGGCGTTATCCCAATATGCTTTTGCTAGCTATCCCAGAAGGATGTCTTGGGATCTGACTCCCATTCAGCAAGCGTGAGTCGGCAGGATATGTTACAAACTGGGTCCGAAGAACAGGGACCTTTTTTATAGTACCTCCAAAAAATACAGTACATATTTAAGAGGTTTGAGGCCAAGCTGCATCCCTCCCGAAGATTCTTTCCTGCATCTTCTGGTCAGAATATCCATCTTTGCCAATACTTTTGCAAAAGCGGAAAGAAGATATCCAGACCGCGCTATGCGTATGATAGGTCTGGTCAACCCAGACATAAAGCGTTGGAGCAGTTTGTGTATCTAGATTTTGGAGGAATTCAAGGACAAGCTCCTCAATTTGGGTCTCTACAATGCCATCTGTACTACATTATATGGCATTCGTCGGAATGCACACATGTTTTTGGCTCTGGTAGAGAGGTACAATGAAAGTACTAGGACTTTTATGACTCCCCATGGAGAAATGGGGTTTGCTCTTCATGAGATGGAGTATCTCTCCCACCTACCAATGGATGATAATCCCTATGAAGAGTATGTACCTACAAACGATAAATTGGATGCCATGGCAGAGGAGAACCCTCAAATGATCACAGTTTTCTAAGAACTACTGTGTCATTATAAGATCTGCTCGCTCTATTACAAAAGAGCAATCGTAGGAACTTGTTACACCACCAAATGGATGCCGTATCTTTTTTTAGGTCATGCACGAGAGGACAAGCCACTGGAAAATCAAGCGTGTGCTCCTCGTTTGTTTGAACCCTTCGATAAGAGTGGCATGCAATATTTAATAGAGCAACATGATTACGGAGATGTCATGCTTGATGAGGATTTGCATCCGTTCAAGGCTGGCAATACTCTCCAGAGCTACCTTAGACAGGGTTACAGACCTATGTCTGAAGAAGCCCAGCTAACGGGTTTTCTATCTTTATGGCTACGGTGTTTTATAGTTCCGGGAGCCAGTACAGTCGACCGATTCCATTGAGGCATTTTGCTTGCTGCAACACGTCTTGTCTTCGGATATAAGATGGAACTTTTATCGGCTATGACTTGCCGCTTGAACGCAGGATTGCATTCTTTTGTACAAACTATGCTGAACGACAAAGCAGCGAGGCAGGATTTCCCACGTACTGAGATGCCATATACCTACTTATTTGGATGGCTGCTGCTTCACCATCCTTGTCTGATGAACCCTGATATGGGGGCTGTTGATGGAGACTTCATCAGACGCTTTTCCAATGCTCACTGGCAATATACGGCTCTTTCAGAGTGTAGATTTGCTTTGAACCGAAGATCAGGATAGAATTTTCAATGCGTTGGGCCTCCTCATGGATATGTGTCATGCTCTGCTCCCGCAGGAGCGATCGTCCTCGCTAAGGCGTGATGCCGCACGAGCCTAGATTACGCTCGTGCAAGGCAGTTCCATAACGGCCGATTACATCGGCGGCGACGGGGTCGTCGCACAGAAGTTCCAAGTAGAAACATTGAACACGCAGCAGAAATTTAGAACGAAACACAAGTTATTCAAAAGAAGCTCTTCATTGAAAGGTTATATTGGGGGCGCAAGGCCAAGATTACAATCACTCAAGCTCACTCTTCTCACATTTACAAGTCACTCAGCTCTCTTTCATCTCTCGATACATATTTGTCGATCCAGCAAAAGCTTCGGAAGGCGATGTCAATACATTATGTCCCGTATAAGTCTTGGATCCATACGGCCGCACGCTTCGAATCGCCAAGGAACTCTGTGCCTCGACGCATCCAAGCGAGCTCCGCACCACGGGCTTTTTTCTGTGCCTGCACATGGAAACTGTGTGGGTGTCAGCACTCAACTGTATTGGTGGAGTGAGCTTCCCGCCCACCCATACAAAACCGACATGTTTATTTTACTTTGTGCAATATAAGCCCCTTTACGATTGTCTTTCTAGTCTTTCCTTAGGATCAATTTTAGGATCGACGCCTTGGTCTATTTTGTGTCTTTAGACCGTCACCGTGCCTTGCACTCATAATGAACTCATACTCGCCGCTAGACCTTTCTCGTGCTCGCAACGTCATCGTATCGCCTCGTGCATGCAATGTCAACGCACCGACTCATACTTGTCTCTCGTGCCATACTCTGGGACGTAACGACTCGGTCATGTCAAATACTTGCCCGTGCCTCAAACATCGAGGCCGTGCCTCACCGCGTAACCTGACCTATCCAAACTCGCCTTACGGCCCTTCCAAACTTAACTCGAAACGTCTAACACAACTTGTGGAACAGGTGTTGAGAGCTCAAGTACGACGCCATATCTCGTGACTGTTTGCCATTAAAATCTTTTGATTGCAAATTTCAATTACAAACAGAACAGTATTACAATATAGGACTTAGACGTAGTCCTAGGAGTACACTTTTGTTTATCTGGGTCCCTTGTGCCGATGGAGCAAGTGGTAATACGTTGACTCCATTGACGATCTGACGACGGTTCTCGGTTCTCTGAAGGTCTGAGTTGCTCTGGGTGCCGGAGCTTGCGGAAAGGAAGAAGACGTTGAGTGTCTGTATCTGCCTCTCTGTGTGTATTCGTAGGTCTGTCTCTGTATATATATGTCGGTGTGGAAGAAGGAAATGATCCATCTATTTATATCTTGTAGGCTGGCTGCTTATGTGCATATATGTAGGATGTGCCTATTTATGGGGATGCCACGTGGTGATTGCTGATGGAGGCGCATGGGCGATGCGCTCTGATTGAGAAGTTGAATCCTTCTTGTTGCCTTTGTGGGCTACGATCGAGCTGGCACGTAGCAATGGAGAGGATCTTTCAGTTGCTGACATCTTGGGTGATTAGCACCTCTTCATAGGCTGAATCGAGTCAAAGGACACGTGTCGTAGGTCCATGGCTCAAAGATCTCAGATTTGGTGGAGAGTGATCAGATAGGATGCGCCAGGGATTGGGCACATGAGGAGACTTTGGCTTGTAACCTTTAGGAGTTACGAACCAGTCTGGGCGCATGGCTTTGAGGCACATGCGAGGCTTCAGTAGTGACTTGACTTCTGTCTTTAGGGATCAGAGAAAAGTTCGAGGCGCATGACTTTTGAGGTGCATGCAGAGATTTGGGTGCATAGCTGCGGAGGCGCATGCGAATGGTTGGGCGGTCACGTGGCTTGTAACCGCCGGAGGAGGGTAATGATGATGCTGACGTCGGCGACGCTTCGTCTTCTGAAAAAGCTGTCAACTGTTCAGTCCTCGGGGGACGTGCTGCCAACTCTGTCTGACTTCAGCATTTAATGTTCTTGACAGGTGATGGGCCTTTGAGTGGATGCATCGATCTGCGTTCCACTAGACGCATGGGGACGTATGGGGGCACATCCTCATAAGGCGCTTGGTGCTGATGGACGCATCTGTATGATGCGCGGTCTGACCGGCGTATCCACTTTGCATGACACGTCTTTATTGGTCTGACTGTTACGTTCTTCGAGTGCTTTAAATAGCCTTTGGCCGAATTTGAAGCGTCTGGTTCATTACCTATTTAATGCAAATTTATTGCACGAGATTCGGAGAGCCAGCCACTTGGCGTATGGGTTTGATTTGCCCGGCCTATAAATAGTGGCATGGAGAGAGTTTGCTTCTCGTTCTTTCACGTCCTCCCGAAATGAACTTGTTTGCTCGAGGACATTCTGTTGACGAGATGCCCCCGAGGGTGAAGATGCGATGCATTGTCTTCATTGATGCACTTGAAGGTGACAATTACATCTAAAAGTTAGAGTTGAGGGCTTCTGAGGCAGGCAGAAGGTGCCTGTTGCATCCAAAGATCGGGATGCTCGAACCTCGTCTTTGTTATGCTGAAAGAGCTGCAGATCAGAATTACGGTGCTTCGATCATCTTTCTTAGGCTTTGGGAGAGCTCCTCCTCCCGTTAGAGTGGGTGTTGCCCATTCTGGTTGGGTTGAAAGCTGCTCCTTTTGCCGCGGGTCGTTTGCGGTGCTCTCCTCTTTCTTGGTTTGGAGAGCTCTTCCTCCAGCTAGAGGGTTGATTGTCCACCCTCGTTCTGCTCAATAAATACATCATTAGTCGAAGCATTTGATGGCGCATATGCTGAGACTTCATGATGCGCCTGACTGAAAGGGCGGCACATAACTGAGCTGCTGAAGGGATGCACATAACTGAGCCGCTGAAGGGATGCACATAACTGAGGATGCACATAACTGAGCTACTGAAAGGATGCGTCTGGCTGAGAGCGCATGGCGAGATGCGCCTGTTTGAGAGCGCAGGGTGGTTGCTGCGCCTAGCTGTAGACTTAGGGTCTTTTCTTTGTAGAAATTCTCCTTTGTACAGCTCTTTTTTTAGACATGTAATAGACTTTTATATAAAAATCTTCTTTTAATGTCTATGCTTTTGCTATTTGCTGTGCCAAGTACTTCATCTGAGCTCCCTGGCGTATGTAATGTTTGGCGCATATGATTTCTGGTCCTGAAATTCCATGCTTCTACAAGACCCCCTTCAAAGTTTTCAAAACTTTTTGTCAAGTTTTGAAATACTTTGAATAAGAAGCATGGTGGTCGGGGCGCATGACTGTTCGGGCGCATGGATACTCCGTGCATCAGTGATGGGGCGCATGCTCCTCTCAGTTAATGCAAATGATAACGCTTCGATAACCAAGAAGATTAACGATGATCTTTTTGTATTTATTTACAGTTATCTCTTCACAGAACCCGAGGCGGCGGCTGAGGTCACACTTCATCGGTTCATGCGTGCGACTAAGCCTATAAATAGGCATCTGATGGAGAGAGAGAGAGTTCTTCCTCTCTTTGCTTTCTCTTTTAGAGTTCTTTTTTTGAAAAGACCTTAACTTTCTTCTTTCACGAAATGGCTCCCAAGACTTCTTACGGCAGTGCTGGCAAGGGAAAAGAGCCTGCGGAGTTCGTCGAGGAGGACGCTCCTGTCACCATTGTGACTCCGGCCGACGTTCGGCCTGTGGTGACGGGTGGGTGTCATCTTTCAACTTTTTAAGACGAGTTTGGAGCACATGGCTGAGTTGCATCATGTTGTTGTGCCCTAACTCTTCGTCGCCGACGAGCATGGACTTCTGTCCTGATGATGCGCCGAGGCTATTCCGCCGATGTGCATGGGTTTAGGCCCTGATTATGTGCCGAGGTTTTACTGCTAACGCGCATGGGTTTACTCCCTGATGATACGTCGAAGCTTTACTGCTAACGCGCATGGGTTTACACCCTGATGATGCGCCGAAGCTTCACTGCTGATGCGCATGGGTTTAGACCCTAATGATGCGCCGAAGCTTCACTAATGACGCGCATGGGTTTAGACCCTGACGATGCGCCGAGGCTCCACTTCTAACGCGTACGAGTTTAGACCCTGATGATGCGCCGAGGCTGTTTGACACACTTTGTCTTCTTAAAGCTTCTTGCCTAACTTTTGTTTTTGCTGTGTCAGTGTCGATGACTATCCCTTTGCTGAATGAAGTCCTTCTGGATGCTTCTTTTTGTCAAATGGGATTTGATTTCGACGAGGAGGTTATTAACCCCGCGAAGGCTGCTATCCTACTGAATCAGCCTTCCGAGAGAATGATGCAAATCCGAAATTAGTCGCTTGTTTTTCTGCAGAGTATGATGGAGAGCGGCAAACTGGAATCTGCTGAGTCCGATAATATGACCTTCTTGAAACCTGCCTTTTTGTTTGGTGACCGACAGATCTCCACCGAGGCGAAGATACTGAAGATCAAAGAAGACTGGTTCTTCTCTGCGAAGGGCATGGTTCTGTACATGCGACAACTTGAACGCCAATTGCCGCTGACGGCCTTCTACCGTTTAGCTTCCAAGAGAAGGATGTCATGGGAACTTACTCCTTCTCAAGGAGGGGCAGTGGGGGGGGGGGGGGGTACTCTTTCGATTGATGTTACTTCGAATCAAAGGGATACCTTGGCCGCCTCGTAATCCGGTCCCTCGTTCAGTTGCTGAACTTTGCGTCCTGGGAGCCTTTATAGTGAGGTACCTAATGACACCTTTGCCTTTAGTGCTTCGACCTTTGCAAATCGGATGCTTACATCGAAGGTTATGTATCCGAAAGGTGGCTTTAGGGTTGAAAGTTGGTGTCACCACGTGATGAAGTGGGATGAGTTGACCCTTTGGGTGTTATCGAAGTTCAAGGCTGAGCTTAAAGAGATTGGGCTGACGGCCGCTATCCGTGCCACACAGGCCGGCATGGATCTCAAAAAGCATATGTTTCTTGCGCTCTTGGAAACGTTCAATACCCAGACTGACACTGTCTTTACTCCGGTGGGGGAGTTGGGATTGGCTCTTCATGAGATGTACGAGGTGTCCAAGCTTCCCTGGGGCTCGGAACCGTATGAGGAATATTTTCCAACAAATGAAGAGATCCTTGTTCTGGAAGAGAAGGACCTGGAGATGATGGATGTTTTCAAGGAGGTGGCGAGCCATCTGAAGAGCGGATTCCTCCAATTGTGATGTCTCCCATGGAGGAGAATCCGAACGATGTCGTTCCTGCAGAGATTTTAGTATCTCCAGATTATGTTGGGAGGGAAGCTGAGGTTGAAGCAGTTCCTGGGAGGGTTCAAGCTGCTGTCGGGGCCTTTGACATTGAGGACCCAGCAGATAAGGGGCTTCCGGATGAGGAAGTAGAGTGGAGTTCGTCGTCTTCGGATGACGTTCCTCCAGAGATGAGTGAGCCTGTTGCGGGAGCAACAGACATAATCGACACAGAGGAGAGGGCTGATTCCCCTTCTTGTCATGATGAGGGAAGGTCGGCTGTATCGTTGCCGAGCCCTACCCCAGACCCAGCAGCGGAGGCTGAGGTGGCTGCCGACCAGAAGGCAGCGACAGATTCTATCCCCGCGGAGGGATCCGATGAGGAAGACGAGACTCGTCGGCCGAGCCTGACTCCAGGGGAGCCGAGTCAGGAAACAAGTGCTGATCTCGCTGCTTTGCCAGAGAGGGAAGGTCCCGTGCGGCCTGCTAACAGTATGTTGGAGATGGAGGAGATAGCTCCTGACATTGGTGGTCCCTCCGAGCTTGGGAAGGGTAAGGGTTTGCTGGAATCCTCCATTGCTCCTTCCACTTGGGGTACGATATTGATGCCCCTCTTGGCTCCTTCCGCTCTTTTGGCTCCTAAGGCCAGTGGCGAAGTTCAAGCCCCTGTTGAGGGAGAGTCCACCGAGGTGTCAGCCTTGTAGATTGAAGCCGGCGGGCCTTCTTCCGGTCTACCATCTAGAGCAGCTCCTCAAACTCCTGCTATGATGCCACAAGTGCTGGCGGATACAGATGAGTATGTGAAGTTTATTATCGAGGCGGTGTATAAGATGCTGCAGAGGGGCGTATCGGCAGTAATGGATGCCAATGGGAGTTTCGCGACGGTAAAAACTCTGGCACTTCCTCACATCAGTCTGATACGTTCCCACCAGGGCCATGATCATATGGCCGAGATTATGGAGGCATCGGTGGCTGAGCTCGACCAGCTGCTTTCCGAGTTTCAGTGTATCCAGCGAAATGATCTCTCCGCTCTGATAGAGGCAGAAAAGGAGAAGTTGATCGCTGAGACTGAGTCCTCTTATCAGGCCACCGTGGGTGTCTTGGAACGCGAGGTGGCTGAAACTGAAGCTGCGGTGGAGAGGCTATCTCAGTCCATGTAGGAGAAGGTGGAGTTGCGAGCCGCGTTGGACGCTAGTATAGCAGAGGTTAATGCCAAGATTCGCCTTCTTGAAGACCAGCGGGCCCAACTCTTGTTAGATTCTGAGCGAGTCCAGGCCGAACATATAGCATCTAAGGAGGAGGAAGCGGCTTTCACCCGCCAGGCTCTTTCCCTGGCTCAGCAGCGGCAACAGTTGGACGAGAAGCATGAGGATGACACTTCTCCTGAGGCCATAGAAATAATGCGTCAAGAAGCCGAACGCCGAGTCCTGACGACCGCAGAGACTCGGGCGGCAGACTTGAAGCGTCGGATCGAAGAGCTTTCCGCCAATTCGGGGGAGGGATTGTAGTCTCTTCTTTCTCTTTTGTTTTGTTTTGTGTAATTTGTAACTCCTGCTGGGGATGTATTCTTTACTTTTGAATAAAGAATGAAGAGTTTTGTGGTGTGTTCATTCTCGTTGTCATGAACTTGATGATTTGTGTGGACCTATTATCTTTTGCGCATCTTAGTTTTTAGGTACAGATAATAAGTTTGAGAGAACCAATATGTTTGCTCAGAGGTAATGTGGACGTGGCAAATATGGGGTTCAAATGATAGAATCTTCCTACTCAGAGGTGCTATGGACATGGTAGGAATGACTCTAGAGGGATACGTGGAACTACTCAGAGGTAATGTGGATATGGAAGTTCTGCGATCAATGTACGACAACGCAGGGGTTGTCTGTACGGGATGTTTACTCAGAGGTAATATGGACGTGGTAAACATGATGGGTAGCATAGTCTTACGGAGCGTAAGATTCCGCTTTGTAGGGCGTAGGAGAACAACTCAGAGGTAATGTGGACGTGGTTGTCCTTCTACTGGAGGATAGAATGCCACAGCACAGCTGGGTTCGGGAAGCGTAAGATTTTGTGGAAGAAATTTGTACATGAGCCCCGATGATTGGGTCCACAAACTTCCTTATTGGGTAAAGATAGAAGTACATGTCTGAAGGATGTCAAGAGTAGTACTTCTTTAGGAACTTGCCGTTGATGGGCATCATGAACAAGTCCCCATTAGGTTTGGCGAGGCGGTAAGCACCGTTTGAGTATACCGTCTCTATGATGAAAGGCCCCTCCCACTTGGGCTCGAACTTTCCTGGTGTCTTGTGAGTCAACACTAGGGGTGGGCACGGGTCGGGCCGGGCCCTAATTTGTTGAACCCGGACCGGATCCATTACTTGGCGGGGCGGGACGGGGCGGGTCCAAAAAATATTGGACCCGGACCCGACCTGACCCGTTCGAAACTGTAGAAGCATGGAAAAGAATAAAGAAAGGCCTATACGACTCTGACAGAAAGAAGTCCATGCGGCTCAGGATCCCTATGCAGCTCAGGAGTCCATGTGGCTCAAGGCTCCATACGGCTCGGATAGTTTTTTGCGGCCCAGGAAGAAGCCACGTGGCCTTCAACAGTTCTTCTCTCGATATTCGGCTGCATTTAATACCCTGACGGCTGCTTTGACAATGATAGCTCTGACACAAAGATGCAATAATGACTGACATGATAGCGTGTCCCTAGAAAAGAGGAGAAAATCTCCTTACAGCTGGCAAAATCCAACAAGTCCCGAGGCCACTTCATGCGGCTGCCTATCCCCATGTGGTTACCTATCCTCTTGCTGTTGCCCACCCTCATACGGCTACCCATCCCCATGCGGCTGCCCATCCCCATGCGGCTGCCTATCTCCATGCGGCTGACTATTCCCATACGGCTTCCCATCCTCATACGGCTGTATGCTTCATACGACCGAGAGGACCACCCATATGCGGCTCTGCCAGGATGGTCCAGTTGAGAGACGTGGCGCTCTTCACGACAATTGAGACACATGGCAGTCTTATCTTCCCTGATCAGATTTATTGCGATCGTCATAATTGCCCAGATCAAATCAAATCATGCAAATTGGACACATGGCAGGCTATCACAAATCACGAATATTTATGGCAATTAATATTTATTGCCCACAGAGATTTGATACAATCCACATTAATTACCTAGATTTGCTACAATCAGAATTAATGGCCCAGATTCAATGATCCTTAACCGCCGACTTATCAAGAAGGCAATCATTGCAAACCCTAATGATGGCATCCCACTCCTATAAATAGCAAGGTGCCATTCCCTTGCAAAGGCTGGAGAGCTGGAGACCGGGAGAGGGGGAAGAATTCAGGAGACAAGAGCAGAGAGAAAAGAAAGAGAGCACTACAGAGACATCCTGAGGTCTAGCAACCGAAGGCACAAGGGAGTCTCCCCACACGTCCAAGAGCATTTCTTCACCAGAGCCAAGGCTGTGTCCGATCGTCCAAGGAGTAAGGCAGAGCTGCCGTCGCTTTCCCGAGCCTCTACCGTCACCCCCCAGAAAAACTAAACAATTGTACTTAGATTGCTGTACCTAGGTTTTCGTCCCTAGGCTTTCTTTGTACAAGCGAGTTTGTATTATAAAGTAAAAGTCCAGTCCTCCGATATAATTGTTCTGTTCTTTTATAATCAATGGCAAACACGATGGCGACTCTGCTGGGGACAAATTTCTCCACGGCTGAGAAGTTGGTGACGCAATCGGATACAGCCAAACTTGGCTCCACACAACAGAAGATGGTCGTCCGCTTCGACCAACAGGCGTTTAAAAAAATGCTCTCCGACGGGAGCGCTGGTCCGGTCCAGAAGCGAACCCGCACAAAGAAAGCTTGCAGGGAGTGGAGGCCAAAATCATTTGCTCTTTCCTAAGCTCTGGACGGAGTACTCTCTGCTGCCCAAGACGGCGAAGGCAACTCTCATGCGGCCCCACTTCAAGCCATAGAGGACTCTGCTGTCCCCAAGTCCTGCAGAAGTACTACGATGTTGGACTTGCAGGGGCAAAGTGTGATTCTATGTGCTCCAGGAAGAAGCCGAACAAAGGCACTAGCCGCAGGCTGAGCACTCATGCGGCCAAGATTGCCAGCCGTATGTATGATGTCCATGTGGCCGAAACTGCCAGACGAATGCAGAATACCCATGCGGCTAAGATTTCCAGCCGCATGGAGAAGACTTATGCAGCCGAGACTTCCAGCCGTATGAAGAAAGCCCATACGGCTACGATTGCCAGCCGCATGAGGACTGTTGATTCCAGCCGTATGCTGTCTGCTCCACGCAGCTCAGGCTCAGTCTTCGATCGCCTCTCCTATGGTCCTGATCTCTCACGCTCCTGAGAAAATATGTCTGACTCTCTGCAGCATCACTTAGACTCTTCCTACTATGTGCCCTCACGCACTAGAGTAAAGAAGTCTAGGGCAGCGCAAGCTTGGCGAGCTCAGTCCGCTGTCCCGACCTCTGACCATCCGAGCGCTCTACATACTGTTATACGGGTCTCTGATGGAAAGTTGTACAGAACCATTCAAGTTCAGCCCCCGGCGGCAAACAGACAGAGTGGTTCCCAAAAGTCTCCCAAAACCCAAGGAGCAAACATGGTCATTTCGGACCCATCTGACTTGCGTGAGGTTATCCTCCACAAGCGCAAGGAAAGAGAAGAGGCCTTGGTGTGCAAAGAATCCTCCCACGGACGTCACTGTACCCAAGTCATTGTCAACTGCTGTTGCAACAACGCGACGGTACGAGAAGACCGGCAGTCCCTCTTCCAAAGATTACAACAGCCGAGCTCAGAGGATGAGGCGCCTCCCGTCGTCTCTTGTAACTCTACTCAGAAAATCCCCGCCGATAGGAGGGGGAAGAAGATAAACGTTTCCAGTCCAAAGATTCCAACCACCATGACTAAGAAACTGTCGTCTAAACGGTTGTCCACCACCGGAGTTTTCCAAGGTACCCGTTCAAAGACAAAATTTGCTGCAGTGGGAAATTCATCATCCACATCACTGGGGGTTGCTGGAACTGGGGGTAGCACTCCTCTGAACATCCACGACAATTCGATGTTCCAAGGAGACGAGCCCGGGGAAACAACTCTTCCATCAAATACAGCAGGTGCCAACGTTTCCGAGGACGTCCACGACTCTCAAGATGAAGCAAGCTCTGAAGCTGGGGGTACTATCCCTTCTGAATTCGAACTAGAGGAGAACATTCCTACATATCCCGATGACTTCTCGGTACAGGGGTATGAGTCGGAAGGCATGTCATCCACCGTCCCTTCCACTTCTACTTATATGATGACGGCATTCATGATGAACGACGAACAAGATGGTCCCAGTGATCGCCAGCGCATCGACACTCTGGAGGCCATACTGCGCACTTTGGTCAAATTGGTGGACGAGATCAAAGCAGCCCTCCCTACTCTGCAATGAGGGACGCCTGGCCAAACAAACTTGGGTCCCGCGGTCAATGCAGACTCGAACTCAGCGGCACCAAACCTGGGCAATAATCCTCCTGAAATGTCGGCTCCTACCGCTGCAGACGAGGCCAGGAAGGCAAGAAGAGAGGTCCAGGAGCTCCGGGCCATGTTCCATGCCCGAGAAAACTGCCAAGACCTCAGGATACGACAACCGTATCCCGCTGCATGGAGAGATGTTCCCTTCCCACCAAAGTATAAACCATTCTACATCAATCCATGTGATGGAAAGACATCTGCAAGCCGATACATCACTTACTTCGAGGTCACCACCGACCACCTGTCCCATGACGATGCCATCCTTACACGATTATTCATCGGGGCATTGGAAGGGGTCGCCTTCGACTGTTACTGCAACCTGCCAGACAATTGCATCCACTCCTTCACCAGCTTCAAGCGCATGTTCTTGGAGAGATTCTACGAGGTAGGGCAGGACGTTACAATGTCCACCCTCATGGACGTCGTTCAAGGGGAGAAAGAGCTAACAAGAAATTATATCGAGCGGTTTTGCCAAACCGCAATGAAGCTGCCTTCTGGTAACCCTGATTCCTCCTTGATTGAAATTTGCCAAAAGAGACTGCTTCCAACAATCAGCCTCTGGATGGGTGAAAGTCAATTCAAGGACTGGAAGACGTTCATCATCAGTGCCACTAGCGTCGAAGACAGGTTGAAGAAAGCTCGCCAACTGGGATTGCACATCTCGGAAGGAGAGGACAAAGGCAAGCGCCCTAATACCAACAACAACAATGGTGGTAACTCTTCCAACAATCGGGACAACAAGGGCAAGCAGGCTATGGTGGCCGACACAGCCCAGAAACCTGAGTCAAAATCGGCAGACAAGCAATGACCGTAAATGACCTACTCCTTCGAAGACGGCCATGTCAAGCCCATCTTGGACATGCTCATACAAGGAGATAGAATTCGGCTCCCTTCACCAAGACGGGAACCTCGGCCGACAGAAATGGAGAGCCCAAAGTACTGCCATTACCACCGCTACGTCCACCATGCTACACACGACCGTTACCAACTGAAGCGATACATCCAACATCTCATCGATTCAAAGGCTCTGGCCATTGATTTCGAGGAGGTAACCGTGGCAGCCAATATGGTGACCGTCCAGTTTGGCAGCTTCCCTCCGACAGAGACTTAAGACGGCATGGTACCCATCCCTAGGGCGACAATGGAGATTGCTAATCTTCTACCTCCTCGAGATCAGGCTACTGGTCTGGTACCCCTCACCACGTCACGAGGGGAGATTATGTGGGTCCACCCAGACTTGGTACATGAGGTGACTCAGTCCGCATCTCTTTCCACCAGCAGAACCCCTGATGATCAAGTTGCCTAAGTCATCCTCTCAGTCTTCATTTATACAGGGGGTGGCCGAAGAAAAATAAGAACTGGCCAAGTATGTGGCTGCTCACACTGATGTTCCATCCGTAGATGATATAATTCCGCTAGAAAAGATACCTTACTTCATCAATAAAGGGCTATCTTTGAACTACATCGAGCTTAATAAGCTTTGTACAATGTATGCTATGGAACACGGTATAGGCGCTCACCTACACACACAGGTGACAAATGTTTACATCGCAAATCAGCTCACTCCCGCGGAAGACGCTTACCGTATAATCGAGGGAGGGGATCATCCAATCATCTTCGGTCGAAAGAATCTATAGCCCTTCACCATATAAGAAGTCGATCTCGAATCCGACGCCGGAAGACTGCCTCTCTATCTATATAGCCCCTAATCCAGATACCTCATGTAGAAACAGGGGTATGATCTGGAGACTATGCCAGGTTTGAACTACGACACTGGTCGACGATTACCTTTAAAGTCGTCGGTCCCGGCTGGCAAACCACAGGACTACTACAACAAGACCCGATGCGGACTGGGATATGTTACGCCTGCAACGACCCCTGAAAGCTCAGATGAGGAATGCGACTGTCATTCATACTCAACCGGATCACCAACTTCTGATTCGGATATCAGCATCGAGGATGTATTCAGGCAAGTCTGGTCCGTCAATATGACATTTGTCGACGCCTACGAAGAAGATGAAGACATTCCTGAACTTTTTGAGTTAGAGCCGTGGGCCCAACAGCTGGATGCGCAATGGGAGAAGCGATTTGAACAAAGAGAGACTCCTACTGAAGATGAGGTCATGCAAGTGGATCTCGGCAGCGACTCTTCTCCAAAACCAATCTTCGTTAGTAAAAGCCTGACAGACGAAGAGCGAGAATCGCTACTGGAACTCGTCAAAGAATATATTGATGTGTTCGCCTGGAGCTATGAAGACATGCCATGGCTAAACCCCGATGTTGCTCTTCATAAGCTCAACATTCGGCCAGATGCAAAGCCAGTCAAACAACAGCAATGACGCTTCCGCCCAGGCATCATGGATGCGATCGAAGCCGAAGTCAACAAACTGATAGCCAGCGGCTTCATTCGTGAGGAGCAACATCCGGACTGGGTCGCCAATATAGTACCGGTCCTCAAAAAGAATGGAAAGATTCGAATCTGTATCGACTTCCGCAATCTGAACGAGGCGTACCCTAAAGATGAGTTCTCCCTCCCTATCACAGACATTATGATTGACAACACCTGCGGCTTCGAACGTATTTTATTCATGGATGGCTTCTCGGGATACAACCAAATCAAGATGTCTCCCGACGATAAAAAGTATACATCATTTCGAACATCGATTGGCACATACTGCTACACAGTCATGCCTTTTGGTTTAAAGAACGCTGGCGCCACCTATCAGAGAGCTATGAGCATTATCTTCAGGAAACACTTGCGCAAGACAGTGGATTGCTATGTTGATGACATCGCCGTCAAAAGCTGCTCTAAGGAAGACCACCTGCATGATCTAAGGACAGTGTTCGACCTGATGCGAGCGCACAACTTGAAAATGAACCCCACAAAATCCTTCTTGGGCGTATCCAGCGTGAAGTTCTTGGGTTTCATCATCACCTCCCAGGGTATCCACGTAGACCATGAAAAGACAAAGGCAATCATGGAGATGAGTCCTCCAAGAAATCTTCGAGAACTTTGAGGCCTTCAAGAGAGGTTAGCTTACATCAGGAGGTTCATTTCCAACCTCTCCGGACGATGTCAGCCATTCACCCATCTCATGAAGAAGGGCGTCTCATTCGTATGGGATGAAGAATGCCAGCGTACCTTCGACAATATCAAAGAATATTTGTCGAACCCTCCAGTCCTGGTGGCCCCGGTTGCTGGAAAACCATTCCTGCTCTATATACGAGCAATGGAGCATTCCCTCGGTGCTCTGCTAGCACAAAACAACGATGCAGGCCATGAGCAAGCTATATATTACCTCAGCCGAATGATGATCATGCCAGAGCACCGATATACCGCCGTGGAGAAGGAATGCCTCGTCCTGGTGTTCGCCATTCAAAAGATGCGATACTATGTCACGGGGCAAACCATACATGTGATATCACGAGTCAACCCCCTCAGGGTCCTCATGACTAAACTAGGGGCACTTAGCTCTCGCCTCGCTACATGGACAATATTACTGTCCCCCTACCATATGATCTTCGTACCGCAAAAGACTGTTAAAGGTCAAGCCCTGGCAGACTTTTTAGCAGCCCACCCCGGCTCGGAATCGGCCAGAATATACGAAGAAATCCCAGATGAGATCACCGATTCGCATACGACCACTTACGATGATATATGGCGAATGTTCTTCGACGGTGCTTCAAGAACCGGACCCAAGGGCAACATCATCATCGGAGTCGGGGTGGTGCTGATTTCTCCTTCCGGACTGGTGATCAATCGTGCTTACTCCCTCATGGAACCCTGCTCTAACAATGTGGTCGAGTACAACGCTTTAGTTATTGGCCTCCAACTTACAAGAGAGCTGGGGGTAGAGTATCTTGAAGCATATGGCGATTCACAGCTAATCGTCAATCAGATTCGGGGCTCATACGAGGTTCGCCATGAAGACATGATCCCCTATCACCAAATAGCGATCAACATCATCTCATCATTTGAAGGGTTCTTCATCGAACACGTCCCTAGACTCCAAAATATCGAAGCCGATGCCCTAGCAGGCCTCGCCGCTTCCCTAGTAGTGCCGAACCATATTCATCATTTGGTAGACGTGATAGGCCATGAACTGGTCTGTCCCAAGAACAATGTTCAATTCGTGGTGAGTTATTCTGCTCAGACGATCGACGAAGTACCAGACTGGAGACAACCATTCATAGACTTCGTAGTCTACGACATCCTGCCCGAGAACCCAAAGGAAGCCACCTCTATCAGAAGGCGTTCTCTCAGATTCTTCTAAGATACAGAGACGAAAATGCTGTATCGCCGATCCTACGATAGATTATTGCTTCGATGTCTGTCAAACGCAGAAGCCAAAGAAGCCGTGTGTGAAGCCCATGACGGTGTCTTCGGGGCCCATCAGCCTGGCCTAAAATTGCAAGACCGTCTTCGCCGAATGGGCTACTACTGGCCTACGATGGTAGCAGATGCGATAGACTATACAAGAAAGTGCAAAGCTTGCCAAGTCCACGTGTACTTCATCCACCAGCCATCCGAATTTCTACATCCGACAGTGGCGTCCTGGCCATTCGAAGCATGGGAAATGGATATCATCGGTCCGATCACTCCACCTTCTTCCCGAGGATATCGCTTCATACTCACAATCACGGATTACTTCTCCAAATGGGCGGAGGCTGTCCCGCTTGCAGAAGTAAAGACTTCAAACGTGATCAGCTTCCTCAAGCATCACGTCATCTACCGCTTTGGACTGCCCCGAAGGATCATCCACGATAATGGTCCGCAGTTCGCAAGCCACGCCTTCTATCGATTCTGTGACAAACACTGAATTCAGAATGTTGCTTCGATACCATACAATCCGGCAGCGAATGGGTTGGCAGAAGCATTCAACAAAACCATCATCAAGTTGCTCAAAAAGTTCGTATCATCCAACAAACACGACTGGAACGAGAAGCTTGGTGAATGCTTATGGGCGTACCGTACTACAGTCCGAACGGCCACTGGGAACACACCATTCTTCCTAGTGTATGGGAGTGAGGTAGTTCTCCCATTGAGACTCAAATACCCTCGCTCCGCGTCGCACTCACTTACCAATTGATGACGGACGATAACTACCGTCGCCGGCTACAAGAGTTGGAGGTCTTAGATAAAAAATGCCTATTGGCTCAGCAACGAATCGAGCTATACCAAGCACGCATCTCCGGAGCCTTCAACAAGAATGTTAAAATCAGAACATTCCAAGTGGGCGATCTCGTTCTGGCAGTTCGGAGGCCGATGGTTATGACTCACAAAACCGCCGATAAATTCTAGCCAAAGTGGAAAGGTCTATTTATCATTGAGGCTGTATTCTCCAACGGTGCTTACCGCCTCGCAAAATAAAACGGAGACTTGCTCATGTTGCCCGTCAACGGCAAGTTCCTGAAGAAATATTATGTCTAAACGACATTCACAAAATTCTAGATTATTGAGTTATGTACCCGCCGGTACCGCTGAACTCACGTTCTCCAAATTCCAGATTATTGAGTTATGTACCTGCCAGGTACCGCTGAACTCACATTCTCCAAATCCAAGATTATTGAGTTATGTACCCTCCGGTACCGCTGAACTCACATTCACAAAACCCCAGATTATTGAGTTATGTACCCGCCGGTACCGCTGAACTCATATTCACAAAATCCCAGATTATTGAGTTATGAACCTGCCGGTACCGCTGAACTCATATTCACAAAATTCCAGATTATTGAGTTATGTACCCACCAGGTACCGCTGAACTCACATTCTCAAAATCCCAGATTGCTGAGTTATGTACCCTCTGGTACCCCTGAACTCACGCTTTTCCTCCAAATATCCCAGATTACTGAGTTATGTACCCGTAGGTGCCTCTGAACTTACATTTCGGTCACTCTTTTAGGTAGTCAGTCATGTATGATCATACCTCTGAACTTATTTCTCTGAAAGAGCTCCTACCTCATGATCCACTACCCGTACTCTCAGTGCACAAAAAGGGTAACAGATCCACAAAATTCCCAAAATGACCACGTCGATGTTACCTCTGAGTCGTCTCATTTCCGCCAAAAATAAATCACCCCTCTACATAGAACTTCCATGTCCTCATTACCTCTGAGTCGTTCTATGTACCCCTTCATGGAGCCCACTCCTGCCATGTCCTTATTACCTCTGAGTGAAAAGGCTCCATCGAAGAAACCTTCATATTTGCCATGTCCTTATTACCTCTGAGTAAGTATGTTGGTTCTCTCTCGACTTATTATCTGTACCAAAAAAAACCCTAGGGTACGCCAAAGATAATAGGTCCACAAATATCTTCCGACAACCACAAATGTCCTCTGTTGACCACAAATATCCTCCTCTGAGTCCACTCATGCCACGTCCTCATTACCTCTGAGTAGGAAGACTCCGCGGTAAAACCCCCATACTTGCCATGTCCTCATTACCTCTGAGTAAGTATGTTGGTTTTCTCTCGTCTTATTATCCGTATCCTGAACCGGGGTACGCCAAGGATAATAGGCCCACAAATGTCCTCTGTTGACCACAAATGTCCGTAGTCGACCACAAATGCTGTACTAAGTTTTCTAGTACATACCACTCTTTCCTTATCATGTCTTGGGAGCCTAGCTGCTCCCTGGTATTCTTTCAATAACATGAACTTCCACAACGCCCTCATCGCAAAATTGTTCTAGGTATCCCTCTCAAACTTGTTATCCGTACCTAAAACCAAGGTATGCCCAGGATAATAGGCCCATAAATGTCCTCCGTGGACCACAAATATTGTACTAAGTTTCCTAGACTTGCCCCTCATTTCTCATCATACCCCGGGAGCCCAGTTGCTCTATGGCATTCTCTCTCCCGATACCAAGGACGTCCACGACCATCTTACCGTGGAATTGTTCTAAGTATCTCCATCAAACTTGTTATCCGTACCTAAAACCAAGGTATGCCAAGGGTAACAAGTCCACAAACAGTCCTCCAGTAAAAGACGGCTTTAAATCCGAAGCAAATCAAGAGTAATTAATGAGACGCACACGTGGCAGGGAGTCTATGCGGCCAGACAGCCCATGCGGCTGGAAAGCCCTTGCGGCTCAGATGGCCATGCGGCTGAGGAGGCCATGTGGCTGAAATATCCATACGGCTAGAACATCCTATACGGTCCGAAGAGTTTTTACATAGCCATGCTTCTTATTCAAAGTATTTCAATTTTGCAAATTGAAAACTTTGAAGGGGGTCTTGTAGAAGCATAGAAAAGAATAAAGAAAGGCCTATGCGGCTCTGACAGAAAGAAGTCCATGCGGCTCAGGATCCCTATGCGGCTCAGGAGTCCATACGGCTCAAGGGTCCATGCGGCTCGGATAGTTTCATGCGGCCCAGGAAGAAGCCACATGGCCTTCAACAGTTCTTCTCTCGACATTCGACTATATTTAATACCCTGACGTCTGCTCTGACAATGACAGCTATGACAGCTCTGACACAAAGACACAATAACGACTGACATAATGGCGTGTCCCTAGGAAAGAGGAGAAAATCTCCTTACAGCTGGCAAAATCCAACAAGTCCCGAGGCCACTTCATGCGGCTGTCTATCCCTATGCGGTTACCTATCCTCATGCAGTTGCCCACCCTCATACGGCTACCCATCCCCATGCGGCTGCCCATCCCCATGCTGCTGCCTATCCCCATGCGGCTGACTATCCTCATACGGCTGCCCATCCTCATGCGGCTGCATGCTTCATACGGCCGAGAGGACCACCCATATGCGGCTCTGCCAGGATGGTCCAGTTGAGACACGTGGCACTCTTCGCGACAATTGAGACATGTGGCAGTCTTATCTTCCCTGATCAGATTTATTGCGATCGTCATAATTGCCCAGATCAAATCAAATTAAGCAAATTGGACACGTGGTAGGCTATCACAAATCATGAATATTTATGGCAATCAACATTTATTGCCCACAGAGATTTGATGCAATCCACATTAATTACCTAGATTTGCTATAATCAGAACTAATAGCCCAGATTCATTGATCCTTAACCACCGACTTATCAAGGAGGCAATCATTGTAAACCCTAATGATACCATCCCACTCCTATAAATAGCAAGGTGCCATTCCCTTGCAAAGGCTAGAGAGCTGGAGACCGGGAGAGGGGGAAGAATTCAGGAGACAAGAGCAGAGAGAAAAAAGAGAGAGCACTATAGAGACATCCAGAGGTCTAGCAACCGAAGGCGCAAGTGAGTCTCCCCACACGTCCAAGAGAATTTCTTCACCAGAGCCAAGGCTGCGTCCGATCGTCCAAGGAGTAAGGCAGAGCTGCCGTCGCTTTCCCGAGCCTCTACCGTCACCCCCCAGAAAAACTAAACAATTGTACTTAGATTGCTGTACCTAGATTTTTGTCCCTAGGCTTTCTTTGTACAAGCGAGTTTGTATTGTAAAGTAAAAGTTCAGTCCTCCGATATAATTGTTCTATTCTTTTATAATCAATGGCAAACAAAAACGGGTCCGAAACGGGTCGACCCGCGGGTCCAAACGAGTCCCAAAAAAGTTTAAAAAATTCTATAATAGTAAACACTTACATATGTTGTATTGTCTATAAGAACAAAACAAGTCTAATATTTTCTCAAACTTCTAGAATTTGTTTAGTGAACAATAAGATATTCTATTATGTATAAACTATAATAACAAAAAAGGCTAAAAATTGATATAAAAATATATACTCCTAGAAACGGGCCGGGCCGGGGCTCCGTTTATTTTGAAAATAGGACCCGCCCCGACCCGTTAATGTCACACGACCCGCCCCGGCCCGCCCCGTTTAAATTTCAAAATTTAGGATCCGACTTGTTTAGACATTTTACGGTTCGGGCCAAATCGAAACCGCGGGTCCTAGAACCGTATGTCCACCCCTAGTCAACACCATCGGCCTCCTGACTGCCAGAACTAGGTCGTCTACTTGGAAAGTCCTCTGCTTGACCTTCTTGTTGAAAGCCTGTGATATACGGGCTTGATAGAGTTCGATGAGCTGTTGAGCTAGGAGACATTTTTTGTCAAGTGCCTCCAATTCTCGCAGACGGCGACGTTGATTGTCTTCCTCTGTTAGTTGATTTGTGATCGCTACATGGAGTGAGGGTATCTGGATCTCGAGAGGCAGTACCGCTTCGCTCCCGTAGACCAGGGAGAATAGTGTGTTGCCCGTCGGGGTCCGTACCGTTGTACGGTAGGCCCAAAGGCATTCGTCGAGCTTTTCATCCCAGTCGCGTTTGTTGGATGAAATGACCTTTTTGAGTAGCCTGACGATAGTCTTGTTGAATGCCTCGGCCAATCCGTTTGCTGCCAGATTGTAGGCGGTTGATGCCACATTTTGAATACGATTCTTATCACAGAATCTGCTGAAAACATGGCTGATGAACTGAGGACCGTTATCGTAGATAATCCTCTGAGGTACCCGAAACGGTAGATGACATGGTGCTTGATTAAGCTGACCACCCTGGAGCTTTTTACTTCCGCCAGTGGAACTGCTTCTGCCCATTTAGAGAAGTAGTCGGTGATGGCTAGGATGAAGCGGTATCCCCTTGATAAAGGAGGGGTGATCGGTCCTACAATGTCCATACCCCAGGCTTCAAAAGGCCAGGAGGCGACCGTAGGATGTAGTGGTTCTGACGGTGTATGGATGAAGTCAGCATGAAGCTGGCACACATGGCACTTTTTAGCATAGTCGACAGCGTCGGCTACCATGGTTGGCCAGTAGTAGCCCATGCGTCGCAGTCGATCCTGTAACTTAGGGCCAGGTTGATGGGCCCCGCAGGTTCCGTCGTGAGCTTCTCGAAGGGTTTTGGCTGCTTCTTCGTTGGATAAACATCGAAGGAGAAGTCCATCATAGGAGCGTCGGTACAACATTTTAGTAGCTGTATCGTAATTGAATCGAAGGGAACGCCTCCTGACCGAGACGGCTTCTTTCGGGTCCTCTGGGAGAATTTTGTAGACAGCGTAGTCGATGAACGGGAACCTCCAGTCTCGGACATTAATACCAGCACTTGTTGACATGGCATGGGCCATCTGTGAGCATAGGTTATTTTTAGGACATACCAAGTCTCAACCAACTACCGTGACGTAGTGCTGAGTCTCGAGGGATGCTGCCAATGAGGCTGCGAGGCCAGCCAGAGCGTCAGCCTCCAGATTTTGTAAACGAGGTACGTGTTCTATGAAAAACTTGGTGAAGGTTGAAATAATGTTCAATACAACTTTATGGTAAGGAATCAGATCTTCATGGAAAACTTCGTTTTGCCCTCTGATCTGGTTAACGACGAGTTTTGAGTCGCCGTAGGCTTCCAGATGATTCACCTCCAGCTGTTGCGCCAGCTGGTTTTCCATGATGAGCGCATTGTACTCGGCAACATTATTGGAGCACGGCTTCGAAAGGGAGTAGGCACGCTGGATGACCAGCTGATCGGGGGAGACTAAGACTACCCCCACTCCTACGATGATTTGGCCTTTGGGGCCTGTTCTTGAAGCGCCATCGAAAAACATCCGCCAGACGGATCTTTCTTCGGTGACGTTTGATTCTTGGACCTCATCCGAGATGTCTTCATAGAGTCTGGAGGACTCTGGGATGGGGTGTGCAGCTAAAAAGTCGGCCAGAGCCTGACCCTTGACGGCTTTTTGTGGAACGAACACCATGTTGTATGGCGTTAGCAGGATTGCCCATGTAGCTAGCCGGGAGTTCAATGACCCTGGCTTCGTCATGAGAACTCTGAGTAAATTGACTCGGGAGATGACATAAATTATCTGGCCCGAGACATAATAACGAGTCTTCTGGATGGCAAATACCAAAGCCAAACACTCTTTTTCAACGGGGTTGTACTAGTGTTCGGCCCCGATCAGTATTCTACTGAGGTAGTAGATAGCTTGCTCATAGCCTGCATCGCTGTTTTGAGCCAGCAGAGCGCCGAGGGAATGATCCATGGCACGGACGTAGAGGAGAAATGGTTTATCGGCGACGGGTGCCACCAGGACTGGCGGGCTCGTCAAGTAAGCCTTGATATCATCGAAAACTTTTTGGCATTCCTCTGTCCAGACGTAAGCGACTCCCTTCTTCATGAGCTAGGTGAAGGGTTGATATTTTCCGGAAAGGTTTGCTATAAACCTCCGGATGTATGCCAGACGCCCTTGCAGGCCTCGAAGTTCTCGAAGGTTCTTCGGAGGGTCCATGTCAAGGATGGCTTTGGTCTTCTCGGGATCGAGATGAATGCCTTTCGCCATGATAATGAAGCCCAAGAACTTTCTGCTAGAAATCCCGAGGAAGGATTTAGCGGGGTTCATCTTGAGTTGATGCGCTCACATGAGATTGAAGACTGTCTTAAGGTCTTGTAGGTGATCTCCTTTGAGACGGCTCTTGACTGCGATGTCATTAACATAGCATTTGACTGTCTTGCGAAGATGCTGACGGAAGATGGTGCTCATAGCTCGTTGGTATGTCGCACCAGCGTTCTTCAAGCCGAAGGGCATCACTGTATAGCAGAAAACCCCCTTCGGAGTCCTAAATGACGTTTGTTTTGCGTCATCGGGGAACATTTTGATCTGGTTGTAGCCCGAATACCCATCCATAAAAGACATGCGTTCGAAGCCACATGTGTTGTCGATCATCATGTCGGTGATTGGAAGCGGGAATTCGTCCTTCGGGCAAGCAGAGTTGAGATTCCTGAAGTTGATACAGACTCATATCTTTCCATTCTTCTTGGTGTTTGGGACGACGTTGGCTACCCAATCCTGGTGTTGTTCTTCACGAATAAATCTGCTGCTCAGGAGTTTGTCTACTTCCTGATCGATAGCGTTCATGATGTCAGGACGAAAACGTCGCTGTTGTTGTTTTATAGGCTTGGCATCAGGTAAGATGTTAAGCCTATGCATCGCGATCTGGGGATCAAGTCCCGGTATATCTTCGTAGCTCCAGGCGAAGACATCGATATATTCTTTAGCCAGTTGTATTAAAGATTCCCGGTTTCTCCTTTTAGACTTTTGCTGATGAAGATGGGTTTGGAAGAAGATCCATCCCTAAGGTCGATCTGCTCGACTTCGTCTTCGGTAGGGGGTTCGCATAATTCAAAATGAGACTCCCACTGTTCTCCTAGGCATTGAGCCCAGGGTTCTTCCTCGAAGAATTCTAGCGTTTGGTCTTTGCCTTCATCTTCTTGAGATTGTGCGGATGTCATGTTGGCTGATAGCACTTTCTTGAAGACTGATCCGATACTGGTATCGGAATCCCAAGTTGATACTTCGGATGAATGAGAATGTTCTACTTCTTCTGCCTTCGAAGTCTCTAGAGTTGACGGCGGTGTGACATAGCCCCCCCGTCGAGTTCGATGATAGTAGTCATGCGGCTTTCGTTTAGGTTTTGGGAGCCGGAGAGGAAAACGTCGACCCTTGCCGTAGTTCAGGCCTTTGTTGCTTTTTAGATCGTACCCCATCTTTTGGATGAGGTACTTTGCCTTATCCGTATACCGATAGACTTGTATTCTGCCGGTATTTGGTTCTTGCTCGAGTGACGGGAGGTCTTGATGACGCTCGACTTTGCCGAAGATGATGGATTCTTCGTCTCGATTCTGTGGTGGAACTACAAAACAGACCCCTTGGGACGGGACTACTCGATTTACATGATGGACGGTCGTTATTTGTGTTTGTAACGACCGTAGAGCATTATCTAATGTATACATGGCATTCCAATATGGAAGACTAGAATAATTAAAAGACACTCTATTATTGACGAAACACGAGATTTTGTCCCACGGGATTACATTGTCCAGAGAAGGTGCATCTACATCAGCAGAGATATATTCTACTAGCTCTTCATCTGTGAGTACTGGGGTTGGATCGGGAGAGTCCACCGCAGCTTTGATCTTGGGGTCTGAGAGGGCTATGTGGGCCTTCTCTGGCAGCTTGGATGAGACGGATGATTGCGGAGGCTTGCCTTTAAGACGCACCTTCAGAGGTGCCTCAACTGCGCCTTCAGTGGCTGGTGCCTTCCCCTGTAGTTTTACCATAAGGGGAGCCGATGTTTGAGGCGGCTTTCCCTTGAGTCGTATCTTAAAGGGAGCTTCAGTAGGTGTTCTACCTAGAGCAGTTGGTGCTTTTCCAGGTAGCTTGATAGTCATAGGAGGCAGTATCTGAGGCGGTTTCCCCTTGAGTCGGATCTTCAAAAGAGCGTTGGGAATCATCTCTGGCTCCATGTCCGGCTCTGCCACTGTTTCTGCTTCATCATCAGCGTCGTTGGCTTCCCCTTCGCTAGGCGACTTGTACAGGATAGAATCAGTGAAGTAGGCTTCGACCCCCTTGAAAGGGTCAATGTCCGCAAATTCTGTCCGGATGATGTCGTTGGTAGACACATACTTCATACATTGGTGGAGTGTAGATGGCACCACCATGTACTCATACAGCCACGGACGACCCAGTAGGAGGTTATAGTTGACGTCAGCGTCCACGACATAGCAAGTCACCTCGGTTCGGAGGTTACCGATATGACACTTCAGTCGTATTTTGCCCAGCGGCTCGCTTTTGCTAGCATTGAAGCCGCTGATTGTAGTGTTGGAAGGCGCCAGACGGTACATTAGGATCTCCAGTATTGAGAGTAGCATCTTCGGGATGATGCTGAGGGAAGACCCTGGATCGATCTGAATCCGTTTCACCTTGATGGAACCGACATACCAAATATAATACAGTAGCCAGTTGTGTCGGTTGTGCTTGAGCAACATGTCTTGTTGGGTGAAAGTTATATTGGGGATAACATCATCCGCACAATGGCAGTGCATACATCTAGTCGGGGTATCCTCAGGCTACTTGACCTGACTGATGAAGGATTCAGCATCCTTCAGGGCTTCATAGAGAGCTTCACGGGTGTCCTTGGAGAGACGGAGAAGCTCAAACAGAGACAGGCGGGCAGAAGTACCGACAAGTTATGCCAGTATGTCGAAGTTGTGGGGCTTGGCTATCCCCGAAGCATTCTCCTTTCGCAAAGGCCTGTCGAAACGGGCCTCTACATGCTTCTGTTTATTGGCTCCTGGAGGCTTGGATGGACCTCCTTCTTCGGTAGCAGGGGCAGTGCAGGGAGGCACCACCTCAACGGCAGCTTCGTCGGGTTGGATGTTCAGCTGCGAACGGGTTTATACAGGGAGAGCCTCCTCCGCGGAGGAAGAGACCATGCGGTAAGACTTGATCTTCTTGTCCTTAGCTTTGGAGGCAGAGCGTACCTCCGGTTGAGTAACCTCGGAGACGAGATCAGGGTGAACCGATAAGACTTCTCCCCGAGATGTGGTGAGTGGGATGAGTCTACTCACATTGTCACGAGTAGGTGGTAGATTGACCACCTCCATTGTCGCCTTAGGGATGGGGACGACGCTATCTTGTGTTGTGGTTGGTGGTAAGGTGCCAAATTGGAGCGACACCAGGTTGGCCGAGACCGTTTTCTCCTCGTAGTCGATGGAGATAACATCCGCATTGATCATGCGCTGGATGTAGTTCTTGAGGACGTAGCAGTCCTTAGTTGGATGTCCGACAAACCGATGGTAGTGACAGTACCTCGGATGGTCCACTTTTCTAACCTCGTCGGGACGCTTTGGGTCCGGCAACTTGATTTTGTTACCCTGCTTCAATATCTCAAAGAGTTGCAGGGTGTCTTCATTGTTGAAAGAATAAACCTCCTTTGGCCTTGGTGCAAGTAGAGGCTTCTGGGTAGGTGCTGATGCACCTTTGGAGGCATTGACAGTCTATGCCTGTTTCTCCTTCGTCTCTCGTCCAGGGTTGATGGCTGCAGGCCGTTTTCTCTTGTCCTCAAAGACAGGAAAACTAACTCCCAGAAGGCGAGCGTTGGATGCTTTCTTTTCTGCTGCTTCGGCTTCGATGATCAAGGAACTCCAGTCGGGAGGATGGGTAGAGTTGAGCCAGAGTTTGATCGCAGGCAGCATGTTCATGCTGCAGGAGGAGAGGAGTGCATATTCTGGCATGCCCGAGGGCAGTCTGAAGCAGGCCTGTTGGAAGCGTTCGATGAATACTCGAACTGTTTCCTTCTCCTTCTGACGTATCTCTATGAGGGACGCCATTGTCATGTCCTTCCCGCCGTCGTAGAAACGGTCGAGGAAGAGACGCGTCAAGTCGTCGAAGGAAGATATGGAGTTATCGGGGAGACTGCAGTACCAGTCGTACGCCAGTCCCTTCAGTGTCCCAACAAATATACTGGTGAGTAGTGCATCCTCCTTCAAAAGATGTCCCGTTTGAGACTGGAAGTACGTCAGATAGCGACGCGAAGAGTCCTTTCCGTCGTATGGCGTCAATGTTTATGGTTTATACTTAGGAGGATAAATCACTTTATTCCATTCGAGGGGATATGGTTGGGGATCCCCATTTTTTGGCGCTCCTCTTATCTATTCTTGGACTCAAAGCGCTCGCGCAAGTCCCTGATCATTTCGACCACGTCTTCCATGGAGCTGGGAGTCGAGAAAGGTGGTACCGCCTGGAGTTGAGCATTTGAAGGCTCTTACGTTCGTGGTGCTTCGCGGCGATCTGTATCCAAGGATACCCGTTGAAGGGGTACACTTGATTCTCCGTTAGCCCCTGGGTCAGGACCAGTAGACGGTGCCCTGGCCAAAGCTGACCGTATCTCGAACACTGCTTGAGTCAGTATTTGCATGGAGGCAGAGAGGGTTTTGAGTCCTCCCTCCAAGGTATCCATGCGCTGGACAAGGTCTACTGGCGGCGCATCTGGCTCGGTATCACCCCCAGTCATGTATACTGTCATGACACAGCTGGAGTCGGATGGATCAGTTGAGGCTTCACTTTCGGCCTCGCTCTCTTGTAGAAGAGAAACTTCCCCCGGAGCCTCGTCTTGGCTACCCCCAGCTACGTTCTGGAGGACACCCTTGTCTTCGGGAGAAGTATCCGCAAGGGCCTGATTACCCCCAGTTATGTCTTGGAGGATTTCTTCGTCTTCGAGGCGCAGATTCACAGGGGCTAGACTACCCCCAGCTGTGCTCAGGAGGCTGATTTCGTCCCCAGGATGAAGATCCACCCCAGCTGTGCTCTGGAGGATATCTTCGTCTTCAGAAGGAGGATTAACAAGGGCTTGACTACCCCCAGCTTCCTCCAAGATCTTCTTTCTCCCCCGATTGCCTTCAAACACTCCGGAGGACGGGACAGTTGTCTTGGTTTTCCTCGGCTGGCTCTTGGACGAGGACGAGGAATTGCCAGTTGTCTTTAGGATTGACGAGGAGTTAGAGATTACGTTGCATGAAGCAACCTTTAGTTCTGGCTCCTCTTTTATTGATACCTTCTTGCCGAGGCGACGTCGGAGGGGTGTTGATGATTGCAGCCGCTGGAACACCGACTGTCTTGGTAGGACTGCTGCCTTGCAACAGCAGTTGATGGTGACTACAGCACAGGTGTACCCAGTGAGGGGCGCATTTTGCTTGTCAATCGACTCTACTGATCGGCATTTGTGAGTGATCACGTTACGCAGATCGTTGGAGGAGAGTGCCACCTTCGTACCCCCATCAGGTACATGGCAAGGCCAAGCGCCGGGGTGGTCAAGTGAATGCTGCGCCCCCTGATCCAACACCAAACAGGCGCTCAGATCAGTAGTGGGGGAACAACATTTACAGTGACTTGAACGAACCTCAGATGTACAACCAGTGGAGGCACGGGAGTTCAAGACCACAGGGTTTGCCTTGCTCGACTTGGTTACGAACGTAACAGATGCGTCCAAGTGAGACAAGGACTTTGAAGGTCGACTCATTTTCGGCACAGAAGCACCCGAGTCGACCTTATACAGCTTACCATCAGCAGCACGTATGATTATGAGCGCATGCTTCTGGTTTGCTGCCGGCATAGCACGTTTGAGGCGCATGGCCCGTGCTGCCTTGGACTTCTTCGTACCAGCCCGCTGGGGTGCATAATACTCAGAGTCCAAATTCTCATCGCCACTTCAGTGAGTGAGTCTGTCAAAGACAGAGACCTTCTGTGGCGCATCAGAGGTGATGCATAGGGCATTAGCTGCGTCCCTGCTCCGTTGACGCATCTTCCTCGCCTGAGAGAGAGATGGCTGGAGAATGTGGTCAGCCACATATTTCCCCGAGAGATGCGCTGCACCGGTGGGCGCATCTTGGTCGCTGAGGACGTCAGCAGGAAGGGAAGGCTGTATTGGAGCATCCCCTTCGGTGGTGGTGCCAGAAGCGTCGACCTTGCGCACCCAGACTTGGCAAGTCTTCTTCGGCTTCGGCAGCCGCTTCGAAGGACTCGTACTGCCTTCAGAGATGAACCCCTCATACGCCTGTTGATTGAGGCGTACGACCAACGTCTTGTGGGAGGAGCCCACTTTCACGTCGTCGGATTGTGACACAGCTTTCTAGGTGGAGGGGAAAGAGGTCCCCAGCAGAGTCGCCAGCTTGTTTGCCATTAAAATCTTTTGATTACAAATTTCAATTACAAACATAACGGTGTTACAATGTAGGACTTAGACGTAGTCCTAGGAGTACACTTTTGTTTATCTGGGTCCCTTGTGCCGATGGAGCGAGTGGTAATGCGTTGACTCCGTTGACGATCTGACGACGGTTCTCGGTTCTCTGAAGGTCTGAGTTGCTCTAGGTGCCGGTGCTTACGGAGAGGAAGAAGACATTGAGTGTCTGTATCTGCCTCTTTGTGTGTATTCGTAGGTCTGTCTCTGTATATGTATATCGATGTGAAAGAAGAAAATGATCTCTCTATTTATATCTTGCAGGCTGGCTGCTTATGTGCGTATATATAGGATGTGCATGTTTGTGGGGATGCTACGTGGTGATTACTGATGGAGGCGCATGGGCGATGCGCTATGATTGAGGAGTTGAATCCTTCCTGTTGCCTTTGTGGGCTGCGACCGAGCTGACACATAGCAATGGAGAGGATCTTTCAGTTGCTGATATCTTGGGTGATTAGCACCCCTTCATAGGCTGAATCGAGTCAAAGGACACGTGTCGTAGTTCCATGGCTCAAAGATCTCGGATTTGGTGGAGAGTGATCAGATATGATGCGCCTGGGATTGGGCGCATGAGGAGACTTTGGCTTGTAACCTTTAGGAGTCACGAACCAGTCTAGGCACGCTGCTTTTGAGGCGCATGCGAGGCTTCAGTAATGACTTGACTTATGTCTTTAGGGATCAGAGAAAAGTCTGAGGCGCACAGCTTTTGAGGCGCATGCAGAGATTTGGGCGTATAGCTACAGAGGCACATACGAATGGTTGGGCAGCCAGATGGCTTGTAACCGCCGGAGGAAAGTAATGATGATGCTGACGTCGGCGACGCTTCATTTTCTGAAAAAGCTGTCAACTGTTCAGTCCTCAGGGGACGTGCTGCCAACTCTGTCAGACTTCAGCATTTAATGTTCTTGACAGGTGATGGGACTTTGAGTAGGTGCATCGATCTGTGTTCCACTAGGCGCATGGGGACGCATAGGGGCGCATCCTCATAAGGCGCTTGGTACTGATGGGCGCATCTGTATGATGCACGGTCTGATCGGCGTATCCGTTTTGCATGACACGTCTTTATTGGTCCGACTGTTACGTTCTTCGAGTACTTTAAATAGCCGTTTCTTGGCCGAATTCGAAGCGTCAGATTCATCACCTATTTAATGCAAATTCATTGTACGGGATTCGGAGAGCCAGCCACTTGGCGCATGGGTTTGATTTGCCCGGCCTATAAATAGTGGCATGGAGAGAGTTTACTTCTCGTTCTCTCACATCCTCCCGAAATAAACTTGTTTGCTCGAGGATATTCTGTTGACGAGATGCCCCCGAGGGTGAAGATGCGATGCATTGTCTTCGTTGATGCACTTGAAGGTGACTGTTACATCCAAAAGTTAGAGTTGAGGGCTTCGGAGGCAGGCGGAAGGTGCATGTTGCATCCAAAGATCGGGATGCTCGAGTCTCGTCTCTGTTATGCTGGAAGAGCCGCAGATCGGAATTACGGTGCCCCGATCATCTTCCTTGGGCTTTGGGAGAGCTCCTCCTCCCGCTAGAGTGGGTGTTGCCCATTCTGGTTGGGTTGAAAGCTGCTCCTTTAGCCGCGGGTCGTTTACGGTGCTCTCCTCTTTCTTTGTTTGGAGAGCTCTTCCTCCAGCTAGAGGGTTGATTGTCCACCCTCGTTCTGTTCAATAAATGCTTCATTAGTCGAAGCATTTGATGGCACATATACTGAGACTTCATGATGTGCCTGACTGAAAGGGCGGTACATAACTGAGCTGCTGAAGAGATGCACATAACTGAGCCACTGAAGGGATGCATATAACAGAGGATGCACATAACTGAGCTACTGAAGGGATGCGCCTGGCTGAGAGCGCATGGCGAGATGCTCCTGTTTGAGAGCACAGGGTGGTTGCTGCACCTAGCTGTAGACTTAGGATTTTTTTGTAGAAATTCTCCTTTGTACAGCTCTTTTTTTAGACATGTTGTTTGTCATTGATTGTAAAAGAACAGAACAATTATCGGAGGACTAAACTTTAAACTCACAATACAAACTCGCTCGTACAAAGAAAGCCTAGGGACGAAAACCTAGGTAGAGCAATCTAAGTACAATTGTTTATTTTAGATTCTGGGAGGTGACGATAGAGGCTCGGGAAAGCGACGGCAGCTCTGCCTTACTCCTTGGACGATCGGGTGCAGCCTTGGCTCTGTAGAAGAACTGCTTGACGTTGATGAAGAAATGCTCTCTTTTCGATCTCTGTATATTCTTTCTCTGGCTCTCTGGATCTCTGTGTCTTTTTTTTAAAAGTCAGAGCCTCTCTCCTCTCTATCTCTCCCCTTTGCAAGGGAATGACACCTTATTATTTATAAGAGTGGAGGCATCATTAGGGTTTTGCAATGATTGCCCATTCTCAAAAGTCGGCGACTTAGGATCAATGAATCTGGACCGCTCATCTTGAACATAATAGATCCGGGCAATTAATATGATTGCATCAAATCTTTGTGGATAATTAATGATGATTGACATAAATCCTCATGATTTGTTATGCCAATCTCGGATCTCCCGCCACGTGTTATTGATTTGCTTGATTGCGAATGATCTGATTTGATCCCAATATTTCATTGGAATTTGTTGATGAATTTTGGTTGATTTGATACCACGTGTCCCATTATCATGCCACGTGTCTTAGCCACGAGCCACTTAGAAAATCTGAACCGTATGAGGGTTGCTCCTCCTTGAGCCGCATAAGGCTAGCCACGTGTCAAGCTGCTTGGGAGTGTCCCCTGAACATTTGAACCGCATGGTGATGATGGGTGCCTTCTTCGTGAGCCGCATGGAGATAGTCCTTGTGAGCCGTATGAGGTAGCCTCTGCTTGAATCGCATAGAATAGCTTCGGCTTGAGACGTATGGGATAGCTTCGGCCTGAGCCGCATGGGGTGGTCTCTGCCTGAGCCGCATGCGACTGTCCACGTGTCAAGGTCGTATGAAGGTTTCTGGATTTCGGGGGATCGTGTCAGAGATTTCTTTCGTTTCCCTAGGAGTCTGCCATTACGACGGAGTCATTATTGTTTCTTTGTGTCAGAGCTGTCATTTGTCAGAGCTGTCAGCCGTCAAGGCATTTAATGCAGTAAAGGACAAAGGGAAGAGCTGTTTACAGGCCACGTGGCTCCTCTCTGAGCCACATAGAACTTATTCGAGCCGCATAGACGCTTGAGCCGCATGGATCTCTGAGCCGTATGAGCTCTCTGAGCCGCATGGGGCTCCCTGGCCGCATGGATCTTTCTTTATTCTTTTTCATGCTTCTACAAAACCCCCTTCAAAGTTTTTCAATTTGTAAAAATTGAAATACTTTGAATAAGAAGCATGGCTATGTATAAACTCTTCTGGCCACATATGATGTTCTGGCCGCATGGATGTCTCGGCCGCATTGAGTCAATCAGCCGCAGGGACTTTCGGGCCGCATAGCTCCTTGCCACGTCATCCTATCACGTATTCAAATCTTTTGTATTAATTGCTGTTGATTTGCCGTAAGTTTTAAGGCCGCTTTTTGGAGAAGGATCCCAAGAGTCTGACCTTTATGTCAGTCGGCTCGTCTTGAGAACCGAAGGGTCGGTTACTATACGTGGATCGAGGCGCCTCTCTCTTGCCTATAAAATGTGATCGTGCTCAGTCGGAGAGACTTCTTCACTCTCTCTTTCGTCTTCGGCCTATTTTTCTTTCTTAGTCTTCCTTCTCCGCCCTTCGATACGATAATGGCTCCCAAGTCTTCCAAGGTTGCTTCTGCTACTGCAAAGGGCAAGAAAGCGGCCTCTTCATCAGTCGCTACGCCTGAAGTACACCCCGACATCCACTCTGGTTTTAAGGGTAAGGATTAGATTAAATGTTTTGAACCATAAACCCCATGGCTCTTTTGCATGATTTATGCACAAGCCTCCATCCTTCATCTTCATTGAACTGCCCAAGTTTAATCATGATAAAACCTCTCTCGCATTCGAGCCGCATGGGGCATGCCCTGTGTTTGAGCCGCATGAGAAGGACCTGAGCCGCAGGAACCCTTTCTGGAATTGAACCGCATAAAATCTTATTTGACTGAGACCGCATGTGCTCCTGATGAGCTGAACCGCATAAAACTTCGCTAAGTCGTGCCGTATAAGCTCTTCTGCTAAACAGAACCGCATACGTTCAACCAAACCGCATAAGTTCTATCGAAGCAGTGCTGCGTGAAGCCCATCTGAATCGGGCCGCATAAGGCTGCGTTGACCCGAGCCGCATAGACTCCATCGAAGCTGTGCCGCATAAAACCCAACTGAATTTGGGCCGCATAAGGCTTCATTGATCCAAGTCGCATAGACTCATAGGAGTTTCTTTTTTAAGAAACTTTCGTTTTAACCCTCTTTAAATCCTGTTTATTTTTGTCTTCTTTTAGTGAATCTGCCAACCAACCCGGCAGGAGAGCTTTTGGTGGGTTCAGCACAGTATGCTGTGGGTGTACGGCTCGACGACTTTGTTCGACATGTGTCGGACCAGCTTCCTACCAATGAGTCTTTGGAGAGGTTGGGCGCCATCAATAACCAGCCTTTTTATTTTCTTTGTACTATGATGAACTCGGGGAAACTGGAAGAAGAGCATCTGAAACTGGCTTTTCTCTTTGGGGATGCTCTATCCATAAAGAACCCCCGAGTGCTGGACATCTCTGAGAACTGGGATTTTTCTATGGACGGGGTGGAGATCCATATTCCTGAAATGGAACATCACTTTCCCCTCTCGTGGTTTAATATGGTACCGCTGAGCAGACAGATGGTGGGCTCCCTAACTCCGACCCAATCGGGAATGTTTGTGGGCAACATTCACTATAATAGAAATATGGGGTCGGCATGTGCGAGCAGGGACTCGGTTAGTCGAAGTGTGATGTGACTGATTTCGGGTACCTTTATAAATGTATCTGGCCCCAACTTCACTTTTACTCTGGCTGATACTCTTCTGAATCAGCTCGCTCGCAAGGGGTCTTATCCTATTGGCAGGTTATCGTTGTTGAACTGGATAAACCCCACCCCTGCATGGGTCAACCTTACCTCATGGATCCTGAGAAAGTACGAGGAATTCCTTCGGGAGATTGACCTCTATTATGCCATCCGGGGCACCTGTTACGGGTTACCCATTAACAAGCCGCTGTTCATGGCTCTTTTGGAGATGTATAACCGACATACGGGAACCTTTTTTGCGCCTGGAGGGGAGTTGGGACTTGCTCTCCATGAAATGCATGCTGTTTCTAAGCTGCCGTGGGGAGGTGAGGCCTTTGAGGTATACATCCCGACAAACGAGGAACTCGAGGATCTGGATCGTCGATTCCCGAGTTTCATCGCAGTGTACCGGGAACTGCTGTGCCACCACAGCATTTGTTACCAAACTGCTATCAAGAAGAACAATAGCTCAGAAGGGAATGCCCCCCACACCACGTCCTGGGTCGCGTATCTCTTCAAATTCAGTCCCTCCGGCCGAGTTTCTTCCCGGGGTCCTCAAACCCAGGAGGAAGTAAAGGACCTGATGTCGACTGCCAAGAGGTCGAGGTCCACCAAAGACAGATTTGGAAGTCGTACGGACTCCTTCAGCTATTTCCACCACGGTACCCGGAAGTTGACTGAGAAATCACTATTGGCCGGGTTTTTGATGGTGTGGCTACGAAACTGCATAATCTCGGGAGGGCTGGTTCTATTGAAAGGATCAGCCGCCACTTCATCCTCCCGGCCGTGAAGCTGGTCTTCAGGGCTAGGCTGGCCCTTCTTCCAGCCATGGTGTGTAGTATAAACCACGGCCTCCGTACCTTTTCGTCCAAAGTCATTGCTCGTGAAACGATACTGGACTTTGATCGAATAGAACTACCCTACCATTATTTAATGGGTTGGCTATTGATGCGTTATCGGTCGTTGATGAGACCCGGAGCAGACGATGGTGTTACTGATGATGATGCTTTCCTTTTCCGTTACCGTCGTCAGCCTTGGGAATTCGATACCATGCCAGCCTGTCGGAGGGCGTTGGCGAGAGTAGATGGGCCCGACTTCTTTGTGTCTGTCCCTCAATTTACTGCTCGAGAAGTGAGGTGTGTATACGTTGACGACATCGAACCTCCCTTGCTCTTATCTGAAAAGATGCTTCTCTGGCTGCACAAGGGAAAATTTTGCACATGGCGGCCCTCTATCATGTTGCGGCGAGCAAACCTCCCGTAAATTTTGATATGAGCACCAGCTTCATTGTCGGGACTGGCTTGGCAGAGAAGCCCGAGGGGTCCAGGAAGAGGAAGAAAAAGGCGAATACGGTTCCTGTGCCGGACTCGGAGTCCACGACGGCGGGCGAAGAGGATGATGGGCAGGATGCCGATGATTCGTTCCATTCCTCAGACGAGGAGGCAGGGGATCAGCCACCTAAAGTGCCGGACGACATGGTTGTGAGGGCTGCTTGCTGTGTCTGGTCCTTCGTGCAAGCGAAGCAGGCGTATGTCTACTGATGATAGCATAACCTACTCCACTAAGCGAGCTGCGGTAAGACGCCGCAGGCTATTCATTGATGATGTTGGCGCTGTTTCTGAGGTGATTTGAATTTCTACTACCTTTTCCTTCTTTTTTTCTAAACTTATGGCCTAATTATCTTCTTTTACTCTTTGTAGGCGTCAGAGGAATCGGTTTCTCGGGATCTGGCTACTGAGGTCGATCCGGCCCTGACCACTTTGGTTAATGATATGTGCACCGCTATCATTTCTGCTGGGGTTCTTTCGGAGGCGGCCGAGGAGTCCTACCTTGCTGAGACCTCCACCCATGGGGACGGGGGTTCTACTGCACCTGTCCCTGTGACAGCTGACATTCAACGTGATGATGCTGAACTGGCTGGCTCTCTTGAATTCAACTTGGAAGTCGCGGGCGGGGAGACTATGTCAACCGCGAGCGAGCTGCGGCCTTCCTGCTCCTCCCCTGGTAAGATAAGCCGAATCTTAACTTGTGAGGAGGCCTATCTGCTCTATCATTATATCCTTCGGGTTACGTCGATTGATGGTTGCTTTGGACGTACAGGTCCCGCCCCTTTATTGTCGGTGACGGACATTGTCGGGGTGGACTCTACCGGAGGGGATCTGGTGGAAGCACGTGTGCCTCCTTCTCTTCCCACTTACATTGAAGGGCCTCATGTTAGTTCAAGTTCGGGGGCTCAAGTGGTGGCACAGCCTGGGCAAGGAACAATTCCTCCTGTGTCCTTCTCCGTGAACATGGTTTCGGGGGTTGACCTTTCCGCCTTGCCAAGTATTCAAGCTCTTCGGGCGACGGAAGAGGAGCTAGCCGCTATTCGTGTATCTTTTCGCACGGAATTTGTTTCCCTGGTGGCAGGGATGGCAAGTTTTGATGCTACTCTTTCGACATTGCCGACCACACTCCCTCTGACGCCATCCTCTACAGAAGTTTTGGATGAAGTGTCCCAGGATGTGGTTGACAGCTTTCACCGCCATTTGAAGAGAGGGGTCGAGGCAGCCGTGGTGAAGGGAACTCCCTTTGCTATGGCCCGTCGGTGCGCCAGTGGCCAAATTGACATCCTTAGAACACTCCCCGGAGGGGCAGGGTTAGCTGCGCTTCTGGAGCCTAAGCTGTTAGAGGCTGATCGTCTCGTGGCCCAGTTTCATGTGTTGCAGCAAGCTGATCTGTCCGCGACGATAGATCAAGAGTGCACTTTCCTCATAACCGCGATAGAGAAGGTGGGGCTTGCTCAGGAGTCGATTAAGCCGACTATACTGAAGGACCGCCGTGATTTGTCTCGGTTACACGATCAATGGAGCCGTAGAAGTGAAGATTGTGCAGCTCGGGAAGCGATCGCGTCCCGCGGGGTAATCGACACCAGGGAGTAGATCCTCGAGTTCCAGAGAAAGCTGGCTTTCCTGGAGTCCGAGCTCGATGTCGCCCGTACTGAGAAGGGGCTAGCTATCCAGGAGGCTGACAGACTTAGTCGAGCTTCTGCCAATCTGGAACTCGTCCTGAAGAAGTTGGAGGATGACTGGCAGGCATATATGCACTTGTATGATGCGGAGTAGTTGTCCCAGGAGGCTGAACGCCGAGCTAGACAGCGGCTTGAACGGGGGACCGCCTTGGTGAAGGACCGCCTTCTGGAATTATGTAATGTCGAACCATAGTCGGCCTTTTCTTCTTTTGTTATGTTCTTTTTGAGAGGGACATGGTCCCAGAACATGTAATGCTTTTTGGCTTCCAAATAAAAGAGTATACTTTATTCCACCTTTTATTTGTACTACCTGTTGTGCTTGTGGTGTTGTTGTGGCGTTTGCCCCGAATAGGGGACTTATTTGTGGACCTGTTACCTTTAGTATACCTTGGTTTTAGGTACGGATAACAAGTTTGATGGGGATACCTAGAACTATTCCATGGCAAGGTGCTCATGGACGTTCCTGGTATCGGGAGAGAGAATGCCATGGAGCAGCTGGGCTCCCGGGACATAATGAGGAATGGTGGGCCTGTACTAAGAGACTTAGCAAAGGACATTTATGGGCCTATTACCCTTGGCATACCCTGGCTTAGGATAAGGATAATAGGATGAAAGGGAACCAACATACTTACTCAGAGGTAATGAGGACATGGCAAGCATGAGGGTTTTACCGCGGAGTTTTCCTACTCAGAGGTAATGAGGACATGGCAGGAGTGGACTCAACGGAGAATGTTTGTGGTCAACTGAGGACATTTGTGGGCCTATTACCCTTGGCGTACCCTGGTTCAGGGTACGGATAATAAGACGAGAGAGAACCAACATACTTACTCAGAGGTAATGAGGACATGGCAAGTACGAAGGTTTTACCGTGGAGTCTTCCTACTCAGAGGTAATGAGGACATGGCAGGAGTGGACTCAGCGAAGAATATTTATGGACCTACTATCCTTGGCGTACTCCGGTTGTGGGTACGGATAATAAGTCGAAAGGGAATCATCATACTTACTCAGAGGTAATGAGGACATGGCAAGCATGAAGGTTTCTTCGACGGAGCCTTCCAACTCAGAGGTAATAAGGACATGGCAGGAGTGGGCTCAATGAAGGAGGGTACATAGAATGACTCAGAGGTAATGAGGACATGGAAGTTCTATGTAAAGGGGTGATTTATTTTTGGCGGAAGTGAAATGACTCAGAGGTAATGAGGACATGGCCATTTTGGCAATTTGTGGATCTGTTACCCTTTTTGTGCACTGGGAGTGCGGGTAGTAGATCATGAGGGTGGATCTCTTTTAGGAAGAAGGTTCAGAGGTATGGTCATTCATGACTTACTATCTAAAAGAGTGACCGGAAAGTGAGTTTAGAGGCACCTGCAGGTACATAACTCGATAATTTGAGGGATTGTGAGTTCAGCGGTACGGGAGGGTACATGACTCAATAATATGGAATTTGGAAATGTGAGTTCATCGGTACCAGCGGGTACATAACTCGATAATCTGGGGTGTTGTTGATATGAGTTCAGCGACACCGGCGGGTACATAACTCAATAATCTGGAATGTTGTAGATGTGAGTTCAGCGGCACCAGCGGGTACATAACTCAACAATCTGAAAAAATAAGTTCAGCGGCACCAGCGGGTACATAACTCAGCAATCTGAAAAATATGATATGAGTTCAGCGGTACCGACGAGTACATGACTCGATGATCTAGAAAATGTCGTACGAGTTCAGCGGTACCGGCAGGTACATGACTCGATGATCTGGAGAATGTCGTTTAGACATAATATTTCTTCAGGAATTTGTTGTTGACGGGCAACATGAGCAAGTCTCCATTTTATTTTGTGAGGCGGTAAGCACCGTTGGAGAATACGGCCTCAATGATAAATGGACCTTCCTATTTTGGCTGGAACTTGCCGGCGGTCTTGTGAGTCATGACCATCGGCCTCCGGACTGCCAGAACGAGATCGCCCACTTGGAATGTTCTGATTTTAACCTTCTTGTTGAAGGCTCCGGAGATGCGTGCTTGGTATAGCTCGATCCGCTGCTGAGCCAGGAGGCGCTTTTCATCTAAGGCCTCCAACTCTTATAGCCGGCAACGGTAATTTTCGTCCGTCGTCAATTGATAAGTGAGAGCGACACGGAGCAAGGGTATTTGAGTCTCCAATGGGAGAACTGCCTCACTCCCGTACACCAGGGAGAATGGTGTGTTCCCTGTGGCTGTTCGGACTGTAGTACGGTACGCCCATAAGCATTCACCAAGCTTCTTGTTCCAGTCACGTTTGTTGGACGATACGAACTTCTTGAGAAGTTTGATGATTGTTTTGTTGAATGCTTCTGTCAACCCATTCGCTGCTGGATTGTATGGCATTGAAGCAATATTTTGGATGCAGTACTTGTCGCAGAACCGATAGAAGACGTGGCTTGCAAACTGCGGACCATTATCGTGGATGATCCTTCGGGGCAGTCCAAAGCGATAGATGACTTGATGCTTGAAGAAGCTAATCACATTTGAAGTCTTTACTTCTGTAAGCGGGACAGCTTCCGCCCATTTAGAGAAGTAATCTGTGATTGCGAGTATGAAGCGATGTCCTCGGAAGGAAGGTAGAGTAATCGGACAGATGATATCCATTCCCCATGCTTCGAATGGCCAGGACGCTACTGTCGGATGTAGAAATTCGGATGGTTGATGGATGAAGTTTGCATGGACTTGGCAAGCTTTGCACTTTCTTGCATAGTCTATCGCATCGGCTACCATCGTAGGCCAGTAGTAGCCCATCCGACGAAGACGGTCTTGCAATTTTGGGCCAGGTTGATGGGCCCCGCAGACACCGTCATGAGCTTCGCGTACGACTTCTTTGGCTTCTGCGTTCGACAGACTCCGAAGCAATAACCCATCGTAGGATCGCCGATACAGCATTTTCGTCTCTGTGTCGTAGAAGAATCTGAGAGAACGCCTTCTGATGGAAGTGGCTTCCTTTGGGTTCTCGGGCAGGATGTCGTAGACTACAAAGTCAATGAATGGTTGTATCCAGTCCGAGACTTCGTCGATCGTCTGAGCGGAATAACTCGCCACGAATTGAACATTGTTCTTGGGACAGACCAGTTCATGACCTATCACATCCACCGATTGATGAGTATGATTTGGTACTGCTAGGGAAGCGGCCAGGCCTGCTAAGGCATCGGCTTCGATATTTCAGAGTCTGGGAACGTGTTCGATGAAGAACCCCTCGAACGACTAGATGATGTTGATTGCTATTTGGTGATAGGGGATCATGTCTTCGTGGCGGACTTCATATGAGTCCCGGATCTGATTGACGATTAATTGCGAATCGCTGTATACTGCAAGATATTCTACCTCCAGCTCTCTTGCAAGTTGGAGGCCAATGACCAAAGCATTGTACTCGACCACATTATTAGAGCAGGGTTCCGTAAGAGAGTAAGCGCGATTGATCACCAATCCGAAAGGAGAAACCAGCACCACCTCGACTCCGACGACGATGTTGCCCTTAGGTCCGGTCCTTGAAGCGCCGTCGAAGAACATTTGCCATATATCATCGTGAGAGGTTGCATGCGAGTCGGCGACTTTATCTGAAATTTCTTCATATATTCTGGACGACTCCGAGCCTGGGTGGGCTGCTAAAAAGTCTGCCAGAGCTTGACCTTTAACAGCCTTTTACGGGATGAAGATCATATGATAGGGGGACAACAATATTGTCCATGTAGCAAGGCGAGAGCTGAGTGCCCCTGGTTTAGTCATGAGGACCCTGAGAGGGTTGACTCGTGAGATCACATGTATGGTTTGTCCTGTGACATAGTGCCACGTCTTCTGAATGGCGAACACCAGGGCGAGGCATTCCTTTTCTACGGCAGTATATCGGTGCTCTAGCCCGATCATCATTCGGCTGAGGTAATATATAGCTTGCTCATGGCCTGTATCGTTGTTTTGTGCTAGCAGAGCGCCGAGGGAATGCTCCATTGCTCGTACATAGAGCAGAAATGGTTTTCCAGCAACCGGGGCCACCAGGACTGGAGGGTTCGACAAATATCCTTTGATGCTGTCGAAGGCACGCTGACATTCTTCGTCCCATATGAATGAGATGCCCTTCTTCATGAGATGGGTGAATGGCCGACATCGCCCGGAGAGGTTAGAAATGAACCTCCTGATGTAAGCTAGCCTCCCTTGAAGGCCTCTGAGTTCTCGAAGATTTCTCGGGGGACCCATCTCCATGATTGCCTTTGTCTTCTCAGGGTCTACGTGGATACCCTGGGCGGTGATGATAAAACCCAAGAACTTTCCGCTAGATACGCCCAAGAAAGATTTTGTGGGATTCATCTTCAGGTTGTGTGCTTGCATCAAGTCGAATACCGTCCTCAGATCCTGGAGATGGTCACCCTTACAGCGACTCTTGACGGCAATGTCATCAACATAGCACTCCACCATCTTGCGTAAGTGGTCTTTGAAGATGATACTCATGGCTCTTTGATATATGGCACCGGCATTCTTTAAACCGAAAGGCATGACTGTGTAGCAGTATGTGCCAATCGGTGTTCGGAATAATGTATGCTTTTCGTCGTCAGGAGACATCTTGATTTGGTTGTACCCCGAGAAGCCATCCATGAATGACATACGTTCGAAGCCGCAGGTATTGTCAATCATGATGTCTGTGATAGGGAGGGGGAATTCATCTTTGGGACATGTCTCGTTCAGATTACGGAAGTCGATGAAGATTCGAATCTTTCCATTCTTCTTGAGGACTGGTACTATGTTGGCGACCCAATCCGGATGTTGTTCCTCACGAATGAAGCCGCTGGCTATTAGTTTGTTGACTTCGGCTTCGATCGCATCCATGATGCCTGGACGGAAGCGTCGCTGTTGTTGCTTGACTGGCTTTGCATCCGGTCGAATGTTGAGCTTGTGAAGAGCAATATCGAGATTTAACCCCGGCATGTCTTTATAGCTCCAGGCGAACACATCAATATATTCTTTGACGAGTTACAGCAGCGATTCTCGCTCTTCGTCTGTTAGGCTTTTACTGACGAAGATTGGTTTTGGAGAAGATTCGTCGCCGAGGTCGACCTGTATAACTTCATCTTCAGTAGGAGGTTCTCTCTGTTCGAACCGCTTTTCCTATTGTGCATCCAACTGTTAGGCCTACGGCTCTAACTCGAGAATTTCTGGAATGTCTTCATCTTCTTCATAAGCGTCGGCGAATGCCATGTTGACTGACAGGACTTGTCTAAATACGTCTCCGATGCTGGTATCCGAGTCAGAAGTTGGTGACTCGGTTGAATGTGAATGCCAGTCACATTCTTCATCTGAACTTTCAGGGGTCGTTGTGGGTGTAACATACCCTAATCCACATCGAGTCTTGCTATAGTAGTCCCGTAGTTTGCCAGCCGGGACCGGTGGCTTCAAAGGTAATCGTCGTCCAGTACCGTAGTTCAAGCCTGGCGTAGTTCCAGATCATACCCCTGTTTTTGCATGAGATACTTGGATTGGGGGCTATAAAGATACAGAGGCAGTCTCCTGGCATCTGATTCAAGGTCGACTTCTTCTATGGTGAAGGGCTGCGGATCGTCCTTCCGGCCGAAGATGATTGGATGGTCCCCTCCCTCGATTATGCGGTAAGCGTCTTCCACTGGAGAAAGCTGGTTTGCGGTGTACACATTTGTCACCTGTGTGTGTAGGTGAGTGCCTATACCGTGTTCCATAGCATACATTGTACAAAGCTTATTAAGCTCGAGGTAGTTCAAAGATACCCCTTTATTGATGAAGTAAGGAATCTTTTCTAGCGGGATTACATCATCTGCAGAGGGAACATCAGTGTGGGCAGCCACATACTTGGCTGGCTCCGGTTCCTCTTCGGCTACCCCCTGCGTAAATAAAGACTGAGAGGACGACCTGGACAGCTTGATCGTCAGGGGTTCAGCTGGTGGAGCCGAGTGTGGGGTTGTTGGCAAACTAGCGACCCCCAGTTTGGTACCTGATGCTGGACGGGGAGTGGTTGGTTCGCTAGAAGCCCCAGACCTTGCATCGGGGTGACGACTCTTCTTGGGAAGGCGTATCGTCATTGGTTTGTCGGAGGGATTGAGCTTTTCCGTTTATGGCTGGCCGACTCTTGGCAGTCTGATTGTTAGTGGCTCTGTTGTGGGTCTCGGCACTTGGCCAGACCTTAGCAGCCGGATTATCATTTGCTCTTCTTGTGCCGAAAGGCTGATTGCGTCCTTACGCAGAGTGGCTATAAGGGGTGCGAACATGCCAGGTTTACGAGCTTGGAGGTAGATCGTTAGGGGTTCTTCTGATCCTGTGGCTGTTTCGGTACGAGCTTGCACATCTCCTTCACCAAGGTGCCTCTTCGACTTTTCGTATAGGCAGGAGTCTGAGTAGTAGGATTCGACCCCTTTGAAGGGATCGATGTCGGCAAATTCTGTCCTCTCGAAGCCATGTTTGTCGACATACTTGAAGCATTGGTGTAGCATGGAAGGCACGATCATATAATCGTGTATCCAAGGGCGCCCCAAGAGGATATTGTAAGAAGTGTCTGCATCTATGACGTAACAGGTGACTTCCGACTGGAGATCGCCAATTTGACACTTCAGACGAATCTTCCCAATTGGGTAGCTCCTGCCCGAATTAAAACTGCTGATGGCGGTGCTTGTAGGCATCAGGCGATGCATAGGGATACGGAGATAATGTAATAGACCCTTCGGGATAATGCTTATGGAAGAGCCAGGATCAATGTGCATCCGATCCACCTTTACGTCGTCGTTGTATCCATTGTAGTATAATGGGCGATCGTGTAGGTTGGTTTTGATGAGCATATCCTGCGAAGTGAAGACAATGTTTGGCATCGCTCCCGTGCAAGCGCTGTCTTGGAGATCTGCAGGCGGGTTCTCTCCCGTGAGGTTGACCTGAGCCAGGTACGCGTCGACATTTTGGAGTGCATCGCTCAAAGACGCACGAACATCCTTTGAGAGTCTCAGAAGCTCGTATAATGACAACTTGGCCGGTGTGTTGGCCAATTGCGCCAAGTTGTCGAAGTTGTAGAGCCTCTCCAGCCCCTATGGTGCCTCTTTTCGGAGGGATTTGTCAAAGCGAGTCTCCTTCGGCCTAGGCTTGTCGGTCATCGGAGGCTGAGAAGGTCCCGGAGCGTCAGTTGTAGCGGGCTGATGATCTTCAGCCGAGTTGTCAGCCACAGGTTGGGATTGTGCCCCAGACCGAGTAACGACAGCTGTGACTTCTTCGATATCTGCCGAGATTGTACGGCAGGATCTGACTTTTCCACTCATCTTCTTACGAATGGAAGATGGTGTAGACTGAGTCACTTCAGATACCAAGTCTGGATGGACCCATATGACCTCCCCTCGTGATGTGATGAGGGGCACTAGACCAGCAGCCTGATCTCGGGGAGGTGGAAGATTAGCAATCTCCATTATCGCCAGAGGGATGGGGACCACACCGTCTTGAGTTTTTGATGGAGGGAAGCTGCCAAATTGTACTGACACCATATTGGCTGCCACGATTACCTCTTCGAAATCGATGGCCAGAGCGTTCGAATCGATGAGATTCTGGATGTACCGTTTTAGCTGGTAGCAGTCGTGTGTAGCATGGTGGACGTAGCGGTGGTAATGGCAGTACTTTGGGTTCTCCATTTCTGTTGGCCGAGGTTCCCGTCTTAGTGGATGGAGCTGAATTCTGTCTCCTTGTATGAGCATGTCTAAGATGGGCTTGACGTGGCCGTCTTCGAAGGAGTAGGTCATTTGTGGCCATTGCTTGTCTGCTGGTTTTGGCTCAGATTTCTGTGCTGTGTCGGCCACCATAGCCTGCTTGCCCTTGTTGTCCCAGTTGTTGGTAGAGCTACCCTCATTGTTGGTGATGGCGTTGGGACGCCTGTCCTTGTCTTCTCCCTCTGAGATGTGCAATCCCAGTTGGCGAGCTTTCTTCAATCGTTCTTCGGCGCTTGTGGCACTGATGATAAACATCTTCCAGTCCTTGAATTGACTTTCGCCCATCCGAAGGCTGATTGTTGGAAGCAGTCTCTTTTGGCAAATTTCAATTAAGGAAGAATCCGAGTTACCAGACGGCAGCTTCATTGCGGTTTGGCAAAACCGTTCAATGTAGTTCCTTGTCAGCTCTTTCTTTCCTTGGATGACGTCCATGAGGGTGGATATTGTGACGTCCTGTCCTACTTCGTAGAATCTCTCCAAGAACATGTGCTTGAAGCTGGCGAAGGAGTGGATGCAGTTGTCCGGCAGGTTGCGATACCAGTCGAAGGCGACTCCTTCCAATGCTCCGATGAATAATCGTGTAAGGATGGCATCGTCATGGGACAAATGGTCGGTGGTGACCTCGAAGTAAGTGATATATCGACTTGCGGAGGTCTTGCCATGATAAGGATTAATATTGAACGGCTTATATCTTGGTGGGAAGGGGACATCCCTCCATGCTGCAGGATATGGTTGCCGTATTCTGAGGTCTTGAGAGGTTTTTCGAGCGTGAAACATAGCTCGGAGCGCCTGGACCTCTATTCTTGCTTTCCTGGCCTCATCTACAGTGGTAGGGGCCGTCATTTCAGGAGGATTATTGCCCGGGTTCGGTGCCGCTGAGTTCGAGTCCGCATTGACCGCGGGACCCGTGCTTGTTTGGCCAGGCGTCCCTCCTCAGAGAGTTGGAAGGGCCACTTTGATCTCGTCCACTGACTTGACCAAGGCATGCAGTATGGCCTCCAGAGTGTCGATGCGTTGGCGATCGCTAGAATCACCTTGGCTGCTGTCCGTCATGAATACCGTCTTTACATGAGGAGAGATGGACGGAACGGTGGAGGAAGTGCCCTCCGAATCATACCCCTGTAGCGAGAAGTCATCGGGGTATGTGGGAATATTCTCCTCTGGTTCGGACTCAGAAGGGATAGTACCCCCAGCTTCAGAGTTTGCTTCATCTTGGGAGTCGTGGACGTCCTCGGGGATGTCGACCCTTGCTGTATCTGATGGGAGAGTCGTTTCCTCGGGCTCATCTCCATGGAACATTGGATTATCGTGGATGTTCTGAGGAGTGCTACCCCCAGTCCCAGCAACCCCCAGTGGTGTAGACGATGAATCTCCCACCGTAGCAGATTTCGTCTTTGAACGGGTACCTTGGAAAACTCCGGTGGTGGGCACCCGTTTAGATGATGGTCTTTTAGTCATAGTGGTTGAAATCTTCGGGCTAAGAACATTGGTCTTCTTCTCTCTCCCATCGACGGAGATTTTCTGAGCAGAGTTGCAGGAGGCGACGGGAAGTGCCTCATCTTCTGAACATGTTTGTTACCGTCTTTGGAAGACGGACAGCCGGTCTTCTCGTACCGTCGCATTATTGCAACAGCAGTTGACGATGACTTGGGTGCAGTGACATCCGTAGGAGGACTCTTTGCACCCCGAGGCACCTTCTCTTTCCTTGCGTTTGTGGAGGATGGCCTCACGCAAGTCAGATGGGTCCGGGTCGATCATGTTTACTCCCTGGATTTTGGAAGACTTTTGGGAACCTCTCTGTCCGTTTTCCGCTGGGGGCTGGACTCGAGTGGTTCTGTACAACTTCCCATCTGAGGTCCGCATAATAGTATGTGGGATGCTCGGATGGTCAGAGGTTGGATCAGCGGACCGAGCTTGCCAAGCTCGTGCTGCCCTAGACTTCTTCGCTCTAGTGCGTGAGGGCACATAGTAGAAAGAGTCTAAGTGGTGCTGGAGAGAGTCAGACATGTCTTCTTGGGAGCACAAGAGATCAGGACCATAGGAGAGACGGTCGAAGACAGAGCCACGTAGAGTAGGCGTCATGCGGCTGGCATCAATAATCTTCATGCGGCTGGCAGGCGTAGCCGCATAGGTCTTCTCCATGCGGCTGGAAATCCTAGCCGCATGAGTGTTCTCTATACGGCTGGAAATCCTGGCCGCATGAGTATTATGCATTTGGCTAGCAGTCTCGGCCGCATGGTCATCATTCATGCGGCTGGCAATCTTGGCCGCATGAGTCTTCGTCTTGTGGCTAGTGCCCTTGTCCGACTTTTTTCTGGAGCACATAGGATTGCTCTTTGCCCCTGCAAGTCCAGCATCGTAGTGCTTTCCTCTGCCAAACTTGGGGACAGCAGAGTCCTCTATGGCTCGAAGTGGGGCCGTGCGAGAGTCGCCTTCGCCGTCTTGGGCAACAGAGAGTACTCCGTCCAGAGCTTGGAGAGGAGCAAATGATTTTGGCCTCCACTCGCTGCGAGCTTTCTTTGTGCGGGTCTGCTTCTGGACCGGGCCAACGCTTTCCTCAGAGAGCATTTCTTCAAACGCCTGTTGGTCGAAGCGGACGACCATCTTCTGTTACGTGGAGCCAAGTTTGGCTGCATCCGATTGCGTCACCAATTCCTCAGCCGTGGAGAAGTTTTTTTCCAGTAGAGTTGCCATCGTGTTTGCTATTGATTGTAAAAGAATAGACAATTATCGGAGGACTGAACTTTAGACTCACAATACAAACTCGCTCGTACAAAAAAAGCCTAGGAACGAAAACCTAGGTACAGCAATCTAAGTACAATTGTTTATTTTAGATTCTGGGGGGTGACGATAGAGGCTCGGAAAAGCGATGACAGCTCTGCCTTACTCCTTGGACGATCGGGTGCAGCCTTGGCTCTGTAGAAGAACTGCTTGGCGTTGATGAAGAAATGCTCTCTTTTCGATCTCTGTATATTCTCTCTCTGGCTCTCTGGATCTCTGTGTCTTCTTTTTTTTAAAAGTCAGAGCCTCTCTCCTTTCTATCTCTCCCCTTTGCAAGGGAATGGCACCTTGCTATTTATAAGAGTGGGGCATTATTAGGGTTTTGTAATGATTGCCCATTCTCAAAAGTCGGGGGCTTAGGATCAATGAATCTGGGCCGCTCATCTTGAACATAATAGATCCGGGCAATTAATATGATTGCATCAAATCTTTGTGGATAATTAATGATGATTGACATAAATCCTCATGATTTGTTATGCCAATCTCGGATCTCCCGTCACGTGTCATTGATTTGCTTGATTACGAATGATCTGATTTGATCCCAATATTTCATTAGGATTTGTTGATGAATTTCGGTTGATTTGATGCCACGTGTCCCATTATCATGCCACGTGTCTTAGCCACGAGCCACTTAGAAAACTGAACCGCATGAGGGTTGCTCCTCCTTGAGCCGCATAAGGCTAGCCATATGTCAAGGCTGCTTGGGAGTGTCCCCTGAACATTTGAACCGCATGGTGATGATGGGTGCCTTCTTCGTGAGCCGCATGGAAATAGTCCTTGTGAGCCGCATGAGGTAGCCTCTGCTTGAACCGCATATAATAGCTTCGGCTTGAGCCGCATGGGATAGCTTCGGCCTGAGCCGCATGGGGTGGTCTCTGCCTGAGCCGCATGCGAATGTCCACGTGTCAAGGCCGCATGAACGTTTTTGGATTTTGGGGGATCGTGTCAGAGATTTCCTTCGTTTCCCTAGGAGTCTGCCATTATGACGGAGTCATTATTGTTTCTTTGTGTCAGAGCTATCATTTGTCAGAGCTGTCAGCCGTCAAGGCATTTAATGCAGTAAAGGACAAAAGGAAGAGCTGTTTGCAGGCCACGTGGCTCCTCTCTGAGCTGCATGGAACTTATTCGAGCCGCATAGACGCTTGAGCCGCATGGATCCCTGAGCCGTATGAGCTCTCTGAGCCGCATGGGGCTCCCTGGCCGCATAGATCTTTCTTTATTCTTTTCCATGCTTCTACACATGTAATAGACTTTTATATAAAAATCTTCTTTTAATGTCTATGCTTTTGCTATTTGCTGTGCCAAGTACTTCATCTGAGCTCCCTGGCGCATGTAATATTTGGCGCATAGGATTTCTGGTCCTAAAATTCTATACTTCTACAGTGGCGAAATATATTTCTTTACGTATGACCAAATCTTAGGCTCATATTACCTTGGGTGCATACCGTGCATGCTTTCCACAACACATCACATACCGTGCTTACGCTTCTTTTGTTACGACCGACACCGTGCATGCGGATTCGCCACGTAGCACGCCAATTATCTATATGAAAGGCCACTGGCATGACAAGCCATCGCGGACATAGCTCGGGTAGGCGGTGGGTCCTTCGATGCAGGTAGCGAGCCCCATGGAAAGCCCCCGACTGCCCTCACGCAATGAATCGTGCGCTGCTATAACGTCTACCCCCTAGGATGACTGGGCCCGGTGCCCCGACGTATAACCAGTCTAGGCAGAAATCCTTGTCGACAAGGTGTCCAATGACTATGCACCTACGAGACATCTAGACTCACGTAAATGCATGGCCTAATTTGTTGGTACGACTGGAACTATACTTAGCAACTCATGATCTGAATCACACTTGGCATAACGTGCCTCGGGACCGTGAGACTCCCAATCGAGGGACCGCCTCGTACATTTTAACGTGGATAGGAACGCGAGACTCCCAACCGAGGGACCGTCTCGAACTTCTTAACATGGATAGGAATGCGAGACTCCCAACCGAGGGACCGCCTCAAACTTCTTAACGTGGATAGGAATGCGTGACTCCCAACAGAGGGACCGCCTCGTACATCTTAACGTGGATAGGAACGCGAGACTCCCAACCGAGGGACCGCCTCGAACTTCTTAACGTGGATAGGAACGCGAGGCTCCCAATCGAGGGACCGCCTCGAACATCTTAACGTGGATAGGAACGCGAGACTCCCAACCGAGGGACCGCCTCGAACTTCTTAACGTGACGAGCCTTAATACCGTGGGAACGAATAGCTATATGCAGCCGTAGAACCGTGGGACCGTGCATACGCTCAACTTGAACAACCAAATTCTTTGGGTACCTAACTCATGCCATAAGCCGTGTGATACAACTTATCTCGTGGGACGATCAAGGCTACGCCGAGCCTTGCTTCGAGAAAACGTACATGCTTTATCGAGCATATACGCGGGCGACGCCTATGACTTAGGCTAACTCATAGTTTGTGACGAATACCAACTTTTCCTTCTCCCAAGCCATGGGACGAAGGACCAAGTGTCATTTTTAAAGCACGTCGTGTACCAACTCTAATCCGACCGTGGAACGTTTTCCATGTTCTAAACTCGATTCGATCCGTCGGGATAATTCCCTTTAGCTATGTGGATTCGTCTTTTTTATTATTAAGCCTACTTGTACAAGTTTAAAATATGCGAATTATTAAGTGAAGGCTGAGATGAGGCAAGTTCACCAAAACTACCCCACCTGAGCGATGTTTTCGAGTCGCCGTTGTAAGGCTAAGTCCGAACGCCGTGGGCGTTTTGATTCCTCCGATTGACTTCGCGAGACGGGGCACTACATCATACACCACTCAGAAAAAGTTTCGTCCTCGAAACTAACTGAGTACACTTATTGATTATCACTTGTTTCAACATCCTACGTTTGTCGCACATATTTTTCCTTTGCATTCCTCAAATCCGAGCCACGTTCGTGCTTTCCACAATCCTTTTCTTCTAACTCACGATCTTAAAATCCTCGACACTTTTTCGTTCCTCAAGTCTCACTTGATTCAACGTATCACTTAGTTAGATCGTGCACATATTCCAGTCGTCCCCAAAATACATCTATTTCAGCTAAGCCTCGTGATAGAGAATCCACCATCACCACTCGAGTCGGATCGTGCACATATTCGGCCGTCCCTGATATACGTGCATGTCAACCGAGCCTCGTGAGTAGTGCCTCCACAATTCCTATCCATCCGCACCGGAACGTCTGTCTAACCGCTAGGCTATGTCTTTTAGGCTATAGTCAATCCGTCAGTATTGGAATCATAGTTCCCAAACAATAATATCAACACTGACCACATCCTAAGGTCAAACCAAGTTGATAGTACGGGGTTTTCTACCCAAGCTTGCATCACTCCAATTTTTAAACTTCGAGCATCGATTCCCTACACACATTCCAACGTTCGTCGTACGAGGTCCAGTTGTTCAGCAAAGCCATCCTACGATAACTCACGTTTCAACCAATTCTTTGACCTATCGATATCCCTCGTTCATTAAGCCATTTCGTATAGTCTATCTCTTTGAATACGTTCGACATAGTCCGCCTCCAAGTCAAGCACGCTACTACACGATTCATCGCTAAACCATAAGTCATATTTCATACTCCTTAAGTCATTTATCCCAATTCACGAATCGATCACAAGGTCATCTAATTTAACAATACTGTTTGCAAAAACAAAAGTATGATATTTATTTCACAAACTTTGTAAAGAATATTACAAGAATTCTGGGAAAGTACAACTATAGGAATCCGATCTGGATGACGATCGCTTTATCCCTTGGACGATGTGAACTTTTGAAGACGAAAGCTTTTGAAGATGACTGAAGGCAGGAAGCCTCTGATGGAACGAAGGCAGGAAGCCTCTGATGAACTGAAGGCGAAGAGCCTCTGAAGAACACAGCAGCACTTTAGCAAGAACTCCTGGATTCTCTGAAGAGAATAATCTCCCTGTGTGTAATCTGATCTCTCTGATCTGTCCCCTGTTGAATGGAAACGAAACTCTATTTATAGAGTTCTGAAATAACTGTTTTAGGCAGTTATTCTGGAGAGTGCCTGGTTGAAGTGCGCCTGTTTTGAGCACGTATGACAAACTGTGCCTGTTTTGAGCACGTATGACAAACTGCGCCTGTTTTCACTCCATTATCACGAACGTGCACCAACTGCTCTAGACACGTGGCATTATTTGATTGACATGCGCTTGGTCGTGTACAGTTAGTGGGACACGTGTTGGACATGTAGAGTGGTAGTTAGGCGTTGATTTAGTCAAAGCGCGCCTGTTTCAGGGACACGTGACAAGCTCTGAATTGATGTTGTATTGAACTGCGCCTTCTTCACTGAGACGTAAGCGCAATCTGCAAAGTGTGCTTGATATAGTCAAAAGTAGACGCAGTCTGTCGATAGTGCCTGGTTCTTCGATGTAGGTGCAATCTGTCTAGACAGCTATCATATCTTCCTCGAGTGCTACGCTGTCAGAATAATGATGAGATGTCATTTCGATTTACGTGCTATCAGATAATAATGATTATGTGATCTACGCGCGGTTTGAGAAATACGCCTCTCTGAGTACTGAATAGGCGCTATTTGAGTTTGATTGAGAACTAGGCACAGTCTGCCCTGTTGACGGAAAACTAGGCGCAGTCTGCCCAGATTCATGAATTAGGCGCAGTTTGGCTAGCTGGCTGAAAACTAGGCTCAGTCTGCCCTGTTGACGGAAAACTAGGCGCAGTCTGCCCAGATTCATGAATTAGGCACAGTTTGTCTTTAAGCAGTCAACTAGGCGCAGTTTGATTTTTTTTTTTACCTACAAGACCCCCTTCAAAGTTTTCGAAAGTTGATTTTATTCAAAATTTCGAAATACTTTGAATTTTGAAAATCAAATCAAGTTGCGCATAGGCTAAGTTGTCTGCTCGATCTGGAAGGATTAACCTCACGTTTCAGACATTTAATGAATATCCGAATGATGAATCTTCATTTTTCAAGACTGATTGAATTCAATTCTTTATGGAGGAATATAAACCACCGGATGATGTGAGAAAGAGGATAAACCGTCAGATGATGAAGATGAACGGTATAAACCGTCAAATGGGGTGATGAACGGGATAAACCGTCAAATGGTGATGATGAACGGAATGAACCGTCAAATGATGATGATGAACGGGATGAACCGTCAGATGATAATGATGAACGGGATGAACCGTCAGATGATGATGATGAACGAGATGAACCATCAAATGATGATGATGAACGGGATGAGCCATCGGATAATTTTGTATAGGATGTTCATTTAGAAGATATAGTCAATCGATGAATTTGACCAATACTGGTGTCAGAATCCCATGATCTGGAATCAGAAGAATTGGAGCGCTCGTCACTAACAGATTTAGAGACTGCTGGGGATAACACTTGCGGAGAAGCATATCCGAGCCCTCTGTTAGTCCTGCTGTAGTACATTTCAGACTTTCCATATGGAACAGCTGTACGAACAGGAGTTCGCCTTCCTTTGCCGTAGTTGAGGCCACTTTTGAAGTCGTAGCCCATCTTTCGGAGGATGTCTTTGCACTGCTGACTGTAACGATGATGCTGAATAGGTCCAGTATCGTTAACTTTGCTGTCATCCGTATAGCTGAACTTTTGTTCTGGTCCTTTACTAAAAAGTATTGGATTCTCGCCTTTCTTTCGAGAAGGAACAATAAAGCAGGACTTCTCTGGCCGATCATTTGAGACTTCCGTCTGAAGAGCTTGCACAACTCCCATTGTGAATGATTGGAAGCTATCTAACATTTCCAAATAATACTTAGTATAGTAGATGACATCAGTATACTGGAAAGGAGATACATCTTCATTGATATACACAGTGGTATTTACAACAGGACCTTTAGCCTTAGCAGACTTGGTCAGATTGATTACAAGAGGGGGAGAGGAAGAACGTGAAGGAAGTTTAGACTTGTTTACGACGGAGGTCAATAACAAGCGACTCAGAGGAGGTGAGCTCCCTATTTTCCTTGTCTTTGATAACAAGTGGCTCAAAGGAAGTGAGCTGCTTTTTTTATCTTGTTACGACGTAAGTCAAATAACAAGAGGCTCAGAGGAGGTGAGCTCCCTTTAATCATCATCAGTTGGCTGTTTCTGAATTGGCAAGTGAATAGCCAATAGTTTAGAGGACTGAGGATAAGAAACCCGCCCTTTAACAGGTATGATGAGGGTTTCACTGGACGTTGCTTCCTGATCTTCTTCTGTGTCAAGAGACAGAACAATCTTCATGAATTCCTTTTTATACATGCGAGAGTCATTGCAATATGCCTCAACTCCTTTGAAGGGATGGAGATCAGCCACCTCCTTATGGACTTCTCCATTGTCATCAACGTATTTAAAACATTGATGAAGAGTGGAAGGAACGATGTTATGTTCATGCAGGAATGGCCTCCCCAGAATAGCATTGTATGAGCAGCCATGGTTGTCGATGATATAAAAGGTAACCTTAGTGCGCAGATTGCCTATTTGTAGTTTTAGGCGAATCTTGCCCAAAGGTTCGCTTTTACCTTGGTTGAATCCCAGAATTGTGGTAATGGTAACAGAAAGACTATGCACAGGTATTTTCAGTACATCTAGCATAGTCTTCGTCCTAATACTGAGAGCGGACCCAGGATCAATCAATAGACGATCAACCTTCATGGAATCGATATAGCCCGTAAAATATAGAGGACGGTCATGTCGATTATCTTCTAGCAGCATATCGTCCTGCGTAAAAGTGATGTTCGGCATCAAGTCCAGAACACTGTGGCAGTGTAGGCAAGAAACTGGTTCTGCTTCCAGCTTCTTGAGGAAAGTCAAGCAGGTTTCTGCTTGCATCAGGGCTTCACTTAGAGTTTCCCGAGTCTCTCTGGAAAGACGCAAGAGCTCGAAGATTGACAATCTGGCTGGTGTATTAGCTAATTGAACCAAAATATCGAAATTGTAAGGCTTCTCAAATCCTGTGAGTGATAATTTCTTCAGAGGTTTGTCGAAGCGGACTTGTTGCTTGCCCTTGTCTACTGCAGTAGATTTGGGAGGAATAGACACCACTACTGGTACAGATGCAGAAGGATTCTCTTCAATAGATGCAGGTTGTGCTGGAGCAGACTCCGAAGAAGACTCTGGAGCTTCTGGGACTTCCCGTTGATATGTTTTTCCTGATCTGGTGCCGATCAAGATCTCTTCTTCGTTTGTAGGGTCGAAGGACACCATGTTGCAAATCTTTATCTTGCCTTTAGAACGATCTTTCTTCTTGGAATATGAGACTTCAAACTCTGAAGCGAGATCAGGATGGATCCACATAATTTCACCATTATCAAGAGATAATGGAACAAGGCCTTTATTCTGAGAAAGAGGGAGATTCTCAATCTCAAGAGTAGCTTTGGGGATTGGAATGACGTCGTCTTGCACCATCAGAGGAGGAAAGTCTCCAAATTGAACTGAGACCATGTTTGTGGTCACAGTCTTTTCGTCTTGTTGAAGAGTGATAACCCCAGCGTTGACTAGCTCTTGGATCTTGCCTTTGAGCACGTAGCATGCTCGAGTAGGATGTCCAACAAACCTGTGATAGACACAATATTTTGGATGGTCAGTCTTACCAACCTCTTCCGCCCTTTTAGAGTCGGGTAATTGCAGTTTGTTGCTCTTTGTAAGACATTCAAAGATACCCATGATGTCATCTTCATCGAAAGAGTACTCTTCTTTAGGACGTGGTGCTCTTTGAGGTTGTTGTGATGGAGTATGTGCAGATTGAGCAACATTGACAACCAGTGCTTCTTTATTCTTTAGATTTATGGCCAAAGCTTCTTTAAGAGTAGATGTATCTTTACCCCTCTTGTTATTTTGGTGATTGTTGTTAGAGTTTGAGCTATGATCGCCTTGGTCAGGATTCATGTGAACCCCCAATGTCTTGAATTTTTTAGCGCTGAGTTCTGCTGCCTTAGCATTAATAATGAAAGAAGGCCAATCCTGGAATTGAGTTGCCCCTGTCCACATACTGATAATTGGCAAGAGATTATTCTTGCAAGTATCGATTGTAACAGCAGATGGTGTTCCCATTGGCATTTTGAGAGCTTCGCGATGGAACCTCTCGATAAATTGCTCAGCAGGCTCATTATTTCTTTGTTTAATTTTAATGAGGGCTGACATGGTCATGTCGTTGACGCCTTCATAAAATCGTTCAAGGAACATCTGTTTGAAACTAGCAAAAAAAGTGATACATCCGTCTGGTAGACTTCGGTACCAGTCATAAGCAGCGCCAGTTAAGCAACTGACGAATACCCGAGTAAGAAGGGCATCATTAGGCATCGAACTGCATAATGGTGGGGAATTTGTATTTTGGCAGAAACTGCATTTTCTTCCATTCGGCGGGATAGGGTTGTTTAATGCCCAACCGTTGTAAGCCTTCCCTTTGGGTATAGGCTTCAAATTGATTCCGCAATTGTTCAACAGCATCATTAGCATTCCCTGAAGATTGAGGATTGCTAGATTGATTGGTAATGACCGGAGGAGGAACCGCATGGTAAGCATCACCCCCAGCACCAGTTTGGCTAAGAGTAACCTGAACTGGTACTGTGGTGACTGGAGGAGGTGGTACCCCCAGACCAGGGTTCTGAGGAGTGGAAGAAATCAATGGTTCAGGAGTTATGACTGGTGGAGTATGCTGAGCCATAATAACATCATGCATTTTAGCCATCATTTCGGCCATAGTCTTCAATTGTTCTTCTAGTGCAATAATCCTTTGATTCTGATTGTTGGAACCAGAAGCATCTTGTTCTTCAGTGACGTATGCTATCACTTCTCGTGCCATGACAGATGACACAGTTTGTTCAGAGCTATCACTGTCGACAGCATAGTCAGAACTACCCCCAGCATGAGAGGTAGAGATATCACGGTAAGGAAAATTCCTTTGACCTATTGTTTCTCGGCTTCGAGATCGAGTATGCTGGTAAACACCATCATCTGATTCTCGAAGTCGGTCAAGATAGTGCTGGCTGGGTCTCCGGTTCTTTCCGTGCTTGCATTTTCTACCCCCAGAATCTCTGGAAGTCATGTTGACGGAGGCAAACATTACCTCTTCTTCATCATCAGTCCTTTGATCAACAGAAGGGAAAGTCAAACGCTCGAAGACAGAACATTTGGTTGTTTGGCAACAACATTTGATAACCACTTCGTGAGGATGATTGCAATGATGAACATGTGATTGTTTGGGAGAAGTGGGGGTGATATCCCGTTTCTGCCTGAGATGATCCCGAAGATCAGAGACAACGGAACGAGAAGAAGTAGCAGGGATATATTCATGGATGACATTTGGAACATGGTTCCGATTTCGTAAATGTTCGATTCCATGAGTATAAAGAGAGGTACTCATCTGATTGGCGTAATTGTCAGGATTCCTTGCCTCAAAAGGTTGATACTGAGGCAAGTTGATCTTAACATGCTTGCGTTTTACAGAGGTAGGTTTTGATTGGGGTTTTCTATTAAGATATGCCCGTAAATCATTTAAACCGCCCCTGGGAATCTCAGTTTGTGAAACTTGTAATTTGCCTTGTTCGGATCGTGAAATCCGCAAATTAGGCAATTTCTGAATATTTGCCTTGGGAGTAGGTAAAATACCTCTCTGATTAGTACGAGAACCTTTGTTAAAAGAAGTTTTCATACTAATAGGTGCAGAGGCACTATCAGTTGGATCCTCCTCGATAAGAATCGAAGAAGACTTGGAAAAGGCCAGAGGACCTTTTCCATTGTTTTGAGATGAAGGGATAGTTAAAGAGCATTTCCCTCTGTTATCTTTCAAGTTTTGAGCTTGGGAAGATTGGGAGAAGACCAAGGGGCCTTTTCCTTTTGATGGAATGGAAGAAGGAACAGCCAAAGGACTGTCCTCAGCAAACTGCGTCTGAGCAGTTTGGGGTTTCTGGATTCTGGAGTGATCCGGAGTAGACTGCGCCTGAGCAGACTGCGCCTGAGTAGACTGCGCCTGTTTAGTCAGGGCAGCAAATGTATTGGATTGAGCCTTGGCAGCAGCAGAAGATTTGACTTGTGCCAATTTGGCACAAACTGTGCCAGAAGAAGGTTTGGTGGCAGACTGCGCCTGTTTCCCTAAGGAGAGAACAGACTGCGCCTGATTGTGAGGCAGAGATTGTGCTGTTTTGGCATGAACTGTGCCAAAAGATGGTTTAACAACAGACTGCGCCTGTTTTCCTAAGGAGAGAACAGACTGCGCCTGATTGTGAGGCAGAGATTGTGCTATTTTGGCATGAACTGTGCCAAAAGATGGTTTGACAGCAGACTGCGCCTGTTCCTCTAAGGAGAGAACAGACTGCGCCTGATTACCAGAGATAGACACTGGTGTCTTAGAAACAGCAGGTTGTGCCGAGGAAGTGGCAGTGTTCTTCATTAGAGAAGTAGCAGAGTTCTTGGGAGCCCACACTGAGCGAGTCTTGCTCTTGACGGAAGTCGTAGTGCGGCGAGGAGTGCTTTGTGCATTAATCAGTGCTTCGTAGGCCGTTTGGTCGACTTTCACGACCAAAGTCTTCTGCGTCGAGCCGATAGACGCCGTGTCACATTGAGTTGTCACCTCTTCATCGGAGGAAAAGGTCGTCCCCAGCAGAGTCGCCATTTTGTTTGCAAAAACAAAAGTATGATATTTATTTCACAAACTTTGTAAAGAATATTATAAGAATTCTGGGAAAGTACAACTATAGGAATCCGATCTGGATGACGATCGCTTTATCCCTTGGACGATGTGAACTTTTGAAGACGAAAGCTTTTGAAGATGACTGAAGGCAGGAAGCCTCTGATGGAACGAAGGCAGGAAGCCTCTGATGAACTGAAGGCGAAGAGCCTCTGAAGAACACAGCAGCACTTTAGCAAGAACTCCTGGATTCTCTGAAGAGAATAATCTCTCTGTGTGTAATCTGATCTCTCTGATCTGTCCCCTGTTGAATGGAAATGAAACTCTATTTATAGAGTTCTGAAATAACTGTTTTGGGCAGTTATTCTGGAGAGTGCCTGGTTGAAGTGCGCCTGTTTTGAGCACGTATGACAAACTGCGCCTGTTTTGAGCACGTATGACAAACTGCGCCTGTTTTCACTCCATTATCACGAACGTGCACCAACTGCTCTAGACACGTGGCATTATTTGATTGACATGCGCTTGGTCGTGTACAGTTAGTGGGACACGTGTTGGACATGTAGAGTGGTAGTTAGGCGTTGATTTAGTCAAAGCGCGCCTGTTTCAGGGACACGTGACAAGCTCTGAATTGATGTTGTATTGAACTGCGCCTTCTTCACTGAGACGTAAGCGCAATCTGCAAAGTGTGCTTGATATAGTCAAAAGTAGGCGCAGTCTGTCGATAGTGCCTGGTTCTTCGATGTAGGTGCAATCTGTCTAGACAGCTATCATATCTTCCTCGAGTGCTACGCTGTCAGAATAATGATGAGATGTCATTTCGATTTACGTGCTATCAGATAATAATGATTATGTGATCTACGCGCGGTTTGAGAAACGCGCCTCTCTGAGTACTGAATAGGCGCTATTTGAGTTTGATTGAGAACTAGGCACAGTCTGCCCTGTTGACGGAAAACTAGGCGCAGTCTGCCCAGATTCATGAATTAGGCGCAGTTTGGCTAGCTGGCTGAAAACTAGGCTCAGTCTGCCCTGTTGACGGAAAACTAGGCGCAGTCTGCCCAGATTCATGAATTAGGCACAGTTTGTCTTTAAGCAGTCAACTAGGCGCAGTTTGATTTTTTTTTTTTACCTACAAATACGTTGCGCCCCGATCTCACGCGAGTCAGATTATCCATGGTAGGCACGAATCACCATGCACGATCCCGCGGGATAATCATCCTCATCAGGACGTAACTCTTGTTCGAGTCTAGACTAATTCATTCTCGATGTGCGGATTGGACCTACTCAATCCTCAAGTTTATTTCATTCATCAATCGCAAGTCCTAACATCCTCAATTTTTCTTTCGTATCAAACCGACAAGTCGAGACAATCAACGTTGTCGCGTACTGATTTTCCTAGTTTGATCATTCCCGCGACATGAATCACCATGTCAGCGCTCACGCGGAACGATCGCCCCAATTTCGATACAACGCATGTGCGAGGCTAGAGTTGCGCTCGCGCAAGACAAGATCCTCGACGTTGTGGTTATCCGCGTAACCATCAAGACACAATCATTTTCATCCAACATTCATCTCGATCAAAATCCTAAGTATAGCATCCAACCGAATAGTAACACTTGCACGGTCGTCATTCGCCGAGTCAGAGTACCCCCGAGTTATCGCATATCGATCTTTGATACGTCTCAATACCATCGACGATATGTGTAACCTGACGATCTTCCTTTGCAACCAAATTTTGAGTCGTACGAATGATGCTATCGTCCGACTAGATAATCTCCTCAACATTCAATTCAAGTTCGATCCTTATCCCTTTATCTTGAGTCATCGACCAATATATTTCCTCAATTCGCATCGTCCCTTTACTAACTCAAATCATCGAGCAACATTCAATCCAATCCTTAGAGTCATTCGCGTAACTTCAAAATTCAACATTTTCACGCACGCTATTTTTCCGTTGTGCTAACTTTTTATATACGATCCGTATCAATTTCTTCGATCAAGTCATTCGTTCGCTACACCTTAACTTTTTTCTCGATTCGATTTCATCTACTCGCTCATTTTTGCGTTTCATACTTGCGTAATCCTCAATCCCGTGCACGTTCCATGCGTGTCAATTCTAGGTTGTTCGAATCCACTCATCAAACTCCAAGACTAAAACTTATTCATCGATACTCAATCTATGGCTTTGCATACACACGATGCTTGCTGATAGACTCATCGACACCCCGCATCCTCAATCGATCGATCGATCGATATTCCTGAGGCTATCGCATACACCACTCAGGAATGAAGTCATTCAAATAATCCTCAAAACTATCATTCGAATCAAAATTGACTTCTTCGAATCCCGTTCGAACCATTCCTTTAATTTTCAAGCACGCTCATCTATATCGCACCGACGATATCGTCGCTCGATAGCACCCCTATCGATAATCATCTCACTTTACTCAATCGAGTTCAACTCATTCTTGTTCGACATAATTCGATTCCCGCACTCGACTTTTCTAAGGTCGACGCAACTTTGGTGTATATGCCCAGCCCGACTTAGCCAACCGTGCTTACGTAAACCATCTTTTTGTTTCTTTTCAAAAACTGTTTTCCTACATTTTACAAAATAGATAGACTTATTGTATGGACATCCCGTGGGACATTTGAGAGAGAGCGCACCAACGATATCAACTATACGGAAGCAACATTTCAGAGTTTGCGAAAACAACGGAGTTAAAAAATTCAATCGATAGTCCAAGGACGTAAAGCCGTGCTCTGATACCATTATGTCACGTCCCGCTCCCGCAGGAGCGATCGTCCTCGCTAAGGCGTGATGCCGTACAAGCCTAGATTGCGCTCGTGCAAGACAGTTCCATAACGGTCGATTACATCGGCGGCGACGGGGTCGTCGCACAGAAGTCCCAAGCAGAAACATTGAACACGTAGCAAAAATTTAGAACGAAACACAAGTTATTCAAAAGAAGCTCTTTATTGAAAGGTTACATTGGGGGCGCAAGGCTAAGATTACAATCGCTCAAGCTCACTCTTCTCATATTTACAAGTCACTTAGCTCTCTCTCATCTCTCGATACATATTTGTCGATCCAGCGAAAGCTTCGGAAGGCGATGTCCATATATTATGTCCCGTATAAGTCTTGGATCCATACGGCCGTACGCTTCGAATCGCCAAGGAACTCCATGCCTCGACGCATCCAAGTGAGCTCCGCGCCACGAGCTTCTACCTGTGCCTGCACATGGAAACTGTGTGGGTGTCAGTACTCAACTGTACTGGTGTAGTGAGCTCCTCGTCCACCCATACAAAACCGACACGTTTATTTTACTTTGTGGAATATAAGCCCCTTTACAATTGTCTTTCTAGTCTTGCCTTTGGATCGATTTTAGGACCGACGCCTTGGTCTATTTTGTGTCTTTAGACTGTCACCGTGCCTTGCACTCATAATGAACTCATACTCGCCGCTTGACATTTCTCGTGCTCGCAACGTCAACGTATCGCCTCGTGCATGCAATGTCAACGCTCCGACTCATACTTGTCTCTCGTGCCATACTCTGGGACGTATCAAATACTTGCCCGTGCCTCAAACATCGAGGCCGTGCCTCACCGCGTAACCTGACTTATCCAAACTCGCCTTACGGCCGTTCCAGACTTAACTCGAAACGTCTAACACAACTTGTGGAACAGGTGTTGGGAACTCAAGTACGATGCCATATCTCGTGGCGAAACATATGTCTTTACGTATGACCAAATCTTAGGCTCATATTACCTTGGGTGCATACCGTGCATGCTTTCCACAACACATCACAAACCGTGCTTACGCTTCTTTTGTTAGGACCGACACCGTACATGCGGATTCGCCGCGTAGCACGCCAATTATCTATATGAAAGGCCACTGGCATGACAAGCCATCGCGGACAAAGCTCGGGTAGGCGGCGGGTCCTTTGATGCAGGTAGCGAGTCCCATGGAAAGCCCCCGACTACCCTCAGCAATGAATCGTACGCTGCTATAACGTCTACCCCCTAGGATGACTGGGCCCGGTGCCCCGGCGTATAACCAGTCTAGTCAGAAATCCTTGTCGACAAGATGTCCAATGACCACGCACCTACGAGACATCTAGACTCACGTAAATGCATGGCCTAATTTGTTGGTACGACTAGAACTATACTTAGTAACTCGTGCTCTGAATCACACTTGGCATAACGTGCCTCGGGACCGTGAGACTCCCAACCGAGGGACCGCCTCATACATTTTAACGTGTATAGGAACGCGAGACTCCCAACCGAGGGACCGCCTCAAAGTTCTTAACGTGGATAGGAACGCGAGACTCCCAACCGATGGACCGCCTTGAACTTCTTAACGTGGATAGGAACGCGAGACTCCCAACCGAGGGACCGCCTCGAACATCTTAACGTGGATAGGAACGCGAGACTCCCAACCGAGGGACCGCCTCGAACTTCTTAACGTGGATAGGAACGCGAGACTCCCAACCGAGGGACCGCCTCGAACATCTTAACGTGGATAGGAACGCGAGACTCCCAACCGAGGGACCGCCTCGAACTTCTTAACGTGACGAGCCTTAATACCATGGGAACGAATAGCTATATGCAGCCGTAGAACCGTGGGACCGTGCATACGTTCAACTTGAACAACCAAATTCTTTGCGTACCTAACTCATGCCATAAGCCGTGCGATACAACTTAGCTCGTAGGACGATCAAGGCTACGTCGAGCCTTGCTTCAAGAAAATGTGCATGCTTTATCGAGCATATACGCGGACGACGCCTATGACTTAGGCTAACTCATAGTTTGTGACGAATACCAACTTTTCCTTATCCCAAGCCACGGGACGAAGGACCAAGTGTCATTTTCAAAGCACGCCGTGCACCAACTCTAATCCGACCGTGGGACATTTTCCATGTTCTAAACTCGATTCGATCCGTCGGGATAATTCCCTTTAGCTATGTGAATTCGTCTCTTTTATTATTAAGCCTACTTGTGCAATTTGAAAACACACGAATTATTAAGTGAAGGCTGAGATGAGGCAAGTTCACCGAAACTACCCCACCTGAGCGATGTCTTCGAGTCGCCGTTGTAAGGCTAAGTCCGAACGTCGTCGGCATTTTGATTCCTCCGATTGACTTCGCGGGACGGGACACTACAATATGAAGCTATGCCTCCAAAGATGATGGACTTAACTGCATCATCTCTCCGCTTAAGCCAACCCATCTTTTCGTGGCTACAGGCGATCCGTCCCTTCCATCTGGCTTACAGATTCGAAGATGAATGTTATCTAGAACTGTACTTGCCGAGTAGATTTGCACGGCAGTTCGGATATGACCAACTTTATGTAGGTAATGCCACCACGTGTCTACAAGCCAAGGGTTACCTCATTGATGGGGCTAGGACGTGGAACTATTACAACGCCCGGGACACAAAAGCTATGTTTTCTCTGCCCAATGATCTTCTACAAAGCTCGTTGTGAAACCCGTAATTTTAATTAATTAAAATTACGGGTTTCACAACCTTCCCTCCTTAGAAAATTTCGTCCTGGAAATTAAAGGACAAGGTCAGGGTTTTAATCATGCAATCATGCCTGAAATCAGTTTGGACATCTTCCTTAACAATCTTATGCCCAACTAGGTTAACAATCCCAAAACTCATCTAATGCTATATATTCATCAATTTTATCCACTATTTAATTTTCATTCTTCCCTCCTTTAGAAATAATGTTATTAATGATTACTAAATTCCCGATTCCATTCCTAAATTGCCAATCATCTTAAAATTTTGTCTTCTATATTTTCAATCTTGAACACATCTTATATTCATGCAATATGTATTTCTCCCAGCTTGCTAATGTATTCAATTTAATTCTATGATTTGATACTCCTAGTCTTTAATACTTCAATGTCAAGCCTTGGTGCCCAATAAAATCCTACACCACGTTTCAATATTCTGATTTATCACGATCCATAAAATTTTATCATTTCTTTCTCACAGATGATCACTCTTGTGATTTTAGACTAACATGTATATATCCTGATTTTAATTCTTTATTTATATATTTGATCCCGAACCCGAACTCTTATAAAATTTTATTTATCATGATTAAGCTCAAATCCTTCATTTTGCTTTTATTGTATCACTTCAACTGCCAAAATATCTTATTACATATTTCAACCAATCTTTCCATTGTAATCCTAGCATTCATACAATTGTCATCCTTGCTTAGTTATACCTTAAAAAAAATTCATCCGATTTATCATGCGTCTTCCTAAAATGTATCCTCATGCTTATCATTTAACCACCTCTATCCTAAATATCAATTTGCTTTGATATTAACATCATTAATTATCTCTTTCTTAATGTAAATTTAAATCACATATATTTATATTCTTCTCATTTTTATTCGTAACTTGTGTACTCTAGAAATCCATGCTATAAACTATTCTAGGTTTACATCATTAGACAGAATCAGATTCGAGACGTGATTGCTAGGTATAAAGATAAATATCAGCATGTTTTAAAATCATCTGTGATAGAGTTAGAATATTTGTTGTGATCAAAAATCATTTTAGACACGAGTAAAATCGAGGTATAAATTATATAATCATAATATAATGAAATACAAAGTTTTTTATTATCAAATAAATTGGAAAATACGATTTTTTCCAATAAAAAGTTAAATTTGACTTTTCTTCGTAAGATAGTAACTCACCTCGATAAACGCGCTTTAAGTAGAGTTGTAAATAACCTAAAATTTGACTAGGAAAAATACTAGAGATTGTAACTAGCACACCTAGATATGGATTGAATATTGGTGCTAAGTCAGGAATTCTCAATTGTAGGGTTTCGAGAACTGTACTAGCATCATCCCGGAACCAATATCGAATCAAGTCATAAACCAAGGCAAGTACATTTTGTGTTAGTTTACAATTATTTAGTAATCGTTTTATTGCAAGTTTAAACCACGATGCAACACGGAACTCTCTCTGAAAGCATTGACTTATTGACTGTTGGGTACTGGGGGGAGTAGTGTATTGAGTATGACCACATCCAAAATAGTATAATGACTGTGTTAGCTTACCCCTCAAACACACGGGGATAAGCCATATCGTATCAATAGGATACAACTGTACAACCTAATTCGGTCATATTTATTGCCTATTCACATCACAATATTTTAACTGCTGGAAAACTATTTATTTCAAATTGTTTAAAAGTGCATAACTCTATTATTATTTCAATTATTAAATTATCATGAAGTGTACTTTGCTCCTTTCCTGACTGGATTTCCCACCCCCAATAGGTTCCACTGATGAGACAGAGTTACTGATAAGTAGCTACTATGACCCTGAGTTGTATCCAGCTGTGCTACCAGATGATGCTGATCTTGGAGATGACGAGTCTATCTTTTAGCTGTTGTCATTTTCTATTTCCAGTTGTTGTTGTTTGAAAAGACTATTTCTATTATCAGTTGTAACTTTTGTTGGACAAGTTTTTAATTATCGAAATATTAAGTTGTGGCAATTAGTCTGTGTTGTTGATTACCTGCATGAGTGATACAGCTTACTGCCGCCGTCTCAACAACGGTGCAGGCTGGGCATGATCCGATTCGAACCAAGAAATTGGGACCGAGTCGTGACACACGCGTATGTTATATACATATGCAAACTTCTATACTTTAGCGAACACATTCGCTGAGAACTTTCACCCTGCACACAGCTTTGCAACTGAAAAGAGATCCAAACAAGGCAAACAAACTTCTCACTCTTTTCAGGATACAGAAGACAAAGATCCTGCAGATCCACCACTGGAGGCATCAATTTTAATGAATTATGCCGATCAAGTTCAAGATCCTCTGGATGTGTCCATAAAGGTCAGGAAAAAGAAATCCCCTGTTAAGGGTTTGAAGAAAAGAAAGACTAAGGAGACGACAGCACCTCCTCAGCAAGATAATAGACCCGATTCTCCAAGGGCTCCAGAGAAAAAGAGAATGACAGCACTGGTTATCAATGAGCCAACGACCATGAGAACAACTCGTTCTCAATCAAAATAGATGCTCCTTAGTTCTTCCTCTGGAGAGAAGGACATTACCACTTCTTCTATTCAGAAGCAGGGGAAATTATAGAAGGAGGCACATCCACTTCTTTGATCGATCCGGAGAGTGATCGCACTGGAGCTGTTACAGAGCCGGTCGCATCATCTCACAGAGAGTTCAGGAGGAAGTTGCTAATCACTGAAGATATACCATCTCAAGAAGGTAATACCAAAAATTGTGATACTTTAATATATCAATTTCTTTTGTCAACGATGTATATTAAATTGATCTTTTTTTTTGCATTGGTTACTTCAGCAAATGTCCAGTCTTCTACTGCCACCGCAGAAGCTTCAAATTTAGAGACTAGAACTGTACGTACTCCCGCAAATGTACTTGCTGCTGCGGGGATAACAGTTCCATCTCCAACTCCCATGAGTCCAGAGGTCACTTCTCCAAAATAGGATTTGCCTCCACAAGATCCTCCACAAGCTCAAGAGTCTACCCATTCCGAAGATGCGATGATTGAACTCTAGCTGGTTGTGACTTTGGTGAATACACCATCACCTCAGGAACCTCCAGCCGATGAAGAGCCTTCAACTGCTGAAGATGAAGAGAATGTGGTTATCGATGATGAACAGATCAATCATCCTGATATCGATGAACCCATAACCACCAAAAAACCTGAGACATCTGGAGTGGCAGCAGGATTAGTAGTTCAAACCCCAATAACTCTGCCACTTCAGACTGAATCAGGAGCAGGCAGTAGTCAAGCTATGTCTACAAAGACTTTGTCGAAGCTTCAGTCAGAGACAGTCAAACCTATTGAGACTTATCGTGATGTACCCAACTCAGGTAAATTTCTAAGTATAATCTATTTGTCGTAGCGCCTTCAACATTATATGTTATTTACATAAATGTCATATGTGATTTGCAGAAGAACCTGCAGGAACTGTAGCAGGGGAGGAAAGCTCTTCCCATATTAGCGCTCAAGATGAAGTGCCTCCACCTACAAAAACTGTGAAGACTCCAACAGATGTAGTAGCTACTCCAGGAGCCATAGCAACTAATAAGTTTGTGGTGACCTCCTTCACAAGAGTCTTCTTTACATCCTTGGAGCCCCTAGTTCATAGAGTATTGGAGAGGGAAAATGTTCCTTTTAGTACCGTCCGAACTCCCTCTACATTCCTGATTGAAGGTATCCGAAGCCAAGGAGACGAGGCTCAGGCTACATTTTTGGAGCACATTTTGGATGAGCTGGAGAGCTCAATTAAAGCTTATAAAGCGCTTAAAAGAGGAGATATAGAGCAACTAGTCAATACAGAATATGAGACTATGGCTCGAGAAGCAGAAGCTAGTAAAGCCATTTTTGAGGCATTTTTGCTAGCTTTCACTAGGCAATCCTCTGAATTAGACATCCAAATCTCTGATGCAGCTGCTTTTGCTGAGAGTCACAAGACTAAAGCTGTAGAGGAAGAGAAAAAGGCTACTGATTTAGAGGCTAAGATTGCTCAACTTCAAGCAAAACTCCAGACTGTCAAGCAAAATTTGGAGCAAGAAAATCAGTTGCACCAAACTGCTGTTAATCAAATGGAGGCTCTGAAGCATCAGAAAGATGAATTTGAGCGTCTACAAAATGAAGAACTAGCACGTCAAACTGTTGCTCTACAACCTTTTGATCCTGAATCAGGACGAGTTGAAGCCAGGCAAAGAGTGCTAGATTCTCGTGATGAAAGAGTTCAAGTTCTGAAGAAGCAAATTGCAGAACTTATTACCTATCCTTCAGAGTAGAATGAGCAAATTTTGTTGTCTTTTTTAATTACTATGTATCCCTTTTGAAATAGAACTAAAATGAAAAACTTTTTGTGTGATTCCATTACTTGTTGCATATCTTGTTGTAGATATAAGTAAATAGAATCGAAAATATATTCAAAGGTACTGGATGTGATATATCTCTTGATTTAGAAAGTGATAATATTTATTATATCTGCTCAGAGGTAATGTGGACGTGACAGAATACAACGTTTAGTAATACTGTTATTTCAATAGACAACTTTATCAGAGGTAATAAGGACGTGACAAGTTGCTGATATAGACAATCGAAATTCAGAGTTGTGGGGGACGTGAATTCTTGTTATGATATGTCAAGGAAAGTGAATGAATGAGCAGTCACTTCGATTCTCGAGGAAGAGACACTGAATGAATGAACAGTCATTTCGATTCTCGAGGAAAGGACATTGAATGAATGAACAATGAACGATTAGACTTCTTTTAAAAAGTCGCATCGGTTCTTGAAGTCGACTATCTAGTCATTCTGTCTATAAATAGAGCAAAACTTTCGTAGATATCGTCAACTTCTTTTCTTTCTGTATAAGATGTCTTCCAAAGACTTGCACACTCCGAAGATCGAAGAAATGATCGAGACACCTTCTGCTGAGCCTCTGGTGCCTCCTCAGAAAGAAGTAGGTGAAGGCTCGACTGTTTCTGCACCAGAGCAGGACTTGACTGCCAAGCTAGTGGAGCCCGAAAGACTGCTAAAGAAGAAGCAGTAAGGGTGGCTGCCTGTGAGTTGCTAGTGTGTTCAGACAACGAGATGTTTGAATTACTGGCCAATCATGTATTTAATCGGGATGGATCGGGCCCTTGTCCCCGTCCTTAATATTATGTAACTCTTTTCTGTTTCTAAATAAAAATAAACTTTTATTTACATCATTTCTCTGAATGAAGAATATTTTGCTTTTATACATAATATTTCTTCAGAAATTTGCCATTGATAGGCATCATAGCAACTCTGCCATCCACATCTGTTAATTGATAGGCTCCATTTGAGAAAACCTTATTTATCACATACGAACCTTCCCATTTTGCTTCAAATTTGCCTTTGCTCATATGACTCATAGTTATAGGACGTCTGACTGTAAGAACTAGCTCGCCTACCTGAAATGTTCGTACTTTGACTTTGCGATTGAAAGCTTTTGAAATAGGGACTTGATAAAGTTCGATATGTTGCTGAGCTAATAGCCTTTTCTCATCGAGTGCCTCCAATTCTTGAAGCTGGAGACGATCATTATTTTCTGTGGTAAGTTCATTAGCAATGGCAATTCTCAGGGATGGAATTTGAATTTCCAGTGGTAAGACAGCTTCACATCCATATACCAGAGAAAAGGGTGTACAACCTGTGGGATTACGGACTATGGTGCGATAAGCCCATAAACGTTCTTCAAGTTTCTCACTCCAATTGCGTTTGTTAATAGAAACAAACTTTTTAAGAAGTTTGATAATGGTCTTATTGAATGCTTCAGCTAACCCGTTAGCTGCAGGATTATAGGCTGTAGAAGCAATATTATTAATTTTATTGTCATCACAGAACCTAGTAAACTTCTGGCTGACGAACTGTGGCTTATTATCATGGATGATCCGACGAGGTACGCCAAATCTGTATATCACATGATGTTTGATGAAGTTGATGACACTGCTAGTCTTCACTTCAGCTAAAGGTATAGCTTCAGCCCATTTAGAGAAATAATCGGTTATAGCCAAGATAAACCGACGTCCTTTAGATGAAGGAGGATTGATAGGACCAATTACATCCATGCCCCAAGCTTCAAAAGGCCATGAGGCAGCAGTCGGGTGAAGAAATTCCGACGGTTGGTGAATAAAATCCGCATGAATCTGACATGCTCGACATTTCCTTGCATAGTCAATAGCATCTGATACCATAGAGGGCCAGTAATAGCCCATATGTCGGATACAATCCTGTAGTTTAGGACCACGCTGATGTGCTCCACAGACGCCATCATGAGCTTCACGTAATATCTGCTTTGCTTCATCACCAGCAAGACATCTCAAAAGTAATCCATCAAAAGTTCTTCGGAAAAGAGTTTTGGTGGTATGATTATAATAGAATCGAAGCGATCGCCGACGGATACTTGTAGCTTCTTTAGGATCTTCTTGTAATATGTCATGTACTACAAAATCGATGAAAGGTGCTCTCCGGTCCTCGCTAATGACATTGACTTCAGTTGAATTACTGAATTCAATGTTATGGTTATTTTCAATACAGAATAATTCTCTATTAGAGATAACAACCATTTGTTGTCTTTTGACTGGAACTGCTAAGACTGCAGCCAGGTTAGCTAAAGCATCAGCTTCAGTGTTATAAGCTCGACATACATGCTCAATAAAGAATCCTTTGGACGAAGAAGCTATTCGAATTGCTGCTTCATGATATGGTACTAGATCTTGATGTCGAACTTCATATATGCCTCTAACCTGATTAACATTCAGTTTAGAATCACCATATACTTCAAGATATTCAATATCCAGTTGTTTGGCTAATTGGAGTCCAATGAGGAAAGTATTGTATTCAGCCACATTATTGGAGCACGACTCATCTAATGAATAAGCTCTCTGAATAGTTAATCCATCTGGTGAAACGAGAACAATTCCTACTCCAGCAACAAGAGAACCTCCAGGTCCAATTCTAGACGCTCCGTCAAAGAACAACCGCCAAGTAGGAAATTCTTCTGAGATCATATTTGATTCCAATGTTTCATCGGGAATCTCATCATAAAGTTTAGATGTTTCAGGAACAGGATGAGCTGCTAAGAAATCAGCTAGTACTTGGCCTTTCACAGACTTTTGAGGGACATACACCATATCATATTGTGCTAATAATATAGCCCATGTAGCAAGCCTAGAATTAAGTGTACTGGGCTTCTTCATTAAAACTCGAAGAGGATTGACTCGGGATATAACATGAATAGTTTGGCCAATGATGTAACGCCTTGTCTTTTCAACAACAAACATTAAGGCTAAGTATTCTTTCTCTACCGGACTACAACGATGTTCATCTCCAATCATAGTCCAACTAAGGTAGTAGATAGCTTGTTCATGACCTTCTTTATTCTTCTGAGCTAGCAATGCTCCTAATGAATGATCCATTGCCCGGACATACATCAAGAAGGGTATTCCTGAAATCGATGGCACTAGCACTGGTGGATTCATCAAATATCGCTTTATATCATCAAATGCTCGTTGACATTCTTCCGTCCAAATGAAAGATACACCTTTTTTCATTAACTGAGTAAATGGTCTGCAACGTCCAGATAAATTCGAAATGAACCGTCTGATGTACGCAAGTCGACCCTGGAATCCTCGTAGCTCTTTTAGGTTGCGTGGAGGACGCATTTCTTGAATGGCTTTGATCTTCTCGGGATCAACGTGTATACCCTTAGAGGTAATGACGAATCCGAGAAATTTGCCACTAGAGACACCCAAAAAAGACTTGGTGGGGTTCATTTTGAGTTGATGCTGGCGCATTAAATTGAAAATAGTTCTTAAATCTTGAATGTGATCTTCCTTTAGACGACTTTTGACAGCAATATCGTCAACATAGCATTCGACAGTCTTTCATAGATGATCTCGAAAGATAGTACTCATAGCCCGCTGGTAAGTTGTACCTGCATTCTTAAGACCGAACGGCATGACTGTATAACAGTATACTCCATAAGGAGTACAGAATGAAGTGTGTTTTTTATCTTCAGGATTCATCCGAATTTGATTATATCCAGAAAATCCATCCATGAAAGAGATTCGTTCGAATCCACAGGTATTATTGATCATGACGTCAGTAATTGGGAGAGAAAATTCATCTTTAGGGTAAGCATCATTAAGATCCCAAAAATCTATGCATACCCGAACCTTTCCATTTTTTTCAAAACTGGTACAACGTTGGCTACCCAGTCAGGATGCTGTTCTTCTCTGATAAAACCATAAGCGATGAGCTTTTTGACTTCATCATCTATTGCATCCATCATCTCAGTCTTGAATCACCGTTGCTGTTGTTTGACTGGTTTGGCATTAGGTAAGATGTTAAGTTTATGAGTTGTAACCTGAGGATCTAAACCTAGCATATCTTTATAACTCCAGGCGAAAACATCAATATATTCACGAATGAGGTGAATTAATTCTTGTTTATCATCTTCTGCAAGATTTTTGCTAATGAAGATCGATCGTGACACACCTTTCTCTCCAACATCGATCTGGACTAGTTGATCCTCAATAGGTGGTTCTCGTTGTTCAAAACAGAGTTCCCACTGATTGTCCATCTTTTGAGCCCAAGGGTCTATTTCAAGAGCTTCCTCAATATCATCTTCGTCCTCTTCTGAGAATTCAGCAGACACCATGTTAGAAGATACTGTTACCCGATGAATATGACTAATACTGGTATCATAATCCCATGAGATAGAATCAGAAGAGTTAGATCGTTCTTCTTTATCGGATTCGAAAGGTTCTGGAGTCGGAAGTGGTGAAGTATAACCTAAACCCCGCTTCGTTTTACTATAGTATTGTTATGATTTTCTTTTTGGAACAGAGATACGAATAGGAGTTCATCTTCCTTTTCCTCTATTGAGACCAGTTCTGAAATCATAGCCCATCTTACGGATGATTGCCTTGGATTGTGGACTATAACGACGTAATTGTAGCCTTCAAGTATCATCCGTATTATCGTTTTCAAGCATAATTTTTTGTTTTTCTCTTTTCTTAAAGAGTATATGAGTTTCGCCTTTCTTTCAAGACGGTACTAAGAAGTATGATTCTTGTATTGAATCCAATAATACCGTATTTCGTAGAGATGATACGACTCCTATTGTAAGTGTCTTAAAGCTATCTAGCATATCCAAATAATATTGAGTATAATAAGAGACATCAGCATACTGCAAAGGAGATGCTTTATTGATTTTTACACCATTATTTACAACAGGACTTTTAGCCTTAACAGGCTTAGCCAGATTGATAACTAGAGGGGAAGAAGAAGAGCGAGAAGTAGGAGGAGACTTTCTACGACGAAGGTCGATTACAAGTGCCTCAGAAGAGGTGAGCTGCCTTTGTTCCAGACTAACACCAGGGGGCTGCTTCTTGTGAGAAGAAAGGTAGATAGTCAACGGTTTGGAAGACTGAGGACAGGAAGTACGTCCTTTAACAGAAATTACCAGAGTATCATTTGGCACGTCTTTCTGTTCTTCATCAGTATCCATTGCCAGTACCACCTTCATAAATTCCTTCTTGTACATGCGAGAATCGTTGCAGTACGCTTCAACCCCCTTGAAAGGATTTAGGTCTGCAACTTCTTTTTGGACCTCTCTATTGCCATCCACATATTTGAAACATTGGTGGAGAGTAGAAGGTACAATGTTGTGTTCATGGAGGAATGGTCTTCCCAGCAAAGCATTGTATGAGCCATGATTATCAATCACATAGAAAGTTACTTTTGTACGAAGATTGCCGATTTGAAGTTTCTGGCGTATCTTCCCCAAAGGTTCACTTCTTCCTTGATTGAACCCCAGGATGGTAGTGATAGTTGTAGAAATATGATGCACTGGGATCTTTAAAGCATCCAGCAAAGATTTTGGCATGATACTAAGAGCAGACCCTGGGTCAATCAGAATGCGATCGACTTTCATGGTGTCCACATAACCTGTGAAATAGAGAGGACGATCATGACGATTGTCTTCTAAAAGCATGTCATCTTATGTAAAAGTAAAGTTGGGCATTAATTCAAATATACTATGCAGTGTGTACAGCTGACAGGTTCCTTTTCAGGCTTCTTGAGAAAAATGAGACAAGTATCAGCCTGCATCAAAGCTTCACTTAACGTTTCTCGAGTTTCTTTTGAGAGACATAAGAGTTCAAAGATTGATAATCTTGCTGGAGTGTTGGCCAATTGAGCTAATATATCAAAATTATACGACTTTTCAAGTCCAAGAGATGATGACTTCTTTAATACTTTATCAAAACGGACAGGTTGTTTTCCCTTATCTACTGATGTCGGTTTGGGAGGAATTGGTTCCACTACCGACGAGGATGTAGATGGTATATTTTCAGCAGGAGAAGATGATGTAGGAGGAACATCAGGAGATGAGACAGGATTCTCTTAATTTTTGGAATATTCCCGAAGATAAGGTTTCCCAGATCTAGTGCATATTAGTATTTCTTCTTCTGCTACCGGTTCAAAGGATACCATGTTGCAGTTCTTGGATTTGGTTTTAGAGCGCTTCTTTTGTTTGGAAGAGGAAGACGCTTCAAAATCTGCTACTAAATCTGGGTGAACCCACATGATTTCTCTTTTATCAGTGGACAGTGGAACCAGACCTTCATTTTAGGGAGGTGGAAGGTTCACGATCTCAGGAGTAGCCCTCGGGATAGGAACAACACCATCTTGTACAAGTTGTGGTGGAAAATCACCAAACTGTACAGAGACGACATTGGCCGTTACAGTCTTTTTATCTTGTTGGAGAGTAACTGCTCCAGAGTTGACCATCTACTGGATTTTGCCTTTGAGCACATAGCATGCTCTGGTTGGATGCCCTATGAATCTGTGATAAACATAATATTTAGGGTGGTCAGTTTTACCAACTTCTTCTGGCCGTTTTGCCTCTGGCAGTTGAAGCTTATTGCTTTTAATTAAGCAATAGAAAATGCTCATAATATCATCCTCGTCAAAAGAATATTCTTCTTTTGGACGGGGCACTTTCTGTGGTGGTGCTGATGGAGTGGGTGCCATCTGAGCAACATTAACAGCTAACGTCTCCTTGCCTTTGAGATTGATGGCCAATATTTCATTACCCTTGCGGTTGTTCTGGCGATTATTACCACCGAGTGTAGAATGCTCATCTTGATTAGGATGATTCATTTGAACTCCTAACTGTTTGAACTTTTTGGCACTAACCTCCGCCGCCTTGGCATTCACAATAAAAGAAGGCCAATTTTGGAATTGTGTGGATCCCGTCCACAAACTGATGATAGGCAACAAGTTTGATTTGCAAGTGTCTATCGTTACAGCAGATGGAGTTCCTAAAGACATTTTAAGTGCCTCTCGGCAGAATCTTTCAATGAAACTTTCTGTGGATTTATTGTGCCTTTGCTTAATTTTGATAAGGGCAGACATCGTCATATCGTTGAGCCCTTCATAGAATCGTTCCAAGAATATTTGCTTGAAAATAGCAAAAGAAGTTATGCAGCCATCAGGTAAGCTACGATACCAATCGTATGCTGCACCGGCTAAACAACCGACGAACACTCTGGTAAGGATAGCATCATTTGGCTGTAATTGGTCAGTCATCACTTCAAAGTGATTGATGTACTGACTTGGAGAAGTGCTGCCATCAAACAGCATAATGGTTGGAAGCTTGTATTTAGGAGGAAATGGAACCTCCTTCCATTCAGCAGGATAAGGTTATTTTATTCCAAGTCTTTGCAGACCATCCTTCTGCTTAAAGGCCTCAAACTGGGTGCGTAATTAAGAGTTTTACATCCTCATTAGCATCACCTGATTTCTGGGAATTGTAACGCCCCAGTCCCAAAATACGTAGGACTAAGAACGTAGACATGCCAGCTGTATTCATACGAAGTATACTCCAATATATGGAAGCCTCGTATAAATACATAAGCTGTAAAATGCAGTAGAACCATAACTAATCTCATCCACACAGAATAAATGAATAAAAGATCATATAATGAGAATGAATTTGTCTTGATACAATATGTTGGGCGGAGACAAATCTACTACCAACAAAAATAAAAAAAAGTACATAGAAATGAAATGAGTGGCGAGCGAAGCGAAGACGATCCAAATGCAATCATCCTCGAAGAAGTAACAAAGACCACGGCTAGAGCTAGAATACCTGCGAAAGACAATAGCACACACCTGGCAAGACAACCAGGTCCTCAGAGGGATGTAACAAGACACATAATAGCATGCCATATAAACTGAATAAATATTGCTCAAATAAATAAGTAAATCGAATTTATAACATAGTCTAATACGCACCTACTGAACGAACGTACCATCCCCCCAACCAAACAAGGACATGAGATGGTAAACTAATTCACGGCGACGTATCTTCCCATGCTAAGAATCCGATATGGTATCCGGACCCCAACAAGGTTCAATACCTTCTCATCAAAGTAGTAAGTCACACCTACAACCAAACAAGGACAAGATGTGACCAACTAATTCACGACAAGTTATTGTTCCAAGTCACGGTCAGATACAAGTACCGAAACCAAAAGTACTCGTACCTAACGGATAGAGGTACCTAACCGTTCTAAGTGAAATGTTTGTTAAGAACAATCCTTCCTGCGCATGAGCCCTGGCTGAATAGGATCGGCGTAGTCCCCTCTTGGGCACCAGAGGCCCCAGCAGGAAGAGTATGGGTCATCAACCCCGTATCTCCAGCGGAGAGTCCGGGTCACAAGGGAAGTGCATCGAAGCCCATACGCTAAGGAATTGTCCTCCCCGCCCAATGCCTACTGTGTTGTATCCACAACACAACCACTATAACCGCTAAGTCAAACTAGCATGCAACCTCTATTAGCGGTTATTCCTATCGCACGGCTTGTACGTACTGGTGGCCAGCCAATCACGCACTTCCGTGTTCTACATGCGACACACAACTTCGTGTTACAACGTGTCAAGGCCAATGAATGCAACACACAAGGTGGTCCCTTAAATCTAGGTTTAATTTGTAAGTAAAATAATACACAGCAGGAAATATAAAAGAACAGTTATGCCATGTATCACAGTTTATAAAGAAAATAATAGACATGCATGAAATATGAGCTAAAAATAATTAAATAGCTAATGGCAAGGTGTCTTGCCTGGTAGAGCGCCTGGTGTGCTGCGATAAGCATGGTGGCACGATCTGTAACTCCAGTGCAACAACTATGCAAGGTGACCATGGATGGTGACACGGTCGGTTCCATTGGGTCCAGAAGGGTTAAATTGGTTAGGGTGGACACAAGGTAGACTTGAATTGACGAGGGAATAGAATTAATGGGATAATTACGGATGGAAAGACGATCGAAGGAAATTGCAAATATATATATATAACTTTTAGGAAGTATTTATAATATTAGAAACTAAAATTATTTTAGATGAGTAAAAATCATTTTAGACCCAAATCCTAATTTTTGTCAAAATATAATTTTTTTATGTCAAAACTACATTTGAAAAAAATAATTAGAAATACTATAATAATATTTTTAAATCAAAAATTATAGGATTCCATAAAAGAAAGAATGATTTAGTAATATGAATTTATCATGGGTGATAAAAGCACTAAAATAATAATAATAATATACTAATATTCAACATATACATATGTTAAAATATATGTATTAGTTTGATACAAAAGCAGTAATGATAATTTTTCTCATAATTGATACTATATAGGTGGCACAACTCAGAGAAACAAAGCTACCAAAATAATAAGATAAGGTAGCAAAATAAAATAAATAACAAATAAACTAAAGTAAATAACAAATAAACATTAATAATAATAATAATATAACAAGGTCCTAAAAGAAAATTAGCTAAATAAATACATAATTAAATAATAACCAATAAAATAAAATAACAATAAATAAATTATTTAATTAAATAAAAAAAAACAACTCTCTCCATTGGAGAGAGCTGCTGTTACCAACGAAAAAAACTGTGGGAAAACCAAAAGGGGGTTGTAGAAGAAGAGGGGCTCGTCGGGGCTCTATGGCTCGGCGGAGCTCCGGAGAGATGGGGCGGAGCGGCCGGAGGGTTTGGAAGGGAGCGGCGGTCCGACGGTCGTTGGGTTGAGCGGGGGAGGTCGACGACGGGCGGAGCTCGGGCTGAGAGAGAAAATGAGCGGGGGTGGAGTGCGGCGTCGGCGGCGGAGGAAGGGAGATCTGTGCGGCGACGGCGAGGCAGCGGCGGTCGGTGCGCGGATCTCGGGGTGGCGCTAACCCTAGGTCGGCGGAGGCCCAGGCGGGGTTTGGTCGGACGGCGCGCGGAGAAGCGGGTCGTCGGCGGGACTGAGGCACGGCGGTTCGACGCGGCGGACCGCGGTGGAGCTGGGTCGGAGTTCAACAGGGACGACCGGGTCGAGGTGAGTCTAGGGTTAGGGTTTTTATCTTTCTCTTTTCTTCTTGATGGTGGTGGTGGTTGTGTGGTGACGATGACGACGATGGTGGTAGCGATGGCTTTGGTGGACGGGCGGTGGTGATCTGGGTAGATGGCGGGGTTTCGGTGGTGGTCTGTGGTGGCTGTGTCGCCATGGCGACGACGGTGGTGGTGGTGGTTTTGGCTATGCTGGTGGTGGCGGTGGTTGCTGAAGTTGGGGTCGGGAGGTGATGGCCATGGTGTCGGGAAGGTGGTTGGTACTGATGGTGGGCGATTTGGGGCTGCCATTGGTGGCGATGTGCTGGTTGGGTGTCTGAGAGTTCGGAGGAAACGGCGACGAACAGCGACGATGGTGCTGGTATTGGTGGGGGCTTGGGTCGAGTGGCTGGGTTGTGCTCGGGGTCGACGGGTGGCGAACGGAGAAAGGGTAGGCTAGGGTTTGCGTGTGTCGGGTTTAGGCTTAGGTTTAGGAATTTGGTGTCGGGGTGTGTCCGACACGGGGAAGAAGTTGAATAATGTACATGTAAACTAATGGAATAAGATTTGGACGATGGAACACGGACACGGACACGAGGCACTTGATTGGCTATGGAAATTATTTGTGGAGGAATTTATGGAAGATGAATAATGTGGAGGAGTACCTGCCTATATTTATAGGATGTGGGAATTCCCACTTTGGATAGGATTAGGAATAGATTTAAAACCCAAATTTAGATAGCTTACAATTTAATTTAAAATCAATCAATTCAAATCCAAATTCAAATCCAATTAAATCTAATTAAAATCAAATTAAATACTTTTAGTTTAAAATCAAATCAATTTAAAATATAGATAGTTTACTATTTAAATGTATCCATGGAATCAAATCAAAATTTAAATTGTCACAAATATTTCAAAAATATGTTTTCCAAAAATACTATAATAATTAATTTCGAAAATAATAAATCTTTTTGAATAATAAATCTTTTATATTAAATAATTTCAAAAATACATTATTATTTAAAATAAATAAATATTTATGAAATAAATATTTTTGCACGAAGAATTTTATTATTAATACTGCTAAAATCAATAGACTTTTATGGCAAGAATAATAATATTTTGAAAGTGTAAGAAAATAAAAAAATAATTGTTTTTATCAAATATGTACGCTCGCACATATTCGTACTCGTCGAGTAAACAAAAATTTCGCATACGACGTACAATACGACTACGTGACATACAGTACAAAAATTTTAAATCGGTATCAAATTTAATATATAAAAAAAATAGTAGAAAATTTAGGGGTTTTACATCCTACCCAACTTAAAAGAATTTCGGCCTCGAAATTAAGAATTAGTAGGGGGGTGAGAGGACGCAAGGGAGGTTTCGATGGAAACAATCGATAACAAATCATGACGTAAAAATCACGATCTAGATCATAGAAAATTAATACGGTATGGTCACGGGTAAGGAATGAGGGTCACGATTTAGAGAACGAAATAGATTCGCTTTAATTAAGCGATTAGAGGGTCATGACAGTAATTATAGGGCCGAGAAAAGGACGAGTAGTTAAGGATGAAGAAATAGCAATATCGTGTGATAATGGTCATAGGTGATAGGATAGCTAGAGGAAGTGCTAGTATAACGCCTTCGTCCTTCTAAAGTAGGTGAAGGTGAAAGCAAGATAGAGTTCGAAGGAGGCGTTTATCGAATACGAATACGTGATTCAAAAACGATTGAATAATTTCAAAAGAATTGTCAAGACAGTCGTGGATGGGATTATAGGGACAAAGTTTAATTATGTCCCCATCCACGTAGAGTAATAGACAAAAGCGAACCAAAGTGCACTCGGTTGATCAGACCATTATGCACCGGTTCTGATAGACAATATGTTAGTGGGAGCGACCCAATTAACATATGCCTTGGACAGGCTCAATAAGGAATAAGCTTGCAAAAACTAGGCTACATTAGCATCATTAGTCAAAATGATAAATACATAGGCACGAGAGTTTAAGATTGAAAGAAGGCAGAATGATTCTAAGTCATACAGTCGTCTTATAGTCTTCTTGTCCAAGTCCTTGGTTGTCTAGAAGGGTTAGGTCCTCTAGATTCTAGGATCTAAATAAGCTTGCTAATATAGGTCACTAGGTCAAAGGGGTTGCTAGTTCATAAGGTATTCTACCAACTTAAAGAATTAAACTAATGGTGTTTTGGGACGACTAACTGGTAGGGTCAATCTCTAGCAAGCACGAAAGGAAGATAAGAATAGGGATGGAAGGAAGCAAGCAAGATGCAATTGATGAGTCAAACGGTAGATAAAATCAAGGAAAGAGGTCAAGTATGTGGATGAGACCCTAGACTTCTAATCCTATTCGCAGGCTTGCTTGGTACGGTAAAGTAACCTAACAATTTATGTCGACCTGCATGGGCCACCACAAAAACATGTAACGTCCCAGTCCCAAAATACGTAGGACTAAGAACGTAGACATGCCAGCTGTATTCATACGAAGTATACTCCAATATATGGAAGCCTCGTATAAATACATAAGCTGTAAAATGCAGTAGAACCATAACTAATCTCATCCACACAGAATAAATGAATAAAAGATCATATAATGAGAATGAATTTGTCTTGATACAATATGTTGGGCGGAGACAAATCCACTACCAACAAAAATAAGAAAAAGTACATAGAAATGAAATGAGTGGCGAGCGAAGCGAAGACGATCCAAATGCAATCATCCTCGAAGAAGTAACAAAGACCACGGCTAGAGCTAGAATACCTACGAAAGACAATAGCACACACCTGGCAAGACAACCAGGTCCTCAGAGGGACGTAACAAGACACATAATAGCATGCCATATAAACTGAATAAATATTGCTCAAATAAATAAGTAAATCGAATTTATAACATAGTCTAATACGCACCTACTGAACGAGCGTACCATCCCCCCAACCAAACAAGGACAGGAGATGGTAAAATAATTCACGGCGACGTATCTTCCCATGCTAAGAATCCGATATGGTATCCGGACCCCAACAAGGTTCAATACCTTCTCATCGAAGTAGTAAGTCACACCTACAACCAAACAAGGACAAGATGTGACGAACTAATTCGCGACAAGTTATTGTTCCAAGTCACGGTCAGATACAAGTACCCAAACCAAAAGTACTCGTACCTAACGGATAGAGGTACCTAACCGTTCTAAGTGAAATGTTTGTTAAGAACAATCCTTCCTGCGCATGAGCCCTGGCTGAATAGGATCGGCGTAGTCCCCTCTTGGGCACCAGAGGCCCCAGCAGGAAGAGTATGGGTCATCAACCCCGTATCTCCAGCGGAGAGTCCGGGTCACAAGGGAAGTGCATCGAAGCCCATACGCTAAGGAATTGTCCTCCCCGCCCAATGCCTACTGTGTTGTATCCACAACACAACCACTATAACCGCTAAGTCAAACTAGCATGCAACCTCTATTAGCGGTTATTCCTATCGCACGGCTTGTACGTACTGGTGGCCAGCCAATCACGTACTTCCGTATTCTACATGCGACACACAACTTCGTGTTACAACGTGTCAAGGCCAATGAATGCAACACACAAGGTGGTCCCTTAAATCTAGGTTTAATTTGTAAGTAAAATAATACACAGCAGGAAATATAAAAGAACAGTTATGCCATGTATCACAGTTTATAAAGAAAATAATAGACATGCATGAAATATGAGCTAAAAATAATTAAACAGCTAATGGCAAGGTGTCTTGCCTGGTAGAGCGCCTGGTGTGCTGCGATAAGCATGGTGGCACGATCTGTAACTCCAGTGCAACAACTATGCAAGGTGACCACGGATGGTGACACGGTTGGTTCCATTGGGTCCAGAAGGGTTAAATTGGTTAGGGTGGACACAAGGTAGACTTGAATTGACGAGGGAATAGAATTAATGGGATAATTACGGATGGAAAGACGATCGAAGGAAATTGCAAATATATATATATATATATATATATATATATATATATATATATATATATATATATATATATATATATATATATAACTTTTAGGAAGTATTTATAATATTAGAAACTAAAATTATTTTAGATGAGTAAAAATCATTTTAGACCCAAATCCTAATTTTTGTCAAAATATAATTTTTTTACGTCAAAACTACATTTGAAAAAAATAATTAGAAATACTATAATAATATTTTTAAATAAAAAATTATAGGATTCCATAAAAGAAAGAATGATTTAGTAATATGAATTTATCATGGGTGATAAAAGCACTAAAAAAATAATAATAATATACTAATATTCAACATATACATATGTTAAAATATATGTATTAGTTTGATACAAAAGCAATAATAATAATTTTTCCTCATAATTGATACTATATAGGTGGCACAACTCAGAGAAACAAAAGCTACCAAAATAATAAGATAAGGTAGCAAAATAAAATAAATAACAAATAAACTAAAGTAAATAACAAATAAACATTATTAATAATAATAATATAACAAGGTCCTAAAAGAAAATTAGCTAAATAAATACATAATTAAATAATAACCAATAAAATAAAATAAATTATTTAATTAAATAAAAAAAACAACTCTCTCTATTGGAGAGAGCTGCTGTTACCAACGAAAAAAAACTGTGGGAAAACCAAAAGGGGGTTGCAGAAGAAGAGGGGCTCGTCGGGGCTCTATGGCTCGACGGAGCTCCGGAGAGATGGGGCAGAGCGGCCGGAGGGTTTGGAAGGGAGCGGCGGTCCGGCGGTCGTTGGGTTGAGCGGGGGAGGTCGACGGGCGGAGCTCGGGCTGAGAGAGAAAATGAGCGGGGGTGGAGTGCGGCGTCGGCGGCGGAGGAAGGGAGATCTGGGCGGCGACGGCGAGGCAGCGGCGGTCGGTGCGCGGATCTCGGGGTGGCGCTAACCCTAGGTCGGCGGAGGCCCAGGCGGGGTTTGGTCGGACGGCGCGCGGAGAAGCGGGTCGTCGGCGGGACTGAGGTACGACGGTTCGACGCGGCGGACCGCGGTGGAGCTGGGTCGGAGTTCAACAGGGACGACCGGGTCGAGGTGAGTCTAGGGTTAGGGTTTTTATCTTTCTCTTTTCTTCTTGATGGTGGTGGTGGTTGTGTGGTGACGATGACGACGATGGTGGTGGCGATGGCTTTGGTGGACGGGCGGTGGTGATCTGGGTAGATGGCGGGGTTTCGGTGGTGGTCTGTGGTGGCTGTGTCGCCATGGCGACGACGGTGGTGGTGGTGGTTTTGGCTATGCTGGTGGTGGCGGTGGTTGCTGAAGTTGGGGTCGGGAGGTGATGGCCATGGTGTCGAAAAGGTGGTTGGTACTAATGGTGGGCGATTTGGGGCTGCCATTGGTGGCGATGTGCTGGTTGGGTGTCTGAGAGTTCGGAGGAAACGGCGACGAACAGCGACGATGGTGCTGGTATTGGTGGGGGCTTGGGTCGAGTGGCTGGGTTGTGCTCGGGGTCGACGGGTGGCGAACGGAGAAAGGGTAGGCTAGGGTTTGGGTGTGTCGGGTTTAGGCTTAGGTTTAGGAATTTGGTGTCGGAGTGTGTCCGACACGGGGAAGAAGATGAATAATGTACATGTAAACTAATGGAATAAGATTTGGACGATGGAACACGGACACGAGGCACTTGATTGGCTATGGAAATTATTTGTGGAGGAATTTATGGAAGATGAATAATGTGGAGGAGTACCTGTCTATATTTATAGGATGTGGAAATTCCCACTTTGGATAGGATTAGGAATAGATTTAAAACCCAAATTTAGATAGCTTACAATTTAATTTAAAATCAATCAATTCAAATCCAAATTCAAATCCAATTAAATCTAATTAAAATCAAATTAAATACTTTTAGTTTAAAATCAAATCAATTTAAAATATAGATAGTTTACTATTTAAATGTATCCATGGAATCAAATCAAAATTTAAATTGTCACAAATATTTCAAAAATATGTTTTCCAAAAATACTATAATAATTAATTTCGAAAATAATAAATCTTTTTGAATAATAAATCTTTTATATTAAATAATTTCAAAAATACATTATTATTTAAAATAAATAAATATTTATGAAATAAATAAATATTTATGAAATAAATATTTTTGCACGAAGAATTTTATTATTAATACTGCTAAAATCAATAGACTTTTTATGGCAAGAATAATAATATTTTGAAAGTGTAAGAAAATAAAAAAATAATTGTTTTTATCAAATATGTACGCTCGCACATATTCGTACTCGTCGAGCAAACAAAAATTTCGCATACGACGTACAATACGACTACGTGACATACAGTACAAAATTTTTAAATCGGTATCAAATTTAATATATAAAAAAAGAGTAGAAAATTTAGGGATTTTACAGGAATTAGTGGGTTGGTTAGGATTGTTAAGAGGGGGAACAACATGGTAATTACCACCTCCAGCACCTGACTGGCTGGGAGCAGCTTGGACTGGTACAGAAGCAGCCTAGGGAGGAGGTACTCCCAGACTAACATTAACCGGTACCGAGGACCCTATGAGCTCAGGATTAGTAGAAGGATTTATAACCGGTGGCACTGTATGTTGGGCCACGATTATAGTGTGCATACTTGCGACCATTTCAGCCATGGTCTTCAATTTATCTTCTAGTACAGCAATTCGTTGCTCTTGACTGGCTAAAAGTAGAGGTATCTTGGTCTTCTGTAATGGCATATGCTGTCACTTCTTTTACTATTATTGAAGAGATAGTTTGTTCAGAACTTTCACTATCTGCGTCAAAGTCAAACAGGGAATCCACCCCTTGATGAGTAATGGGAAGATCTTCCGGATTGAAGGCATCTTGATCTGAATTCCGATCTTTCGTTCTGGTATGTTGAAAGATCCCTTCTCTAGTTTTACGGAGTTGTCTCAAGTATTGCTAACTCAGATTACGAGACGTGCCACGCCTTGAAGATTTTCTACCCCCAGTGTCTTGAGAAGACATATTGACAGAAGCATATAATAACTCGTCATTATCTCCCATCATGGGTTCAGGAGTTGAAGCGTAATTCAGCCGATCGAAGACAGATCGTTTAGCTGATTGGCAATAACATTTGATGACCACTTCATAAAGGCAGTAGCATTTTGACGAGTGATCTATAGGTGAGTAAGACATCTCTGTGATCTCCCATCTTTGTGTAAGACGTTCTCGAAGATCAGTCACTACTACCGGACGAGAAGAAGTCGGAGGAACATATTCCTTAATGATATTAGGAACATGCCTCCTGTTCTTCAGGTGCTTAGTTTCGTGAGTGTACAAAGAAGTACTTAACTCATTGGCATAAGTCATTGGATCCTTCTTTTCAAATTTCTATTTCTGGAAATTGGCCTTCAGCATAGGATTTTTATGTTTTATCGAAGTTGATACTGATTGACGCCTATTGAGATAAGCACGTAAATCAGAGAATTCTGCACCTGGTGCCTCTGTTTGAGACACCATTAATTTTCCTTGCTTGGATCTTGAGATCTGTAAGGTTGGAAGATCTTGAGCAGTCCCCATAGGGGTAGGCAAAATACCTCTCTGATCAGTATTCTTTTCCCTAGCAGAGATTTGAAGACCTCTGTTTAAGGGAATGGAATCAGATATATCTTCCTCTGAGTCATAGACTAGGAAAGTTTGAGAAAAGACCAAAGGATGTTTTCCTTTATTTTGTGGAGGGTTGGCTAAAAAGTGTTTTCCTCTATTTTGTTGTAGGTCTATTTTAGGCACAGATTGTGCCAGTTGAGGAAATGTCAAAGGACCTTTCCTTTTGTTCTGTCTAGTTTTGACACTAGAACATTGTTTCTCCAAGTTCAGAACTGGAAAATTGGAAGAGGAAATAGCCAAAAGTCTAGTTCCCTTGGGTTGCGCCAGAGCAGCATAATGAGCAGACTGTGCCTGGACAAACGAGTGCTTAGGTTGTGTCATAGCCATATGAGCTACTGGTTGCGCCCTAACAACAGGCTGCGCCTTGGCAACAGGTTGTGCCTTGGCAATAAGATGTGCTGATTGTGCCTTGGCAGCATCATGATTGGACTGCGCCTTAGCAGCATGAAGATCAGACTGCACGCGGGCAGCAGAAAGAGTGGACTGCGCCTTGGCAGCAAAGAGGGCAGGTTGCGCACGGGCAACAAAAGCATGCTGCGCCTGAGCCACAAAGACAGATTACGCCTGGACAGCAGAGGCAGGTTGCGCCTGGGCAGTAACAACTGCAGAAGACTTAGGAGTCCACACAGTTTTGTTCTTAGTGATAGCCGCAGTGCGCTGGTTGCTCTTGTTGTTGATCACATCTTTATAGGCTGTCTAATTGACTTGAACAACCAGAGACTTCTGCGTCTTGCCGATCGACGCAGCATCACATTGAGTTGTTACCTTCTCATTGGAGGAGAAAGTCGTCCCCGGCAGAGTCGCCATTTTGTTTGCAAAAACAAAAGTTTGATTACAAATTAAGAAAAGAGTACAAAAGTACAATAATTTCTGGAAAAGTACAACTGTAGGAATATGATCAGAAGACGATCAAGAAGACGATCACTTTATCCCTTGGACTATGTGAACTTGAAGACTAGAGCCTTTGGAGAATGCAGCAGCAATTTTGCAAGAGTACTTGATCTCTGTGATCTTCAACAATGATTGGAAACTCTATTTATAGAGTTCTAGAAATAACTGTTTTAGCAGTTATTCTGATATGCGCGAGGCTGAACTGCGCCACATTGGGTTGCGCCAACCTTATGTTGCGCCAACTTTCATTCAGTTACTCAATCGTGTACTAACTATATTTAGACGCATGCAATTATGTGATTGAGATGCGCGTGATCGTGTACAGAGTAGTGGACACGTTTTAAGAGATTAGTGGCATATGCACCACATCATCCTGCTTTAGAATGTAAGTTGTCTCAACTTTATCAAGTTGTGCGAGCTTCAGTCAACAAGTCAAATTGTGCCTGATTGGGTTGTGCCTAGGCGCAACTCATTGCACAGGTACGTGGCAGCTTTTGAATATATGAGAAGAAGTTGTTCAGATTGCGCCTAGGCGCAACTTAGTGGGGGTGTGTAAGATAGCTGTCAAGATTGTCTCGAGCGGCACGCTTTGAAAGATTCGAAGAGATTTTCTTCGTTTATATGCTGTCAGCTGTCAGTGCTGACCTAATCAGTGGCCACGTAGGCACGGGCGCAATATAATTTGGACGCAGTCTGTTGTCAGGCACAACCTAATCAGTGGCGCAGTTGGATCCCTGAGCTTCAAAATAATGGCGCAACTTGATTTTTGAGGCACAACTTGATTGCTGGGTAGTAAAAACATGGCGCAACTAGAATTTTAGGCTCTACACTTGCTTTGAGCCATAGGCTCGTATACTTATTCATCCAACCGAGGGACTATTCACTAGTGTTATCATTCTTTCGAACCAAAGTCCGATATACTTACCGCCCAATACTTGGGTCTTTGCGTCACCTGTTCAACGATTCATATTGCAATATACAAGCAATATTTGATTTGCAACATAAGCCTAGCCATATGATAATTTATTTTTCATTATCTTCCCGAGTTATTACTAGGCATCTTTTATTAAGCACCGAACACAATAACAAGTCTACCATTGTTACGCACGAAGATTAAGGATCGTCGAAGGATCAAAGCCACTCACTTGTTGGTGAATTGCCGAGAGAAAGATGTCTTTCACGTAACGTCAAGCTCGATTCACTGCGTTAGCACCTGCATTGGCACGAACGTCTGGTCAGCATACTTCTTCTCTTTCTCTCAGTGATTCGATATGAAATGCGTAGACAGTGAAAGTAAATCCATGAAAATATTTATCGAAAACAATCATGAAAATGAACACAAAAGCCAACAGCAAAAGCGATATCGAAAACTAGCAGTGCAATGGTCTCGGGGCAAGCGACTCTTATATAGAACTCTTCCCCCAAGATGTGCACCACTGCATCTTGGGCATCATTTCAAAATAGTCCAATCCATAACGAGGAGAGGATCTCAAATCATTATCCCGCGATCCTGGTAAAGTTTCCCCAAGTACAGTTCCCCAATTCTTATCCGACTCGGCCATTTGGCTGCTAGTCTGATCCGTGCTGCGTAACGGGATTCAGGGAATTACAGAATCACCCCAAAATAAGTGATAGGGGTGTCCTGTTAACTGAAAGAATCTTGGTTGGAAGGAAGATTCCTTTGACTGATTGTGTATCGGCTTCTTAATCTAGTATATTGGTATACTCCTTCGCCGGATTCATGAATCCGATCTAAGTACTGTTGATTGGGATTGCGGGATGCATTACGTCTTGGACGTTTTCCACCCCCAGTGCTTCGAGATGCCATGTTGACAGAAGCATATATTAGTTCATCTTCGTCTACTAGGATAGGTTCAGGAGTCTGAAAATAATTCAAACGGTCAAAGACAAACAATTTAGCTGACTGACAGCAACATTTGATGACAACTTCATGATGGTGATTACAATAATGTTCTTGCTGTTGGACCATCGTTGGACGGGATGGATTTGCAACCTTCTACTTCTGTATCAAGAGTTCACGGAGATCACTAACAGGACGAGAAGAAGTTGCAAGAATGTAGCCCTTGACGATATCGGGACATGGTTCCTGTTCTTGGGGTATCCCGTACCTTGAGTGTACAAAGACGTGCTAAGCTGGTTAGTATAAGTCATAGAATTTTTTACCTCAGAATTCTTCCTCTGGTGCAAGTTAGCAACTGGTGCAGGTTGCACTTGATACATTTTGTGTTTTTCCGAGGTTGACCCTAATTGGCACCCGTTGATATAGGTGCACAAGTCTGATAGGGGTGCTACTTGTGCATCTACTTGAGATACTAGAAGTTTGCCTTGTCGGGATCTTGAGATACGTAGGATCGGTAGATCTTGCCCTGACCTCTTTGGAGTAGGCATAACACCCTTTTGTGCGAAAAGTTTATTTTGAATAGAATCCATCTTCCTGACAGAGATTTGGTTGTCTTTGTTAAGGAGAGTAGGATTTCTATCCACTTTTGTGCTGAGAGACGCAAAAGCGCAATCAACAGTACTTTCCACCCAGTCAACGACCACTACAACAAAAATACCTTTTAATGACGGCTAAAAAGCGTCATTAATTGTAAACCATGACGCTTTTTTTTCTCAGTCCAAGCGTTATAAAATCGGGTGTTATAAATATTTTTAAAAGCGTTATAGATAATTCATCCAAAATCGTCATTAATAGGTTGAATTTCTGCTACGTTTTATTTTCAAAACGTTATGGATAGTTATGAAAAACTGCTGTATATGGTCGTTGTATCACATTTATAATGCTCTATACTGTATGACATTCCAAACGCTGCTCAATTCAATTCGAAAACAACCACTTTGAACCATATTCACAACAAAGTATTAAAATGTAATATAAAGTATCATTCTCCATTTCATTGTCTCAAATAGAGTATTTTAGCTACCATTCTACATTTCTCCATTTCATTATATACATCTTCTCAAAATATATAGAGTATCCAATATAGAGTACACTTTAGCTACATCAAAACTATCGACATCAAAAATCTCACAGATACTGTAGCGAAGAAGCACACTTATAATACTTCAACTTGGTCACATGAAGACTGTCCATAGCACATGTACGTATAGCAAAACCCTGAAAAAGAAAGCAAAACCCCACTTTTAGAGTCTGTCAATTTTAGAGTCTGTAATTTATATCAAAAAATCGGGAGTATCAGAGTACTCTAATAAAAACCAAAACCGACAAATAAAGTAAAACATCTAGGCATGGCATAGTGGACGTAGTCCCAAAATCAACGATGCAGGCATGCTAATGGAGATGTCATTCCCGAAATAGAAATACTCCCAACTAATATATACCCGTATGTGATTTATATCAAAATACTTCCAACAAAAACACCTACAGTACCAAGTTAAACCCATCATGCATAATAGATACCCAACCAACAATTTTAATCCAAATAGCAAAACATCTCCTACAGCAAAGAAATCTTTTCCAACCCAACATGTATAATAGGGAAAACCTAAACCAACATCCCACAACAAGTATAGGAAGGAGAACCCAAGCAACAATTTATACAAGAAACCTAAACCAACAATGCATGCATCACAAATAATTCCAATAGCAGCTAGGTAACCCGAAACCGAAAATGATCCAACAGCAAGTAAAGAACCGAACATGATCTAAATATCATTCCCGCTTCACAAACAAAGACAATCGTAGGATCGTCAAGCCAAAATCGAACCCAACACGTATCAGTCGATCGAAACCCTTTTTATGTAGGGATCGAGATCCAACAACATCATCGACAAATAAAATAAATCCAAAAACTGAAATCAATCAAGAGTTTAGAATTTATACCCTAGAATTTGGTGTCGGAATCCGAAGGAAGCCTTCGGACTCGGCTCGCAGGCACGCACAGCACCTCGCTGGGTCGCGGCTGCAACTGTGGAGAGGCTACATCATCGACACAAAGGTATCCTCACATCCGTGTCCAGTATCGACTCGTACAAACACGAGCGTATCTGCACCCAGAATGAACAACCCAACAGTACCAACATACAAACTACGACCAACGACAAGAAACGAAATGAGATATATAAGATGTCTCAGATAAGGATCAATCATCATCTGCTGTACTAGTGTGCCATAATACGTATAGGACACGTCCCGACACGGAGCCAGTGTATCCGATACGATCTGCAACGCTTTGGTTTATTTGGTCGAACGACCATCACCAAGAGTATCAAAGTACTCTAAACAAAACCGAAACCGATAAATAAAGTAAGACATCCAGGCATGGTATAGTGGACGTAGTCCCAAAATCAACGACACATGCATGCTAATAGAGATGTCAATCCTGAAATAGAAATACTCACAACTAATATATACCCGCATGTGATTTATATCGAAAAGCTCCCAACAAAATCACCCACAGTACCAAGTTGAACCCATCATGCATAATAGATACCCAACCAATAATTTTAATCCAAATAGCAAAACATCTCCTACAGCAAAGAAATCTTTCCCAACCCAACATGTATAATAAGGAAAACCTAAACCAACATCCCACAGCAAGTATAGAAAGGAGAACCCAAGCAACAATTTATACAAGAAACCAAAACCAACAATACATGCATCACAAATAATTCCAACAGCAGCTAGGTAACCCGAAACCGAAAATGATCCAACAGCAAGTAAAGAATCGAATATGATCTAAAGATTATTCCCGCTTCACAAACAAAGATAATCGTAGGATCGTCATACCAAAATCGAACCCAACATGTATCAGTCGATCGAAACCCTTTTTATGTAGGGATCGAGATCCAACAACATCATCGACAAACAAAATAAACCCAGAAACTAAAATCAATCAAGAGTTTAGAATTTATACCCCAAAATTTAGTGTCAGAATCCGAAGGGAGGCTTCGGACTCGGCTCGCAGGTACGTCCAGCACCTCGCCGGTGTTTGCCATTGATTATAAAAGAATAGAACAGTTTTAAGGAAGGACTGGACTTTTACTTTACAACAACAAACTCGCTTGTACAGAAGAGAGCCTAGGAACAAAACCTAGGAAAAGCAATCTAAAGTACAATTGTTTTATTTTTTTCTGGGGGGTGACGGTAGAGGCTCGGGAGAGTGCTATCAACTCTGCCTTACTCCTTGGACGATCGGACGTTGCTTCTGCACTGATAAAGAAATGCTATTGCTGGATGCTCTTTGCTCTATACTTCTCTTTGTGTCACCGTCGCTCTCTGTGTCCTGGTCTTTTGCAAGGGAATGACACATTGCTATTTATAGAGCTTTGTGATAAGTAGGGTATACAGTAATTGCTCCTTGAAAAGTGGGCGGTTAGGGATTTGGTTAAGATTAGCCTTGATCTTGTTTGTTAGAAATTAATCTGGGCTGTTAATGTTGATTGTAACAAATCTGGGCAGTTAATGTTGATTACACCAAATCTGCATTGTTTGTTGAAAATCGATCTGGGCAGTTAATGTTGATTACAGCAAATCTGTATTGTTATGATTTGTTGATAGCATCAAATCCGAGGAGATAAGTCTTGGTCAATCTTCTGCCACGTGTCCCAACCGCCATTATGTTGAGAGCCGTATGAACGCGGGAGAATAAGTCTTGGTCGATCTTCTGCCACGTGTCTCTACTGCCATTGTGCTGCGAGCCACATAGACGGGGCGTCCTGGCAGAGCCACATGAGTGTGGCCCCGACTACCGAGCCGCAAGAAGGTGGCAGCCGCATGAGAGTGACAGCCGTATAAGAGTGAACCCCAACTGAACCGCATAAGGGTGGCCCCCACAATCCGAGCCGCATGAGAGTGGCAGCCGCATGGAGGGTGGCTTCCAACTGAACCGCATAAGGGTGGCCCCCATAATCCGAGCCGCATGAGAGTGGCAGCCGCATGAGGGTGGCAGCCGCATAAGGGTGAACCCCCAACTGAACCGCATAAGGGTGATCTAGGCGGTCCGCATAAAGAGCTTCTTTGGACTTTGTGGACTGTGCCAGCTGTCTCAGAGATTTTTTCGTCTTTTGAGGAGCCTGACGTGTCTCCTCATTATGTCAGAGCCGTCAGAGCTGTCACTTTATGTCAGAGCATTAAATAGCCAGCTACAGGAAGTAATTATGGCCAACTGTCATCGGCCTGTTTTAAGCCGTATGAGGCCACGTGGCTCTTCCTGAGCCGCATAAAGTCCCTGAGCCGCATGAAGCTCTGAGGGATTTTTGAGCCACATGAGACCCCCCAAGTTCTGAGCTGCATGAAACTCTCCAGTTTTTGAGCCGCATAGAGTTTCATGTTTGATTTTGGGCCGCATAAGGCCCCCTGCTGCTTTTGGGCCACATGAACCTTTCTGAGCCGCATGAAGCATTCTGGATTTTGAGCCGCATAAAATCCTCGTGGGCCGCATGGAGCTTTCTAGATTTTCAGTCGCATAAAATCCTCATGGGCCGCATGGAGCTTTCTGGGTTTTCAACCGCGTGAGACTCCATGTTAATTTCGAGCCGCATAGAGAATCCCCTTCTTTCCTTGCGCTTGGGAAGGATCACATCTCGCAAGTCAAGGGCATCTCGATCAACCTTTGCACTCGCTTTGTGGGCCTGGGTATCCCGAGCACACGAGTGCGTAGGTATCCTGTTTGCTCCCTGATGCGGGACTAATAAAAGTACTTGCCCTTGATCATTATTGGAAGACTTTTGAGAACCACCCTGTCCGTTTGCTGTCGGGGGCTGGATACGGGCGGTTCTGTACAACTTTCCATTAGAGGCCCGCTTAGCGGGATGCTCTGATGGTCAGAGGTTGGGACAGCTGACTGGGGTCGACGAGCCCGTGCTGTCCTAGACTTCTTCGACTTAGCACCCGAAGGTGCGTAGTAGGAAGAGTCCAAGTTGGAAGGAGGGAAGAAAAGTTGGTATTCTTTTCAAAGGAGAAAAGGGAACTCTATTTATAGAATGGAGTGAGCCCTTTCTTCTTCTCCTTTCCGATGTGGGACTAAAAGCAATATTTTCTATGCTTCTACAAGACCCCCTTCAAAGTTTCCAAATTACAAATTTGGAATACTTTGAATAAGAAGCATGGAAAGTAGAGTTGTTTAGGTGCGGCAATCCTATCAGAGGTAGCATGGACGTGATAGGTTTGGGTACTTCTGCTGGGGATTTTATGTGGACTTATCATCCTTGGCGTACCTTGGTTTTAGGTACGAATAATAAGTTGAGAGAGGGAACCATCATATTTAATCAGAGGTGATGAGGACATGGTAAATATGGGTCTAAAGTAGAGCCTTCCTACTCAGAGGTAATGAGGACGTGGTAGGAGTGAACTCGAATGAGGATACATAGAACAACTCAGAGGTACTATTAACGTGAAAGTTCTATGTATTGGGTGAAAGAATGCTATGGAACAGCTGGACTCCAAAAGCATGTGAGAGGAAAGATGTGGATGTACTAGGGGACCTAATACGGCATTTGTGGTCAGCTGCGGACATTTGTGGTCAACAGAGGACATTTGTGGACCTATTATCCTTGGCGTACTCCAGTCTTGGGTACGGATAATAAATCGAGAGAAAACCAACATACTTACTCAGAGGTAATGAGGACGTGGTAAATATGAGGGTTTCTTCAATGGAGTCTTCCTACTCAGAGGTAATGAGGACGTGGCAGGAGTGGACTCCATGAAGGGTACATACAACAACTCAGAGGTAATATGGACGTAGATGTTCTACGTGAGGGGCTGATTTGTTTTTGATGGAAGTGAAACAACTCAGAGGTGACATCGACGTGGTTGTTTCGGGAATTTTGTGGATCTGTTACCCATTTTATGCACTGAAAGTGAGGGTAATAGATCATGAGGAGGTGCTCTTTTAGGAAGGAAGTTCAGAGGTATGATCATACATGACTAACTACCAGAAGATGCGATATGGATTCATTTGGAGTGACCAGAGTGTAAGTTCAGCGGTACCTAAGGGTACATAACTCAACAATCTGGGAGATTTGAAGTCAGAGTGTAAGTTCAGCGATACCTGCGGGTATATGACCCACAATCCGAGAGATAGTTGGAAAGTGTCGTTTAGACATATTACTTCTTGAGGAACTTGCCGTTGTTGTTGTTGGTATTAGGGCGTTTGCCCTTATCCTCTCCTTCCGAGATGTGCAATCCCAGTTGGCGAGCTTTCTTCAACTTGTCTTCTGTGCTAGTGGCACTGATGATGAAAGTCTTCCAGTCCTTGAATTGACTTTCGCCCATCCAGAGGCTGATTGTGGGAAGCAGCCCCTTTTGACATATTTCAATCAAGGAAGAATCTGGATTGCCAGAGGGTAATTTCATCACGGTTTGGCAAAACCGCTCAATGTAGTTCCTTGTTAGGTCCTTTTCACCTTGAACAACGTCCATGAGGGTGGACATTGTCACATCTTGTCCTACCTCATAGAACCTTTCAAGGAACATATTTTTGAAGCCGACGAAGGAATGGATGCAGTTGTCTGGCAAGTTGCGGTACCAGTCGAAGGCGACCCCTTCCAATGCTCCAATGAACAACCGCGTAAGGATGGCATCGTCATGAGACAGATGGTCGGTTGTGACTTCGAAGTAGGTGATGTACCTGCTTGCAGATGTCTTTCCATCATACGGATTGATGTTGAATGGTTTATATCTTGGTGGGAAGGAAACATCTCTCCATGCAGCAGGATACGGTTGTCGTATCCTGAGATCCTGGTGTTTGCAAAAACAAAAGTATGAAACTTTATTGATACAAACTTTGTAAAGATTACAAGAATTCTGGGAAAGGTACAACTGTAGGAATCCAATCTAGAAGACGATTGCTTTATCCCTTGGACGATGTAAACTTTGAAGATGATAGCCTCGGAAGTTGACTTGAAGGCAAAAGCGTCAGAGAATTGAAGGCAAAAGCCTCGGAAGAATGCAGCAGCACTTGGGCAAGAACTCCTGAACTCTCTGATATTTCTGAACTTTATGTCTGATCCCCTTGAATGAAGACTTGAAACTCTATTTATAGAGTTCTGGAAATAACTAACTTTTAGTTATTCTGGATGGCGCAAGTTGAATTACGCAGGAACTGGATTGCACATCTGTGGACTGCGCATGCAGTTGTTGGATCGTGGGCCAACTGTCTTGGACACATGGCATCTTTTGATTGAAATACGTATGATCGTGTATAGACGGTTGCCACGTAATGAGCAATTGTTGGCATGAATGCCACGTGTACTTTTGTCAGTTGTCATCATGAAGTGCGCCACATGAATTACGCTGACTTCGGATTGCGCTGAGATGGATTGCGCGGGACCGGATTATGCAGGCACTGGATTGCGCTATATGTACAGCTGTCCAACTACCCTCGAGCGCTGTATGGCACAATAAACGAACAGTCTCCTCGTTCTTTGTGCTGTCAGCTGTCAGAAAGATTTGATTTTGTCAGATAATAATGACATTGCCACGTCAGCCTGCGCAGTTGAAAGTGTGCGCAGTCTGGTGTGCGCAATCTAAATGATGCGCAATCTGATGTCTGCGCAGTTCATTTGAAAGTTATATTTCTTGATTTTCTGACTTTATTAATAGGTGCAACTTGATTTTTTTAGGACCTACAAGACCCCCTTCAAAGTTTTCGAAAGTTGAATTTATTCAAAGTTTCGAAATACTTTGAATTTCAAATTTTAAAATCAAGTTGCACATACGTGAGCTGTCTGCAACTTCTGAAGCAACAAATCGCCAATCTGATGACACCTCCATCTTAGTAGAAAGATATCTTGTATCTTCTTGTCTTTCTTTATGATTGTAATGTCTTAAATTTTGATCAGTAAAAGACATTTTGTTGTGGCTCTATTATTTATTGTATATCTTGTTCAGATACAAATAATAGAGATAAAAAATATATTCAGAGGTATAAAACATGATATATTTCTTGATCTTGGAAAATAATCATATTCAAATATATCTGCTCAGAGGTAATATGGACGTGGCAAATATATGTTGAATATCATTATTTCAATAGACAACTTAATCGATAATGACAAGTTGCTGGTGTGGATGAACGAAATAATTCGTCAAAATGTTTGAACGAAGTGAATCGTCAGGATGAACGGATGAACCGTCAAATGAGTGGAATGAACGAACGAGTCGTCAAATTGATTGAACGAACGGGTGAACCGTCAAGTGATGATGATGAATGAACGGGTAAACCGTCGGATGATTGTGGATGGCATAAACGGGTAAACCGTCGGATGAATTAATGAACGGGCGAACCGTTAAAGGGGATAAATGTAATGAACGGACGAACCGTCGAAATGATGAACGGGCGAACCGTCAAGTGGATAATAATAAACGGGTGAACCGTCAGATGATGATGAACGGATGAACCGTCAGATGATGATAATGAACGAACGAACCGTCAGATGATGATAATGAACGGGTGAACCGTCAGATGAATGTGTCATTTCGTTGTCTTGAGAATCTTTGCCTATAAATAGAACAGAAATATGGAAGGAATGATCATCTCCACTTTTCAACATAAAGATGTCGTCCGGAGATGCATCCAAGAAGGCTGAAGTCACCCCAAAGGTTGAAGCGGGCACTGAAGAACGTCCTGTCGATCCATTCCAGCCAAAGCAGGCAGAAGTAGGCGAAGGTTCGTCTGCACCCAAACCACCGCGAGATATTCTGGACTTTCTGCTTGAACCAGGGAAGACTGAAGAGGAAGAGGCCATGAGGATGGCTGCTTGCAAATTCCTGTTGGGTTCTAGCAAGGATGTCCTCGGCTCTTTTGCTGATTATATCTTTGATAAGGACGGCAGTGGCCCGCGCCCCAATGTTGAGAAGGATGATAGTGACCTTCCTTGATATTATGTAACATTGTTTATGATGAAATAAAAATCAAACTTTATTTATGAACTGTTTGATCTTATTTACATAAAATCTCTGTTACATTTATACATAGTATTTCTTAAGAAATTTGCCATTGATAGGTATCATTGCAACTCGACCATCTAACTCTGAAAGTTGATAAGCTCCGTTTGAAAAAACTTTACTGACAATATAAGGCCCTTTCCACTTCGCGTCGAACTTGCCTTTGCTCATGTGAGTCATAGTCATAGGACGTCTGACCGTTAGAACGAGTTCTCCTTGCTGAAAGGCTCTGACTTTAACTTTGTGGTTGAAAGTCTTTGAGATGCGAGCTTGATATAACTCAATATATTGTTGAGCCAATAGCCGCTTTTCGTCGAGCGCTTCTATTTCTTGCAGTCTGAGAAGATCGTTGTTCTCTGTCATGAGTTCGTTGGTGATGGCAATCCTTAAAGACGGAATTTGAAGTTCCAGAGGTAGAACTGCTTCACAGCCGTATACCAAAGAGAAGGGTGTACAGCCTGTAGGGTTGCGGACCGTAGTACGATAGGCCCAAAGACATTCTCCAAGCTTTTCACTCCAGTTTCGTTTGTTAGTAGATACAAACTTCTTGAGGAGCTTGATGATAGTCTTGTTGAAGGCTTCAGCCAAGCCATTAGCGGCAGGATTGTAGGCTGTAGAAGCAACATTGTCAATCCGATGATCATCGCAGAATCTTGTGAACTTCTGACTGATGAATTGTGGTCCATTGTCATGAATGATTCTTCGAGGTACACCAAATCTGTAGATGATATGGTGCTTGACAAAGTTGATGACACTGCTGGTTTTGACTTCAGCCAAATGTATAGCTTCAGCCTACTTAGAGAAGTAATCGGTTATTGCTAATATGAACCGATGTCCTCTAGAAGAAGGAGGATTGATGGGACCTATAATATCCATACCCCAAGCTTCAAAAGGCCAAGAAGTAGCAGTTGGATGCAGGAATTCTGAAGGCTGGTGAATGAAATCAGCATGGATTTGACAAGCATGATATTTCCTTGCATATTCGATAGCATCTGATACCATAGAGGGCCAGTAGTACCATTCGTTGGATGCGATCCTGTAACTTAGGACCAGGTTGATGTGCTCCACAAACACCATTATGAGCTTCACGCAACACTTGCTTCGCTTCATCACCAGCAAGACAGCGTAAGAGAAGACCGTCATAAGTCCGCCGATAGAGAGTTTTGGTGGTTTGAATGTAATAGAATCATAGAGACCGTCGACGAATACTCGTAGCCTCCTTAGGATCTTCAGGAAGTAAGTCATGAACTACAAAGTCGATAAAAGGAGTTCTCCAGTCTTCATCGATAACATTGACTTCAGTAAGATTACTGAACTCAATATTACGATTGTTTTTGACACAAAACAACTCACGATTAGAGACAACCACCACCTGCTGTCTTTTGATAGGGATAGCTAAGACAGCTGTACGATTGGCCAAGGCATCTGCTTCAATATTGTAAGCTCGACGAATATAGTCGATGAAGAAAGCTTTGAAAGATACAGCCATGTTGATTGCCGCTTCATGATAAGGCACCAGATCTTGATGGCGAACTTCATAGGTTCCTCTAACCTGGTTGACAACCAACTTTGAGTCGCCGTAGACTTCGAGATATTCAACATCCAGTTGTCTAGCTAACTGAAGGCCGATCAGTAAAGCATTGTACTCCGCTACATTGTTGGAGCATGGTTCATCTAGAGAGTAAGCTCTTTGGATAGTCGATCCATCTGGAGAAACGAGAACAACTCCGACTCCTGCTACGATGGCACCATTTGGTCCGATTCTGGATGCACCGTCAAAGAATAGACGTCAAGTAAAAAATTCTTCAGAGATCATATTTGATTCTAATGTCTCATCTGGAATTTCGTCATAGAGTTTGGATGTCTCTAGAACAGGATGAGCTGCTAAGAAATCTGCCAATGCTTGACCTTTGACAGACTTTTGTGGAACATATACCTTGTCATATTGGGCTAGCAGGATGGCCCATATAGCCAGCCGAGAATTGAGTGTGCTAGACTTCTTCATCAGTACCCGTAGAAGATTAACTCGGGATATGACATGAATAGTTTGGCCAATAATATAATGCCTTATCTTTTGAACAGCAAACATGAGAGCTAGGCATTCTTTTTTGACTGGACTATAACGGTGTTCAGCACCAATCATAGTACGACTGAGATAGTAGATGGCCTGTTCATGGCCTTCTTTGTTCTTTTGGGCAAGTAGCGCACCCAATGAATGATCCATAGCACGGGCATACATTAAGAATAGTATGCCCGAGATTGATGGCACCAAGACCGGTGGGTTCATGAGGTACCGTTTGATATCGTCGAATGCTCGTTGACATTCTTCAGTCCAAATAAAAGAGACACCCTTCTTCATCAGTTGAGTGAATGGTCTGCAGCGTCCAGACAGATTCGAAATGAATCTCCTGATGTACGTAAGTCGACCTTGGAATCCTTGTAGCTCTTTTAGGTTGCGTGGAGGATGCATCTCTTGAATGGTTTTGATCTTCTCGGGATCTACGTGTATACCCTTAGAGGTAATGACGAAGCCGAGAAATTTGCCACTAGAGACACCCAAGAATGACTTGGTGGGATTTATTTTGAGTTGGTGTTGGCGCATGAGATTGAAGATAGTTCTCAAGTCTTGGATGTGATATTCCTTTTGACAACTTTTGACAGCAATATCATCAACGTAGCATTCGACAGTCTTGCGTAGATGATCTCGAAAGATGGTACTCATTGCTTGTTGGTATGTTGCACCAGCATTCTTGAGACCAAACGGCATTACAGTATAGCAGTAGACTCCGAGAGGAGTGCGGAAAGAAGTATGCTTCTCATCTTCAGGATTCATCCGAATCTGATTGTATTCGGAGAATCCGTCCATGAAAGATATTCGCTCGAACCTACAGGTGTTGTCAATCATGATGTCCGTGATAGGGAGAGAAAATTTGTCTTTTGGACATGCTTCATTGAGATCCCGAAAGTCGATGCAGACTCGAACTTTGTCGATTTTATTCAGAACTGGGACGATATTGGCTACCCAATCAGGATGCTGCTCTTCTCGAATAAAGCCACAAGCGATGAGCTTCTTGACTTCATCATCGATCGCATCCATCATTTCTGGTTTGAAGCGTCGCTGTTGCTGCTTGACTGGTTTTGCATTGGGTAAAATGTTCAGTTTATGAGTAGCAACTTTAGGATCTAGTCCTGGCATGTCTTCATAACTCCAGGCAAAGACATCAATATATTCTTTAATCAGAAGAATTAATTCCTGCTTATCTGTCTCTGGAAGATTCTTGCTGATGAATATTGGACGAGACGACACGCTCTCCCTAACATCAATTTGAACTAATTGATCTTCAGTAGGTGGTTCTCTTTGTTCGAATCGGAGTTCCTATTGATTATCCATTCGTTGAGCCCAAGGATCTGTTTCAGAACTTTCTTCAACATCCTCGTCATAGCCTTCTGGAAGTTCGACGGAGACCATGTTAGAAGATACAATCAGCCTATGAACTTGATCGATGCTGGTGTCAGAATCCCATGATCTGGAATCAGAAGAGTTAGAACGTTTCTCACTATCAGAGTTGGAGACTGCTGGAGATAGTAGAAGCATATCCAAGACCGCTTTTGGTCTTGCTGTAGTACATTTCTAATTTTCCTTCTGGAACAGTCGTACGGATAGGAGTTCGTCTACCCTTGCCGTAATTGAGGCCACTCTTGAAGTCATAACCCATCTTTCGGATGATGTCTTTTGATTGTTGACTGTAACGTCGGAATTGGATATGTCCTGTATCGTTACTTTTGCTATCATCCGTATAACTGAATTATTGTTCTGGTTCTTTACTAAAAAGTATTGGACTCTCGCCTTTCTTTCGAGAAGGAACAATACGATATGAACCTTTTGGATCTTCAAATGAGACTTCTGTTTGAAAAGATTGTACGACTCCCATTGTAAATGATCGAAAGCTATCTAACATATCCAAATAGCATTTAGTATGATAAATGACATCAGTATACTGGAAAGTAGATGCTTTTTCATTGATCTGTACATTCGTATTTACAGCAGGACCTTTAGCCTTAGCAGACTTGGTCAAATTGATTACAAGAGGGGGAGAAGAAGAACGTGGAGGCGGATTAGCCTTGTTACGACGGAGGTCAATAACAAGTGGCTCAGAGGAGGTGAGCTCCCTTTTGTCCTTGTTATGAGATAGATCGATAACAAGGGGCTCAGAAGAAGTGAGCTGCTTTTTATCCTTGTTACGACGGAGGTCAATAACAAGCGGCTCAGAAGAGGTGAGCCCCCTTTTGTCCTGATCATTATCAGTAGATTGCTTCTGGACTGGCAAGTGAATAGCCAACGGCTTAAAGGACTGAGGATGAGAGACTCGCCCTTTGACAGGAATGATGAGGGTGTCATTAGGCACTGTTTCTTGTTCTTCTTCAGTGTCCAGAGACAGGACAACCTTCATGAATTCGTCCTTGTACATATGTGCATCATTGCAGTATGCTTCAACGCCTTTGAAAGGATAGAGATCAGCGACCTCCTTTTGCACCTCTCTATTGTCATCAACGTATTTAAAACATTGATGGAGAGTTGAAGGAACGATATTGTGCTCATGTAAGAATGGTCTCCCCAATAAAGTATTGTAAGAACAACCATGATTGTCAATGATGTAGAAGGTCACTTTTGTACGAAGATTGCCTATTTGGAGTTTTAGGCGAATCTTGCCCAGAGACTCACTCCTTCCCTGGTTGAATCCCAGAATGGTGGTGATTGTACTGGAGAGACTATGCACTAGAATTTTTAACGCATCCAACATTATCTTCGGCATAATGCTGAGGGCAGACCCTGGATCTATCAGAATACGATCGACTTTCATTGAATCGACATATCCTGTATAGTAGAGAGGACGATCGTGCCTGTTGTCTTCCATCAACATGTCATCTTGAGCGAAAGTTATGTTTGGAATTAACTCCAACACACTATGACAATGAAGACAAAAAACTGGCTCTGTTGTAGGCTTCTTCAGAAGGGCTAGACAAGTTTCAGCTTGCATAAGAGCCTCACTCAGAGTTTCCTGAGTCTCTTTGGAGAGACGCAAGAGCTCAAAGATTGACAGCCGGGTCGGTGTATTGGCTAACTGAGCCAAAATGTCGAAGTTGTAAGGCTTCCCAAGTCCTGTGGGAGATAACTTCTTTAAGGGCTTGTCAAAGCGGACTTGTTGTTTGCCTTTGTCAGCTGTCGGCTTGGGAGGAATGGGTACCACAATCGGTGAGGGTGCAGTAGGAATATCTTCAATAGAAGCAGGCTGCACTGGAGTAGGCTCGGAAGAAGAAGCAGGATTCTCTTGGGTTTCGGGGCAATCTTTTAGATAAGCTTTCCCCGATCTGGTGCCCAGCAAGATTTCTTCATCAACTATGGGGTCAAAAGACACCATATTGCAAATCTTTGTCTTGCCTTTGGAACGATCTTTCTTCTTGGATGAAGAGGAAACCTTGAACTCTGAAGCAAGATCCGGATGAATCCACATAATCTTGCCGTTGTCAAGAGACAATGGGACGAGGCCTTCACTTCATGGAGGAGGAAGATTCTCAATCTCAAGAGTAGCTTTGGGGATAGGAATGACGCCATGCTATACCATCTGCGGAGGGAAGTCACCAAATTGGACTGAAACTATGTTTGCGGTAACGGTCTTCTCATCTTGTTGTAGAGTGACAACGCCGGCATTGACCAGCTCCTGGATTTTGCCTTTGAGCACGTAACATGCTCGAGTGGGATGTCCGATGAACCTGTGATAGACACAGTATTTAGGATGATCAGTCTTACCGACTTCATCGGGCTTCTTGGGATCTGGAAGTTGGATTTTATTGCTTTTGATTAAGCAATCAAAGATGCTAGCGGTGTCATTCTCGTCAAAGGAATATTCTACTTTAGGACGAGGTTCCCTTGGTGGAGGTGCAGAAGGAGTGGAAGTAGACGTAGGGGAGCTACGTTAACCGCCAGAGATTTTTTGTTCTTGTTCAAATTGATGTTCTTTTTTACTTTGCGGTTGTTCTGACGATTACCACCACTTGATGTTTGGTTTTCATCACGGTCGGGGTTAGACATTTGTACCTCCAGTAGCTTAAACTTGTCAGCGCTAACTTCAGCAGCTTTAGCATTGACAATGAAGGATGGCCAATCTTGGAACTGAGTTGACCCTGTCCACATACTGATTATAGGCATCAGATTTGCCTTGCAGGTGTCGATGGTGACAGCGGCCGGAGTCCCAGGAGGCATTTTCAAAGCTTCTCGTCGGAACCTTTCAATAAAACTCTCAGCAGTTTCATTGTGCTTTTGTTTGATTTTGTTGAGGGCTGACATAGTCATGTCATTGATCCCCTCATAGAATCGTTCCAAGAAGATTTTCTTTAAGCCAAAGAAGGAGGTGATACAACCATCGGGCAAGCTTTTATACCAATCGTATGCTACGCCAGCTAAACAGCCGACGAATACTCTGGTAAGAAGAGCGTCATTTGGTTGAAGCTGGACAGTCATAACCTCAAAATGGTTAATGAACTGACAGGGAGATGTGCTGCCATCAAACAGCGAGATAGTTGGGATCTTGTACTTCGGAGGAAATTGAACTTCTTTTCATTCAACTGGATAGGGCTGCTTGATCCCCAACCTTTGCAAGTTGTCTTTCTTCTTGAAAGCTTTGAACTGAGTTCGCAAGAGCTTGCCAGCTTCATTGGCATCTTCTACTGATGTAGAAGGAGCAGGCTGAACCACGGTGTTAGGAGAAGGAACAGCATGATAAGCACTACCCCCAGCACCTGACTGACTGGGTGTAGGTTGGACTTGTATAGGAGGTACTTGAGTAGGTGCTACCCCCAGTCCAGTATTAGCAGGCACCGATGATGCTATGATTTCAGGATTTGTAGGTAGCATAGTCGGTGGCACTGTGTGCTGGGCCATAATGATGGAATGCATACTTGTGACCATTTCGGCCATTGTCTTTAGCTTGTCTTCTAGTGCAGCTATTCTTTGTTCTTGACTGGCTGAACTGGAAGCATCGGGATCTTCGTTAACAACATAAGCTGTCACTTCCCTGGGTACAGTGGAGGACACTGTTTTTTCTGAGCTTTCGCTGTATGCATTATAGTCAGAGAAAGAATCATCTCCTCAATGAGAAGGAAGAAGAAGATTCCTTTGACCGATTGTGTCTCGGCTTCTGGAACGGGTATGTTGGAATACTCTTTCAGAAGATTCTTGAAGTAGATCCAAATACCGCTGGCTTGGCCTGCGAGGTTTCCCATGCTTAGAGCACTTCCTACCCCCAGTGTCTCTGGAAGTCATGTTGACGGAGGCGTACAAAACCTCGTCTTCATCCTCAGACATAGGTTCAGAGTTAGGAAAGTTCAGACGATCGAAGACAGATCGTCTTGTTGTTTGACAATAACACTTGATGACAACTTTGTGGTTACAGTGATGTCCAAGTGATTCTACTGGGGGTGTTGGAATGTTGTCCCATTTTTGCTTGAGGTGTTCTCGGAGATCAGGAACAACAACGGGACGAGGAAAAGTTCGAGGAATATGTTCTTTGATAACATTCGGAACATGGTTCCGGTTCTTTAAATGTTTTGTCCCTTGAGTGTACAGGGAAGTACTTACTTCATTAGCATAAGTGTCCGGATTCTTGATCCTGGAAGTTTGCTTCTGATGATGTTTGGTCTTCGGCATTGGCTGTTTACGTTTTACCGAAGTTGGTCGATTAAGATATGTTCTTAAATCAGCAAACTCACCCCCAGGGGTTTCTGTTTGAGACACCAGCAATTTTCCTTGTCTTGAATGGGAGATCTGAAGAGTTGGGAGATCTTGGAACTCTGCTACTGGAGTAGGCAGAATACCTCTCTGATCAGTACAAGTTCTTTTAACATGGAGAGAAGAATCCTTGTTTGAAAGAATTTTTGTACTGACTGATGCCGGAGCATATTCAGGTTGATCTTCAACGGTAAAAACCGAAGAAGACTGAGAAAAGACCAAAGGGCCTTTTCCTTTGTTTTGGGAAGAAGGGTTAGCTAAAGAGCGTTTCCCTCTGTTGTCTTCCAAGTCATGAGACAAGGAAGTTTGAGAAAAGACCAAAGGGCTTTTTCCTTTATTCTGGAGAGGAGGAGGAATAGCCAAAGGACTACCCCCAGTGGATTGTGCTGGAGCAGCAGAGTGCTTGAGAGGAGGAACTGAGCCTTTGCCTTTGTTGTGAGAAGAAGAGAGATTAGCCAAATGGCTGTCTCTTTTGGATTGCGCAGACATAGTTTGCGCATGAGTAACTCTGGCAGAGGGTGCACTGGTTCTGGCCACAGATATTATGGTTTGTGCATCAGGAGTTCTTACCTCAGAGTGTTTAGGATGCACTCTAGTTGCTGGAATGTTGGTTTGCGCAGGAAGAATTGCTGCTAACTGCGCCAGGGGCATAGGAGTCTTATACTTTGACAAGGCAGCATAAGAAGTAGCAGACTGTGCAGTTGTTGAGACAGATTGTGTAGTAGTTGAAACAGCAGATTGTGCACCAAGCTTGGTGGCAGAATGGACAGACTGCGCAGCAGTCTTGCTGGCAGACTGTGCAACAATCTTTGAAGCAGACTGTGCCACAGATTGCCCAGCAGCCTTGGTGGCAGAACTGCCAGACTATACAGCAGTCTTGGGAACCCACACTAGGCGCACTTTGCTCGTGGCAGAAGTTATTGCAGTACGGGGGGTGGTCTTGGAATTGATCATGGCTTCGTAGGCCGTCTAGTTGACCTTCACAACCAGAGTCTTCTGCGTCTTCCCGATAGACGCTATGTCACATTGAGTTGTCACTTCCTCGTCAGAGGAGAAAGTCGTCCCCAGCAGAGACGCCATTTTGTTTGCAAAAACAAAAGTAAGAAACTTTATTGATACAAACTTTGTAAAAATTACAAGAATTCTGGAAAAGGTACAACTGTAGGAATCCAATCTAGAAGACGATTGCTTTATCCTTTGGACGATGTGAACTTTGAAGATGATAGCCTCGGAAGTTGACTTGAAGGCAAAAGCCTCAGAGAATTGAAGGTAAAAGCCTCGGAAGAATGCAGCAGCATTTGGGCAAGAACTCCTGAACTCTCTGATATTTCTGAACTTTATGTCTGATCCCCTTGAATGAAGACTTGAAACTCTATTTATAGAGTTCTGGAAATAACTAACTTTTAGTTATTCTGGATGGCGCAAGTTGAATTGCACAGGAACTGGATTGCGTATCTGTGGACTGTGCAGGCAGTTGTTGGATCGTGGGCCAACTGTCTTGGACACATGGCATCTTTTGATTGAAATGCGCATGATCGTGCATAGACAGTTGCCACGTAATGAGCAATTGATGGCATGAATGCCACGTATACTTTTGTCAGTTGTCATGATGAAGTGCGCCACATGAATTGTGCTGACTTCAGATTGCGCTGAGATGGATTACGCGGGGCCAGATTGTGCAGGGCCAAATTGTGCAGGCACTGGATTGCGCTGCATGTACAGCTGTCCAACTACCCTCGAGCGCTGTGCGGTACAATAAACGAACAGTCTTCTCGTTCTTTGTGCTGTCAGCTGTCAGAAAGATTTGATTTTGTCAGATAATGATGACATTGCTACGTCAGCCTGTGCAGTTGAAAGTGTGCACAGTCTGGTGTGCGCAATCTGAATGATGCACAATCTGATGTCTGCGCAGTTCATTTGAAAGTTGTATTTCTTGATTTTTTGACTTTGTTAATAGGTACAACTTGATTTTTTTAGGACCTACAGCTGGTAGGTTTCTCGGGCGTAGAACATAGCCCGGAGCTCCTGGACCTCTCGTCTTGCCTCACTGGCTTCGTCTGCAGTGGTAGGAGCCAATATTGTAGGAGGGTTGTCACCCGGGGTTGAGTTTGAGTCCGCATTGGCCGTGGGACCCAAGCTTGTCTGGCCAGGCGTCCTTCCTTGCAGAGTTGGTAGGGCCGCCTTGATCTCGTCCATGGATTTGACCAAGGTATGGAGTATGGCCTCCAGGGTGTCGATACATTGGCGATCACTGGGACCGTCTTGGTCGTTGTTTGTCATGAACACCATCCTCACATGAGGAGAGATGGAAGGAACGGTGGAGGACGTGCCCTGAATCATACCCTTACACTGAGAAATCGTCAGGATATGTGGGAATGTTCTCCTTTGGTTCGGACTCAGAAGGAGTGGTACCCCCAGCTTCAGAGCTTGCCTCGTCTTGAGAGTTGTGGACGTCCTCGGGGATGTCAGAACCGGCTGCATCTGTTGGGGGAACTGTTTCCCCTGGATTATCTTCTTGGAACACCGGATTATCGTGGACGTTCGGAGGGGTGCTACCCCCAGCTTCGGCTACCTCCTGAGGTACAGTCGACGAATCTCTAAGTGTTGAAGATTTTCTTTTAGAGCGGGTGCCTTGAAAAACTCCTCCAGTGGTGGTTGTGGACAACCGCTTGGACGTGAGTTTCTTGGTCATGCTGGTTGAAATTTTTGGGCTGGAGACATTTGTTTTTTTCCCTCTTCCGCCGCCAAGAATTTTCTGAGCAGAATTACAGGAGGCGACGAGAAGCGCGTCCTCTGAGCTTGGTTGTTGCAGTCATTGGAAGACGGATTATGGGTCTTCTTGTACTGTCGCGTTGTTGCAGCAGCAATTGATAATAATTTGGGTGCAGTGATGTCCATGGGAGGACTCTCTGCACACCGAGGCTTCTTCTCTTTCCTTGCGCTTGTGAAGGATTATGTCACGCAAGTCAGATGCGTCTCGAACAACCTTTACACCCGATTTGTGGGCCCAGGAATTTCGAGCATCCGAGTATGTTGGCACCATGTTTGCTCCCTGATTGTTGGGAGACTCCACTCTGTCCGTTTGCTGTCGGAGGCTGGACTCGAGTGGTTCTGTACAACTTTCCATCGGAGGCCCGCATAACAGTAAGCGGAGCGCTCGGATGGTCAGAGGTTGGGACAGCTGACTGAGCTCGTCGAGCCCGCGCTGTCCTAGACTTCTTCGCTCTAGCACCCAAGGGTGGCTAATAGGAAGAATCCAAATGGTGCCGCACAGAGTCTGGCACATTTTTTTGGAAGCATCTGGAGTCAGGACCGCATGAGAGGCGGTCAAAGACTGAACCCGAGCCGCCTGGAGCAGATGATCTGCGGCTGGAATTGGTGGCCGCATAGGCTGTCTTCATGCGGCTGGCATTTGTGGCCGCTTGAGCAGTTTGCATGAGGCTGGGAGTTATGGCCGTATAAGGCTCCTGCATGCGGCTGGCAGTTGTGGCCGCATGAGTCTTCTTCATGCGGCTGGAAGTATTGGCCGCATGAGTCTTCACCATACGGCTGGCCTTTGTGGCCGCATGAGTCTTCTCCATACGGCTGGCCTTTGCGGCCGCATGGGTCTTCATGCAGTTGGCTCCTTTATGCGGCTTCCATACAGAATTCCCCCTGTTCCCGTAAATCCAGCATCGTAGTGCTTTCCTCTGCCGGACTTGGGAACAACAGGGTTCTTTGTGGCTTGAAGTAGGGTCGCATGCGAATCTCCGCCGTCCTGGGCAGCACAGAACACTTCGTCCCGAGCTTGGAGAGGAGCAAATGATTTGGGCCTCCACTCCCTACGGGCCTTCTTCGGGCGGGTTCACTTCTGGACCGGGCCAACGCTCCCGTCGGAGGGCATTTCTTCAAATGCCTGCTGGTCGAAGCAGACGACCAACATCTGTTGCATGGAGCCGAGCTTGGCGGCGTCCGATTGCGTCACCAACTACTCAGCCATGGAGAAGTTAGTCCCCAGCAGAGTCGCCATCGTGTTTGCCATTGATTATAAAAGAACAGAAGAGTTTTATGGGAGGACTGGACTTTTACTTCACAATACAAACTCGTTTGTACAGAAGAGAGCCTAGGAACAAAACCTAGAAAAAGCAATCTAAAGTACAATTGTTTTGTTTTTCTGGCGGATGACGGTAGAGGCTCGGGAGAGTGCTATCAACTCTGCCTTACTCCTTGGACGATCGGACGTCGCTTCTGTTCTGATGAAGAAATACTCTTGCTGGATGCTCTTTGCTCTATACTTTTTTTTTGTCTTCACCGCTCTCTCTGTCCTGGGTTTTGCAAGGGAATGGCACCTTGCTATTTATAGGACTTTATGATAAGTAGGGTGTGCATTAATGGCCCCTTGAAAAGTGGGCGGTTAGGAATTTGGTTAAGATTAGCCTTGATCTTATTTGTTGAAAATTAATCTGGACCGTTAATGTTGATTGTAACAAATCTGGGCAGTTAATGTTGATTGCACTAAATCTGCATAGTTTGTTGGAGATCGATCTGGACAATTAATGTTGATTGCAACAAATCTGCATAGTTTGTTGGAGATCAATCTTGGGCAATTGATGTTGATTGCAACAAATCTGCATTGTGATGATTTGTTGATAGCATCAAATCCGAGTGGATAAATTTTGGTCAATCTCCTGCCACGTGTCCCAACTGCCGGTTATGTCGATTACCATAAATCTGAATTGTTGGAATTTGATCAACTCCTGCTACGTGTCCTAACTGCTGCGAGCCGCATGGGAGACTGTCATAGTTGAGCCGCATGAGTGTGGCCTTTAACTAAACCGCATGGAAGTCCTTTAATCTGAGCCGCATGGAAGTCCTTCAATCCGAGCCGCATAGAAGTCCTTTAATCTGAGCCGTATGGAATTTCTTACAACTGAGCCGCATGGAAGTCCTTACAACTGAGCCGCATGGAAGTCTTTACAACTGAGCCGCATGAAAGTCCTTACAACTGAGCCGCATGGAAGTCCTTACAAATGAGCTGCATGGAAGTCTTTACAACTGAGCCACATAAAGAGCTTTGGAAATGGGTGGATCGTGCCAGCTGTAAGGATTTTGTCTCGTCTCTCTAGGAGCACGCCATTATGACAGGGCCATCATTTTACCTTTATGTCAGAGCTGTCAATCCATCGTTGTCAGAGCTGCTGCTGTATCAGGAGAATTAATGAACCAGTTGTTCAGAGCATTTATGGCCAGCTGTAAAGGCATGTTTTGAGCCGCATGAGGCCACGTGGCTCCCCTTCATCTTTCTGAGCCGCATGAAGCTCTCGGGTCTTTTGAGCCGCATGAAGGCTCCTTTAGCTATGAGCCGTATGGGGTTGATTTCTGGGACGCATAAGAGTTTATGTATATTTTTCCATGCTTCTACAGCCGGGTCACGGCTGTGGCTGTGGAGAGGCTTCGGACTCGGCTCCCCAAATGCAATTACACTCCCTTGAACAAGAACAAACAGAAAAAAATTCAAAGAACGCAAGCATTTGGTACTTACAATTATTTCATCGAACATGAAGCGCACATAGAACAATTCCCAACAAAATCTTTTTTTCGGAAAAAAATCCAAATCAAAATCACTCACTTAATCAAGAGAAGTCAACGATGATGCAGCCCTTTTCGGATCATCGCCGACGTGGACGGAGACGTCGAAAAACCCTAAAAGAACCCTAATTTTGGAGGGATGGATGCATGTATGTGTCACGCCCCACTCCCGTAGGAGCGATCGTCCTCGCTAAGGCGTGATGCCGCACGAGCCTAGATTGCGCTCGTGCAAGGCGGGTTCCATAACGGTCGATTTCAGCGGCTGCGACGGGGTCGTCGCACAGATGTCCAATGCAGAGACATTGAACATGCAGCGAAAATTTAGAACAAAACACAAGTTATTCAAAGAAGCTCTTTATTGATATTGAAACATAGATTACAATGGGGCGCAAGGCCAATATTACAAGTCTCTCAAGCTCACTCAAGCTCACTCATCTCACATTACAAGTCACTCAGCTCTCTCTCATCTCTCAATACAAGTCTTGACTCCAGCGGAAGCTTCGGAAGGCGATGTCCATACATTATGTCCTGTATAAGTCTTTACTCCATGCGGCCGTGCACTTCGAATCGCCAAGGAACTCCGTGCCTCGACGCATCCAAGCGAGCTCCGTGCCACGAGCTTCTACCTGTGCCTGCACATGAAAACTATGTGGGTGTCAGTACTCAACTGTACTGGTGGAATGAGCACCTCGCCCACCCATATAAACCTAACACGTTTGATTTACTTTGTGCAACATAGTCACTACTTATCAATTGTCTTTCTAGTCTTGCCTTAGGATCAGTTTTAGGACCGACGCCTTGGCCTATTCTGCGTCGCTAGACCATCCCGTGCTTGCATCAACATTCAACGTTAACTCATACATTGCCTCAAGACCCTTCTCGTGCCAACAACGTTAACCTATCGAGTCGTGTTTGCCTTACGGCTTAAATCAGAGACGCAACTACGCGATGAGACTCCATTTTCGTGTGACCGTGCTACAAATCCTTGCTGAGGCCGTGCCTCGCAACTCAAGTGAGACTCAATCATATCGCCGCCTCGCGGCCCTTCGCTACAAAATCATCAACTGACCCATCCAACTTGTGAACTAAGTGTCACTCGACCAACTTTGCCTTGCGACGTTTCCTGACTTAAACTCAAGACAACTCAAACCAACTTATGCAACTTATATGCCGACAACATAGGACTCGATGCCACATCTCGTGCCGAAGCACGGTGTCTTCGTTGCAGCCAAATCTTAGGCCCAAACATTGTCTTCTGGCCGAGCACGCATTCGACTCGACTCTTGATTCACTTCACCTAATACTCGACTCAGTCCAAAGGCATATACGCGGATCGCCGTCTATGCCGACTCATCTATATGAGGTCACTAGCATAACAAGCTATACCTGGACACATAGCTTGCGGTTGGCTGGGACCCTTCCAGCGCAAGGTAGCTAGCCCCCTGGAAGCCCCCGACTAACCCGGTGTTATCGAGTCAGCACAGCTATCACCGTGTTTCCTTAGGCCGCATCGGTCCCGTGGCACCACAGGTTGCCGTGCGAGAAAACTCTACCTTGTCGACAAGTTGTCCAATGACCATGCAAGACCCTTCACTCAAACTGACGTCTCACATAGTCATTGCACTTTCAGTGTTATCATCTCTTTCAAAACCAATATCAAACCTTATATCATTTGAGACCCCTCGACGATCCACGGTCGCGAGCATTCTTTCTATCATTTAAGACCCCTCGACGACCCACGGTCGCGAGCATTCTTTCCATGTTACCATATCATTTCTTTCAACTCAATGCCTATGCCATAGTTCTTTCTCCAAAAACTCATTAAATCAACCGTGGTTCATGCCTTAAACACTAAGTCCGTGCATCGTTCCTTAGGCCCATCGTGTTCTACGTAACGCTATCGTCTAACTCATACTCCATACGACTAGCTTTGAAACCGTAAGACTTTGTGGCTATACTCAGCCATAGAACTCATAGGACCGTGCTTGGAATGACTTAGGTCGACCGCCATCACTTTGCCTAACTTCACCAAGCCTAGAACTTAATTCAAGGGACGAGCAAAGGCTATACCAAGCCTTGCATCATGGAAGCGTGCATGCTTTCTCGAGCATTTACGCGGGCGACGCCTATGACTTAGGCTACGCTCATACTTCGCCTACTCAATCAACTTTCCTTCTCCCAAGCGATGGGACGAAGGATCGAGTGTCATTTTCAAGGCACGCCGTACACCAACTCTAAGCCGATCATTGAACCTTTCCATATTCTATCTCAATTTGACCCGTCGGGATTACTCCATTTAGCTATGTGGATTCATCTCTTTTATTATTAAGCCTACTTGTGCAAGTTGAAAACATGCGATTTATTATGTGAAGGCTAAGATGAGGCAAGTTCACCGAAACTACCCCACCTGAGCGCTGTCTTCGAGTCGCCGTTGTAAGGCCAAGCCGAACACCGTCGACGTTTTGATTCCTCCGATTGACTGAGCGGGACGGGGCACTACATCATACACCACTCAGAAAAAGTTTCGTCCTCGAAACTAACTGAGTACACTTATCATATTGACTTATCACTCGAACGCTCAATGACTCTCGCACACATTTCCCCTATGCATTTTCCAAATCCGAGCCACGCTCGTGCTACTATCAATCTTTTCTTCTAAACTCACGATCTCAAAATCCTTGACACTTTTCCATTCCTCAAGTCTCACTCGATTCAACGTATCACTTAGTATGGATCGTGCACATATCTTAGGCGTCCCTAAAATACATACATTTCAACCAAGCCTCGTGATAGCGAATCTCCCATCACCACTCAAGTCGGATCGTGCACATATTCGGGCATCCCTGATATACGTGCATGTCAACCGAGACTCGCGAGTGGTGCCTCCATAAACTCTACCACTTCGCACTAGGACGTCTGCCTAACCGCCAGGCTATATCTTTCCGTCAGTATTGGAATCATAGTTTCCAAACAACAATATCAACACTGACCACATCCTAAGGTCAAACCAAGTTGATAGTACGGGGTTTTCTACCCAAGCTCGTATCACTCCGATTTCTAAACATCGAGCATCAATTCCCAACACACATCCCAACATTTCATCGTACGGGGTCTGAGTCATTCAGCAAAGCCATCCTACGACAACTTACGTTCAACTAATTCCACGACATCTCAATATCGCTCGTTCAACAAACCATCTTCGCATAGTCTATCTCTTCGAACACGTTCGACATAATCCGTCTATCATCCCTTCCAAGTCAAACACGCTACGACACAATCCATCGCTAAACCATAATTCACATTCCATACTTCCGAAGTCATCTATTCCAAATTCACGTAATCGATCACAAGGTCGTCTAGCTTAACAATATGTTGCGCCCCGATCTCACGCGAGTCAGATTATCCACGGTGGGCATGAATCACCATACACGCTCCCGCGGGATAGTCATCCTCATCGGGACGTAACTCTTATTTTGCGTCTAGACTAATTCATTCTCGATGCGCGGATTGGACCTATTCAATCCTCAAGTCTATTCAATCATCAATCGCAAGTCCTACAAATCCTCAAATTTTCCTTCGCATCAAACCGACAAGTCGAGACAATCAAAGTTGCCGCATCCTGATTTTTCGAGTTCGATCGTTCCCGCGACATGAATCACCATGTCAGCGCTCACGCGAAACAATCACCCCAAATCCGACATGACGCAGGTACGAGGCTAGAGTTGCACTCGTACAAGACAAGATCGTCGACGTTGTGGCTATCAACGTAACCATCAAGACACGATCATTTTCATCCAACATTTATCTCGATCAAAATCCTAAGTATTGTATCCAACCGAACAATAACACTTACACGATCGTCATTCGCCGAGTCAGAGGACCCCCGAGTTATCGCATATCGATCTTTGATACGCCTCAATACCATCGACGATATGCGTAACCTGACGATCTTCCTTTGCAACCAATTTTGAGTCGTGCGAATGATGCTCTCGTTCGACTGGATAGTCTTCTCGACATTCAAATTCAAGTTCGATTATTATCCCTCGAATCATTCACAACATCAATTTCCTCAAATCAATTTCATGTATTGTTTATCCGTCTATCTTTAGTCATCGACCAACGTATTTTCTCAATTCGCATCATTCCTTTGCTAACTCAAATCATCGAGCAACATCTATTCCAATCCGTAGAGTCATTGCGTAACTTCAAAATTTAAACCTTTCATGCACGCTATATTCCCGTCGTGCTAACTTTTCGTATACGATCCGTATCAATTTTCCTCGACCAAGTCATCTGTTCGCTACCCCTTAACTTTTCATCGATTTGATTTCACCTACTCAATCATTTTCGCGTTTCATACTTCGCACAATCCTCAATCTCGTGCACGTTCCGTACGCGTTAATTTCTAAGTTGTTCGAATCGGCTCATCAAAATCTTCAAGACTTTATTTTGCTCAATCACATTCATCTAAGGCTTTGTATCTACGCGACACTTGCTGATAGACTCACCGACACCCCGTATCCTCAATCGATCGATCGACATTCCTGAGACTATCGCATATACCACTCAGGAATGAAGTCATTCAACAAATCCTCAAAACTATCATTTGAATCTAAATCGACTTCTTCAATCCCGTTCGAACCATTTCTAAATTTCCAAGCACGCTCATCTATATCGCACCGACGATATCGTCGCTCGATAGCACCCCTATCGATAGTCATCCCACTTTACTCAATCGAGTTCATCTCATTCTTGCTCAACACTATTCAATTCCTGCACTCGACTTTCCTAAGGTCGACGCGACTTTGGTGTATATGCCCAGCCCGACTTAGCCAACCGTGCTTACGCGAACCATCTTTTTGTTTTGTCAAAAACTATTTTCCTACATTTTGCAAAATAGTTAGACTTATTGTATGGACATCCCGTGGGACATTTGAGAGAGAGCGCACCAACGATATCAATATGCGGAAGCAACATTCAGAGTTCGTAGAAACAACGAGTTAAAGAATTTAATCGATAGTCCAAGGGCGTAAAGCCGTGCTCTGATACCATTATGTCACGCCCCGCTCCCGTAGGAACGATCGTCCTCGCTAAGGCGTGATGTCGTACGAGCCTAGATTGCGCTCGTACAAGGCGGGTTCCATAACAGCCGATTTCAGCGGCTACGATGGGGTCGTCGCACAGAAGTCCCATACAGAGACATTGATCATGCAGCAAAAATTTAGAACAAAACACAAGTTATTCAAAGAAGCTCTTTATTGATATTGAAACATAGATTACAATGGGGCACAAGGCCAATATTACAAGTCTCTCAAGCTCACTCAAGCTCACTCATCTTACATTACAAGTCACTCAGCTCTCTCTCATCTCTCAATATAAGTCTTGACTCCAGCGGAAGCTTCGGAAGGCGATGTCCATACATTATGTCCTGTATAAGTCTTTACTCCATGCGGTCGCGCGCTTCGAATCGCCGAGGAACTCCGTGCCTCGACGCATCCAAGCGAGCTCCGCGCTACGAGCTTCTACCTGTGCCTGCACATGAAAACTATATGGGTGTCAGTACTCAACTGTACTGGTGGAATGAGCTCCTCGCCCACCCATACAAACCCAACACGTTTGATTTACTTTGTGCAACATCGTCACTACTTATCAATTGTCTTTCTAGTCTTGCCTTAGGATCAGTTTTAGGACTGACGTCTTGGCCTATTCTGCGTCGCTAGACCATCCCGTGCTTGCGTCAACATTCAACGTTAACTCATACCTTGCCTCAAGACCCTTCTCGTGCCAACAACGTTAACCTATTGAGTCGTGTTTGCCTTACGACTTAAATCAGAGACGCAACTATGCGATGAGACTCCATTTCTGTGTGACCGTGCTACAAATCCTTGGTGAGGCCGTGCCTCGCAAATCAAGTGAGACTCAATCATATCGCCGTCTCGCGGCCCTTCGCTATAAAATCATCAACTGACCCATCCAACTTGTGAACTAAGTGTCACTCGACCAACTTTGCCTTGCGGCGTTTCCTGACTTAAACTCAAGACAACTCAAACCAACTTATGCAACTTATATGCTGACAATATAGGACTCGACGCCACATCTCGTGCCGAAGCACGGTGTCTTCGTTGCAGCCTAATCTTAGGCCCAAATATTGTCTTCTGGCCGAGCACGCATTCGACTCGACTCTTGATTCACTTCACCTAATACTCGACTCAGTCCAATGGCATATACGCGGATCGCCGCCCATGCCGACTCATCTATATGAGGTCACTAGCATAACAAGCTATAACTGGACACATAGCTTGCGGTTGGCCGGGACCCTTCCAACACAAGGTAGCTAGCCCCCTGGAAGCCCCCGACTAACCCGGTGCTATCGAGTCAGCACAGCTATCACCGTGTTTCCTTAGGCCGTATTGGTCCCGTGGTACCACAGGTTGTCATGCGGGGAAACTCTACCATGTCGACAAGTTGTCCAATGACCATGCAAGACCCTTCACTAAAACTGACGTCTCACACAGTCATTGCACTTTCAGTGTTATCATCTCTTTCAAAACCAATATCAAACCTTCTTTTATTTGAGACCCCTCGATGACCCACGGTCGCGAGCATTCTTTCTATCATTTGAGACCCCTCGACGACCCACGGTCGCGAGCATTCTTTCCATGTTACCATATCATTTCTTTCAACTCAATGCCTATTCGACAGTTCTTTCTCCAAAAACTCATTAAATCAACTGTGGTTCATGTCTTAAACACTAAGTCCGTGCATCGTACCTTAGGCCCATCATGTTCTACGCAACGCTATCGTCCAACTCATACTCCATACGACTAGCTTTGAAACCGTAAGACTTCGTGGCTATACTCAGCCGTAGAACTCATAGGACCGTGCTTGGAATGACTTAGGTCGACCGCCATCACTTTGCCTAACTTCACCAAGCCTAGAACTTAACTCAAGGGACGAGCAAAGGCTATGCCAAGCCTTGCATCATGGAAGCGTGCATGCTTTATCGAGCATTTACGCGGGCGACGCCTATGACTTAGGCTACGCTCATACTTCGCCTACTCAATCAACTTTTCTTCTCCCAAGCCACGGGATGAAGGATCGAGTGTCATTTTCAAAGCACGCCGTGCACCAACTCTAAGCCGATCGTTGGACCTTTCCATATTCTATCTCAATTTGACCCGTCGGGATTACTCCCTTTAGCTATGTGGATTCATCTCTTTTATTATTAAGCCTACTTGTGCAAGTTGAAAACATGCAATTTATTATGTGAAGGCTAAGATGAGGCAAGTTCACCGAAAATATCCTACCTGAGCGCTGTCTTCGAGTTGCCTTTGTAAGGCCAAGCCGAACGCCGTCGATATTTTTATTCCTCCGATTGACTGAGCGGGACGGGGCACTACAGTATGGTTGTCAAAAATTAGGAGATTTTACTAAAATTATGTCGAGGCAGAATTTAGGACATAAAATAAGCAATGATCAAGATTTTAGGACAAACTGGTGGTGAAGGCTACGCCGGTGACAACCTTTCCTCTGCGGTGGAGTCTGTAACCGAGGTAGGCAAGAAACGGGCTGAGGGAAGTTGGGGAGCGGGGAGCGGGCTGAGAGGAGTTGGGGAGCAGGGAGTGGGCTGAGGGGAGTTGGGGAGCGGGAGAAGAAGGAGAAAGAGAGAGGGTTTAGAATTTTTCTTAAGTGCGGGAGAATTACGGAGGAGTCGAGGTTTTGACTTAAATTTTCGTGCTTTTTTTATAACGCTCGTATCACTGGAGCACTATCAATAACGTTTTTAATGTAAACCGCCATAGATTCTAGTCTTGTTGAACTTTGATGACGCTTCCACATCAGTCGTCATGAAAACCACTTATCAAGCGTCATTAATAGGTATTTTTGTTGTAGTGGACTCGAGCAGAATGAGGAAAAGCCAAAGAGCATTTTTCTTGATTTAATGATTTCTCAGTAAGTTTCTAACTTGATAACGAAGAGAGAACCACTAAACAATGTTTCCCTTTACATTGCACCAATGCAGAAATATGCACAGGTTGTGCTAGAGTAGGAATGGGAACAAGTTGCGCCAGTACAAAAATATGTACAAGTTGTGCCGGAGCAGGAGCAGGCACAGGCTGTGCCAGGAAAGAAAAGGCTAAAGGGCGCTTTCCTTTGTTTGGGACAGCAGTGTGTCGAGTAGAGGGGTTAGCCAAAAGGCTGTTTCCCTTATGTTACGCCAGGGCAGTAATGTGCGCAAGTTGTGCCACAGCAGGTATAGGCACAGGTTGCGCCAGGATGGAAAAGGCCAAAGGGTGGTTTTCTTTGTTTTGGACAACGATGTGTCGAGACGAAGTCTTCTTCAATTTCAGAATCGGAGAAGTGGAGGGATTAGCCAAAAGGCTGTTTCCCTTAGGTTGTGCCAGGGCAGTAATATGCGCAAGTTGCACAGAGGCAGCAGGTTGTGCCGTCGAGGACTTAGGAGTCCAGACAGAGCGCATCTTGCTCTTAATACGGGCAGTAGTGCGCTTGGCACCCCCAGCATTGATCATGGCCTCGTAGGCTGCCTGGTTGACTTGAACGACCAGGTTTTTATGCGTCTTGCCGATTGACGTGGTATCACATTGATTTGTCATTTTCTCGTCGGAGGAGAAAGTCGTCCCCAGCAGAGACGCCATTTTGTTTGCAGAAACAAAAGTTTAATTTTTACAAACTAAGAAAGAAAGAAAGTACAAGAGTACAATTGATTTTTGGAAAAGTACAACTATAGGAATCTGATCAGAAGATGATCACTTTATCCCTTGGACGATGTGATATCGAAGACACGAGCCTCTGGAGAATGCAACAGTACTTTAGCAGGAGATTATGATCATTCGTGATGCCTTGAGACGGATTTGAAACTCTATTTATTGAGTTCTTGAAATAACTGTTTAGCAGTTATTCTGGGTTATGCGCACTTCAGGTTGTGCACCTCCTGTTCACTTGCGCAAACGGTTGCACTGACTGCTGTGGATGCATGGCATCATTTTATTGAGATACGCATGGTCGTGGGCAGTATAGTAGACACGTTCTACGAAGTTAGTGGTTTGTACATCATATCACCTTGCTCTGGACATCAACTCGATCACATTACGCGAGCTTCATCAGGTTACACGGAGGCACAATATAGCAACTTGTGCGAGCGGTTGCACCAACTGCTGTGGATACGTGGCATCATTTGAGTGAGATACGCATGGTCGTGAGTAATATAGTGGACAAGTTCTACGAAATTAGTGGCTTGCGCACCACGTCACCCTGCTCTGGACGATCACATTGCGCATGCTTCATCAGGTTGTGCGGGGATGCAACCTAGCAACTTACGCCTGGGTTCAACCTCGCACAACCTGACACGTTACGCAAACTGCTAGTTGACCAAATCTTTTCGAGCACCGTGTTGTGTGGGATTCGAACGGATTTTTCTTGATTATCATGCTGTCAGTTGTTAGGCAATGATGATGCCGTTATAGCTTTTCGAGGAAGTGTGCCACGTGGCTCTCGCACAACCAAAGGTTGGCACAACCTATTGATGTGGCGCAACCTATCGATGTGGCACAACTTGTTGATGTGGCCCCTAGATGAGTGGTGCCCCTTGATTTCTAGCTTCCAATGGGTGGCGTAGCTTGATTTTTAGCCTCTACAGGGCCTAGCATCAGTTTACAGTTCATGAACAGAAACATTAAAGAATGTAAACATGTCATAGCATGGTATAGCATTTCTTTGTGTAAGGCATCATCTAAGCACCACTGAGTTAACACATTGAGCATATTATGGAAATACTTCCTGGAAGGCATTGTTTAGCATACTTGGTGTAATCGTGTTAGGCATCATCGAGGCAACATTGGCATTTACATCTTTAACATGTTATTGAAATTCTTATGGAAAGGAAACATTTTGGCATCGTTTCATTTAGCATGCTAAGAAGGCAAATTGAACCAACATATATTGAACATATCACATTTAAGTGATTTCTTACCGATAGCCGACTCCTCGTTCCTGCATCAAATACAGGTTAGGCAATATACTTACTCTGCCTGCATAAAATATTCATTAGTGTGCATCCTGACTACATGGTCACTGGTGTTGTTAAACCATACAAACATTTGCCATATAGGACTTCAAGGTAATACAATGACTACAGAGAAGGTAGCTAGCCCCAAAGGATGCCTTGAAAGACCCGTGCTACCAAAGCACGCTATTGTTTCCTCCTAGGCCGGTTCGGTCCCCCTAACGTCCCGGGGTATCGTCCGAGAAAACATATCACCAAACCTTATGCATAAGTTTTCTATGACCATGCGAATACGTGTCCGACTCGATCGTGAACGTAAACGCATGGTAAAAATAATAAAAGAAATAAAGACAACAGTGCATCATCATTCATCTCATTCAAGTCATGTTCAATGACTTATTCATTCTCAACATTACCATCATTTTACTTGGTGATCTCAACGATCCCAAGCCTCATCAATTCTCATTGTTTCCAATCATTCATTTCTTGTTCCATCAACTCAGACACATTGAAGCATTCCCACATTATTCATTTCTCAATGAACATGTAGCATTTTATTTCATAGGAACAATATCATTCATTTCATTGCTTATATTAAAACAGGCAACAGCAATAGTTATACAGAAGGTACATGATTCTATTATTTTATTTGGATCATTGGGTCGATAGCATAGCCAGTTCTCTTCTTATTCTATCATTCACAAGGCATCTCATTATTCAAGTATTCTACTTGTTCCGACAATATTAAGCATAAGGACATTATTAATTCATTCTCAGGCATCGTCACATTAGCAGTTCAAGTGTGATTCGTTCAGCAATTCAATGTTCATGTGTTATTTATTTCAACGTTAGGCAACTTAAGCATCTCTATTATCCAGCAACCAAAACATGGGACAATTCATAACATAACATTCCTCCATTTTACTAAGCATGCAAGAATAAGGAGGAGGGAGGACAGTTCCACTCACATAGTACAATGAGTCTCATTGTTCCAATCGCACATGTTCCCACCAAGCGTCGCTCCACCAGCGAGCAACGTTCCAACGCTCATACTGTCCAGCCAGCTAAGAGGTTGCATCAGTCTCAATTCTCTTGATTCTCAACATAAGACACGGTCCGACATTCTGATAGCATCCAACAAGCTAACCAAATGCCTTGCGCGGAGCGGGGCATTACATAATATACCAATTAGAAAAAGTTTCTTCATCGAAACTTAAGAGAATAACTCATCTTACTAATTTACTTAGTCACAACAAGTTACTCATTCAGCTTCAATTCAATATTAATTTTAGCAAACTCGGTCATCTCAAAATAGCTATCCAACTATACCATTTTAATCCATCAATGATTCGATCTATCTTTCTCTTTTTCAATTACTTGTAACTTCTCATTGATTCACCAATATTTTTCTAGAATTTCTATCTTGGTCGCAACATATCACTTCGTTTGGATCCATACACATATTTTAGGCATCCCTAAAATATATACATTTCAGCCAAAGTTCGTGCTAGTGTGCGCGATAAACTCTTCCCATAATGTTATTTCAGTTGCAACCTATCACTTCGGCTGGATCCATACATATATTTTAGGCATCCCTAAAACATATGTACTTCAGCCAACTTCCATGTTTGTACGATTCGATAAACCACGGTATAACTCTATTTTCCAAATCCATGCACCTTTTAATTGACTTATTACTTCATTCACTTTGCCATAATCACTATCTTTCAGGCCACAACACTTAACATCAGGGACAACTCGATCAAGCTCTCTATCCAAGCATAATATTTCTAACATTCGATCAAGGGTCTAACTTAGAGCCAATCATATCAAGAGTTCACAACATGCAATCATATTCCTTCCCAAATCCAACAATATTTCTCACTGAGGCAATTCATCTTTTCTAAAAGATACAATCCGACGTCACCCACTATCGATTACCCGAGTCAGGGTATAATTATATGCAACAGTCAAGGTTAACCCAGCTACCCGACTATAGATACCTATCCAATATTCTCGTCATGAGCAGTCAATTCCATTTCATGAAATAATTCACTGCTCGATATGCACCACTCAAGGCTTACCCTACAATTGCACTTCCTACTTACTGTAGTGCCTTGTCCCCTGCAGTCAATCGGAGGAATCAAAACGCCGACGGCGTTCGAACTTAGCCTTGTAACGGCTGTTCGAAAACTCGCTCGGCCGAGACGACTCCTCGCTCAAGTGGGGTAGTTTCGATGAACTTGCCTCATCTTAGCCATCACATAATAACTCGCATGTTTTCAAC
>JANAVB010009398.1:18757424-18892424 GCA_029216955.1 Iris pallida | reverse complement strand
CCCTACTACTCGGGGTCAACTGTACCACGGATACGCCACGAGGACACCTAATATTTGACACAGCCTTAGGGGCAGACACTGACACGAGGTCCTCATAGTTTGAGACACTCTCGTGTCGTGTCGGACACGCATTTGACTGTGCACGGGACATGTTCTGTGCGTACACAGTCTTGATAGTTGTTTCAGTGTTTAATTCCAGTGTTAATGGTTTAATTGTGATTTTAACTGCTAAATTAGACCCTATACATGTTTAATGATCCCTGATAATTTAGTTTACTTATTAGTTAGGTTGTTTGCTGTGGAAATTGGATTCGAGATTTGTATTCGACTGATATATATTAACTGATACTTATATTTCATTTCTCCTAATTGTTAATCCATTTAAATCCATTTTAATTGATGTTTTTAACTTCCAAATGTTTCTCACATATTGTTAGTTCATGTTAATTCAATGTCATATTCGAATTAGACTTTATGGCTTGGAAATGGAATTTGGCATTGAGATGGGCTTTCAATAGGTGTCAACTGATTTTGTTTTCAATACTAACTGTCAGCTGAGGAATTGATTCCCTTTCCTTCTTTTAACTAAAACCTGAATGATAGTATCAAGTTCACAGTTTTCCTCTAGTCAGCTCACTGAATTCAGGACTGCTACACAATATTTTAGCTCACTGAATTCAGGACTGCTACACAATGTTTTAGCTCACTGATTTCACATTGGTTAGCCACTGTTTTGATTCTTAATAACCTGTCATGTAATCCCAGATTTTTCCTATATCATTGATTTCCATTCCTTAATAACTGGGTTGTTCTTTCTCTTTACACTGAATTGATTCAAGGGTAACTGTCAACAGGGTTTGGGTATTTAGTTAACTGATTTGAAACACAAGTAACTATCAAATGTTACTCCCTTCCATGCATTAGCTAACTGTTTTTCAATTGCCCACACACAAATGTTTTCCCTGATTCCCTTGACACTGAGCACAGGCTCTCATGCCTTCACACACACATTGTTCTCATAGTAGTTCACTGATATTCTTGTACCCAGGTTTTTCTAATTCACATTGCCTATCACTCACTGATTTCAGGAACACCACACACAGGTTTATGCATGCCATACTATTTCCTGTATACACACAGGTACACCTTGACACTCTAATGTCTCACAAACACACACACACTCCTTTGACACATGAACACCATATATTACACTGATTTTTCTAATATGCTCACTGTTTCCTGGTTAACCCTCACACCCTCATGCCATATCTCACACACCTTGACACACACTGTTTATGTGATATGTGGTTTGGTTATAGGCATGATATAGCCTATGGCCTATGGGTGTGTCTGTTTGCCTAGTGAGTCTAGATAGACTTGTTTAGTCTTGTTAGGCCTAGAATAGACTAGTTAGACTAGTATAGACTTGTTTGACTTAGGTTTGACTTAGTTGACCTAGTTTGACTTCTAGGGTTGACCAGAGTTGACCAAGAGTTGACTTTGGCCTAGATTGACCTAGAATAATGTAGAATGCATAGTAGGACTTCATTATATCATTTTAGACTTGTTGTGACTTGTGCTGTTCTGATTAGGAGCCAGACACCTCTCCTCGGATAGTACATTTCTCTCGGACATTCAGATAGCAGGCGAGTACATTCTCTGATCATTTCATATCCTGTTTAGAATTATTTTCCTACTTTAAATTACTTTACTTAATACTGTCATGTTGGTCACACGGATTAGTACTATATGGATCACTTCTTGAGATGTTATCCCCTCAGGGAGCATCGGATACTACATGTTCTGTGCGTTTCACTTACATGGTGTATCACTATGCTTCATGGTTCATTGATCACTTGTGACATGTACTCTCATGATCACAGTCTTCCTTGAATCACCCATTTATGGGCATTCCTAGAATCACCTATTTTTGGGCCTACCATGTATCACCCCTTGTGGGCCATTGCATGGAATCATAACATAACCTGGCTGGATCCTTGTATATTGATTGGGGGTGCGGGGGAGTAGAAGTAGACATGTGAATAATACCCAAGTAGTATCTCATCTGATCACCTCCGTAGTGTCTCATCAGAATCTTCTATGCCATTCACATGTTTATATTGTACTCTGACTCACTAGCCCCTGTTAGTTCTCTACTTATAATAGATATTTCTATTACAGTTCTCTCTCTGTTTACATTTTGTACTTCTTTCAGTTCCTGTATCTTACTTTACTGCATGATTATATTTTCTAACCTGCTATGAACTGTTGAGATGTATTGTGCTCGCTCCGTCCTGATTGGGCACCGTTGAATGTTTACAGAGGACGAGGATGAGGCTGGTGTTGACACTTTCTATGGGACAGCTCTAGATGATAGCTGTGATCCAGATTTCCAGCCGAATCCATTAGCTATAGAGACTGAGGCTCCCTAGTCTAGGTTTTACTATTTCTGTCATCTGGGATCTGGATTGTATATATTCTTTCATACTCTGTAGTTGAGACCTTGTATTTCTGGATGTTTGCTGAGTTGTTATCTTAGACACTTAGACTCTTCTGATCTTCTGTATTTCATTTTGAGTTTTATATCATATCGTGCTTCTTCTTCCTTAGTTGTGATTGAGTTTACATTCTGCTATGTCACCCCCATTCGGGGAGTATAAACTGCTTAGCATTATATTGTTAGATGTTGTGACCTAGGACAGCGTTCTACCGTCGACACTGCGGCGTAGGCTGGACGTACCCACGTCTCGTGCCCTTACTCTAGAGTGTGGGTCGTGACACGTTTTTAGTGGTGGCCCATGCAGGTCTAGTTTAGAAATGTAGTGGTATTCGAACTAGAGTATCACTGCAGCCTGTAGTAGAATTTGGAAATTTTTGAAGGTACTCAATCACATTAGGAAAAACTCTTTATCAGATTCCGTATATCTAAATTTTGCTGCTTATTGTCTTCCTTTGAATTTAAACTGTCCTTCTTTGATATTCGACTCATTCTCAGCAATTGTTTTTTTTGATCTGTGTCTCCAGGATGGTTGAGACGAGATCACATCGCCAGGGCCAGGGGGACGCCGATGAGAGGTCTACCACCTCTCATACTCAGCAGCCATCCTCTGGTACTGCAGCCCCAGTCATGCCAGCTGGGGTAGGCGTTTCAGCTGCTTTCGGAGGAGCCCCTCCACCTGTGAGGCATGAGCCGAGTCTGGTGTTTCCGGATGTGCTTCAGCAGCAGCAGCCACCTCCAGGGACAGTTGACGCCGTTCAGCTGTTTGCATTCTTCCGACAGTTTATGGAGGGTCAGCAGGCCCAGCAGCAGAGACAGACAGCAGAGATCAGCCGAGGCATCGATCTAGCCGTGACTACAGTAGAGAGAGTTATAGCTCAGCCAGCGGCAGCCCTGCAGCCGTACCAGCCACGGGAGAAGGGCATCCGAGATTTTCAGAAGATGCACCCTAGGGACTTCCGAGGGACAGAGGGGATCCTGTATGCCGACGAGTGGATCGAGCACATGGAGGAGATATTCAGATTGGCTGAGATCCCGACGAGACTCCAGATTGAGGCAGCGGCCAGCATGATGCAGGATCTGACCCGTACGTGGCACCAGACCGACCCGAGGGTTGGTACTGCAGGACAGACTTGGGCAGCATTCAAGAAGCTGTTCAAGGAGAAGTTCTTCCCGGATGCAGCATTGGGAGCCCTCGAGACTCAGTTCGAGGCCCTAGTCCAGGGGAGCCAGTCTGTGGAGGAGTACGTAGGAGAGTTCTGCCGCCTGAGCAGATTTGTATAGGGCTTGCCGGAGGCGACGAAGGCGCAGAGGTTCCGGAAGGGCTTGGTAAAGGAGGTCAAGTCCTACACCAAGAATGCCCGCAGTGCTACCTTTGAGGAGATCCTAGTGGACGCGTTAGCTGCAGAGGATGATCTTGAGCTTAGGCTCAAGAGGGAGCGAGACTTCCAGGGAGGCAGCAGTAGCGGAGGACCGGCCAAGAGGCCGCACTTTCAGCAGCAGCACCAGCAGTACCAGCAGCCGAGGCATCAGCCAGTACAGCATCAGCAGCAGAGGGTACAGCAGCAGGCACCGAGGCAGCAGGCCACCACCTGTGCTTATTGCAAGAAGCCAGGGTACGGGTGGAACGAGTGTAGGAAGAGACTGGGCAAGTGCCTGATATATGGTTCAGTAGACCACCAGATGAGGGAGTGTCTCGTAGCACGAGCAGCTCAGGGAAGAGGTGCCATGGCTCCAGCAGGCCAGCAGAGGGGACCAGCCCTGCCGACAAAGCAGCAGAGGTTCGTTCAGCACCAGCAGCAGGCCAGAGGAGGACAGCAGGGACGAGCTTTTTCCATGGCGGCTGAGGATGCAGAGGTAATAGGAGAGCTGATCGCAGGTTCGGTTCTTCTCGACTCCAGTCTAACTTTTGCGTTATTCGATTCCGGTGCTTCGTATAGTTTCATATCAGTATCATTTACGATTAGACATGGTATCATAGCTGAATCATTGCCTAGGACTTACAAGATCACGACCGGGGGTGGCATTATCCGCGTGAGTGATGTTTGTAAGGATTAGAGTGTTGTTTTGGAAGGCCGTGAGTTGGAGGTGAGCCTGCTCGTAATGCCATTGCCGAACTACGATATAGTACTCGGTATAGATTAGTTGAGCAGGCACCACGCCAGCATAGATTACAGAGTGGGTAGAGTTTTGTTCAGAGTGTCGGGAGAGCCAGAGTTCGAGTACTCCAGACGTCAGGTGGAGCAGAGCAGCAGAGTTTTCTGCGGAGTCTCGGTTGAGGGGCAGACGACTCCACACCCCTTGATAGCAGAGTATATAGATGTTTTTCCAGAGGAGTTGTCGGGATTGCCACCAGACAGAGATATTGAGTTCTCGATAGACTTGGTTCCAGGAGCGGAACCCATCTCTCAGCATGTCTATCGGGTGAACAACAGTGAGTTGGTGGAGCTGAAGAAGCAGGTGGATGAGCTGCAGGACAAGGGCTTCATCCGTTCGTGTTTGTCGCCATGGGGTGCACCAGTATTGTTTGTACCGAAGAAGGATGGGTCAGTACGGATGTGTATTAACTACAGGGCAATCAACAACCTCACGATCAAGAACAGATACCCACTGTCGCGGATCGATGATCTTTTTGACCAGTTGAACGGAGCTCGGGTATTTTTCAAGATTGATCTGAGGTCAAGATATCACCAGGTAAAGGTGAAGCAGAAGGATATTCCCAAGACCGCTTTCAGGACGCGGTACGGGCAGTTTGAGTTTTTGGTTATGCCGTTTGGGCTAACCAATACACCAGCAGTGTTTATGAACCTAATGAACAAGGTATTCCACCAGTACCTGGATCAGTTTGTGGTGGTGTTCATCGACGACATCTTGGTATATTCCAAGACTGAGGAGGAGCACGAGGAGCATTTGAGGATAGCGCTGGAGACTCTCAGGAAGGAGCAGCTTTATGGGAAGCTCTCCAAGTGTGAGTTCTTCTTGGACCGGGTTGACTTTTTGGGGCATGTGGTGACTGGAGATGGGATCTCAGTTGACCCCAAGAAGATCATAGCAGTTGAGGCATGGGCAGCGCCGACTTCAGTGGCAGAGATCCGCAATTTCATGGGGCTGGCAGGATATTATAGGAGATTTTTGCAGGATTTCTCCCGGGTTGCAGAGCCGTTGACTCGGTTAACCCGAAAGGATGCTGAGTATGTTTGGACAGAGGAGTGTCAGGCAGCTTTTGATGAGTTGAAGAAGCGGCTTACGACAGCTCCGATTCTGACATTACCTTCAGGATCAGGGGGATTCAGTATTTATAGTGACGCTTCAGGGAAGGGGCTGGGTTACGTCTTACAGCAGCATGGGAAGGTGATTGCCTATGCTTCCAGGCAATTACGTCCCCATGAGAAGAACTACCCTACCCATGACCTGGAGCTGGCAGCAGTGATATTTGCTCTGAAGTTGTGGAAGCACTATCTGTATTGAGAGAGGGTGGAGATTTTTACAGATCACAAGAGCTTAAAGTATGTGTTCACTCAGAAGGAGCTGAATATGAGGCAGCACAGATGGCAAGAGTTGATGAAGGACTTTGACATCCTACTTCAGTATCACCCAGGGAAGGCTAACGTGGTTGCCGATGCCTTGAGTAGGTATCCGACAGCCATGTGTTTGACCATGGACCGTCACTTGCTTGTTGATTTAGAGAGCCTGGGGATTGAGGTGATCGTGCCCGGAGTACAGATGCAGTTATGGGGCCTGCAGATTCAGTCAAACTTGGTGGAGAGGATCAAGTCGACCGAGTTTGAGGACGTTGCTCTGCGGTGTCTCCGAGAGCAGGTTCGAGCAGGATTGGTGGATGGCAAGTTTTCTCTTGCAGAGGATGGTACCTTGCGGCACGGTTCCAGATTATATGTGCCCAGCGGAGATCTCAGGGAGCAGGTTATGCAGGAGGCCCACAGATCTCCGTACTCTATACACCCTGGTGCCAACAAGATGTACCGAGATCTGAGGGAGCATGTTTGGTGGTACGGGAGGTAGCTCGCTTCGTAGCTAGGTGCTTAGTCTGTCAGCAGGTCAAGACAGAGAGGCAGAGGCCCGGTGGATTGTTGCAGCCATTGCCTATTCCTGAGTGGAAATGGAAGCATATCACTATAGATTTCGTATCTGGATTGCCGCGTACACCAGGAGAGAAAGATGCGATTTGGGTCATCGTTGACAGGTTGACCAAATCGGCCCACTTCTTGCCATTCAAGGTGGGTACGTCTACAGAGAGGCCTGCGGAGACGTATATGAGGCAGATAGTCAGGATTCATGGGGTTCCGGTCAGCATCGTCTCGGATCGGGATAGTCACTTTACTTTCCATTTCTGGAGGAGTCTGCAGACTAGCTTGGGCACTCAGCTCAAGTTTAGTACCGCATACCACTCCAGACGGACGGACAGTCAGAGAGGACTATTCAGATGCTCGAGGATATACTGCGGACATGCATCTTGGACTTTGGAGGTTCCTGGGAGGATTATCTATATTTGGTAGAGTTTGCTTACAACAACAGTTTTTAGGCCAGTATTGAGATGTCACCTTTCGAGGCTCTGTACGGGCGTAGGTGTCGTACACCCTTATCTTGGGATGTTGTTGGTGAGCGAGCTTTACTGGAACCAGAGATGGTTGTTGACGCAGCCGAGAAGGTGAAGCTCATCAGGGACAGACTTTGCGTAGCGCATGACAGACATCGGCACTGAGCCGATAGCCACCGGAGGCCGTTGGAGTTTGAGGTACAGATTAGAGTAGGATTAGATTTAGGTTTGTTGTTTGTGTTTGTGATTTTGATCATGTTTGTTTATCATAATTAAATTGAGACCTTGCTTGTGATTAGGTTGGAGACCAAGTTTTCTTGAGGATATCTCCGACTCGTGGTATGATACGTTTTGGTGGAGGTGGCAAGCTTAGCCCGCGCTTCATCGGCCATTTCGTTATCAGCGGAAGAGTCGGCGACGTGGCTTACAGGCTAGACTTACCACCTATACTAGTGGGGGTCCACAACGTATTCCATGTATCACAGTTGAGACGGTATGTGGCTGATCCTAACCATGTGCTCGACCAATCGGAGATTGAGGTTGGGCCTTCTCTCAGCTATCCAGAGCAGCCAGTGGAGATTCTGGATCGACGGGAGAAGGTACTGAGGAACCAGGTGATACCTTTGGTTCGCGTCACATGGAGGCATCATTCTCGAGGAGAGTCTACCTGGGAGCGGGAGTATGAAATACGGGAGCGATACCCATATCTTTTTGGACCGTGAGGTATACTTTCTATCCTTCTCATCAGTTGCATTTTGTCTTTCAATTTCGAGGACGAAATTCTGTTAAGGAGGGTAGATTTGTCACTACCACATTTCTAGTATGAGGGTATTTTGGTTATTTTGAATTTTTGGGATTTATTTGGAATTATTGTGAATTATTGAGATTTATTAGAATTTATGTTATTTTTAGTATAATTTATTTGAGTGATATTCTAGACTTTGACTAACATTGACTTTGGAGCCTAACCTAGATGCTAATCCTAGTGGTGGTGACTTGATTAGGTCATGTGACCCTAACCTAATATTAAGTTAATTCCTAATAGGCCATTTAGAATTTAAGTTAGAATAGAGAGGCTTTAGTCATAAGCCATGACTTATGGTTTTGAAATTATTAATTAGCAACTTAGCCCATAGAGGCCCAAGCCCAACACCATGTAAACCTAACCCTAACTCTAGCATGGCCGGCCAGCCCACTTAGGGATTCCCCCTATAAGTAATCTCTTCCATTAGGTTAGCCTCCTTTAGAAAGTTCATATTTGGAAAGAGAGGTATGCTCCATCTTTAGAAATTCATAGAATATCCAATTTAATTCCTTCTTCCCTCAAACAAATTACAATAGGTTCTAATTTAGGTATTCTTGCTGTGTATGTAATTTATTTTTAGTTTGTTAACAATTTGGTGAAGTTTAGCCATCAAGAAGAACACCCCTCTTTGGAGCTTTCTTTGGTTTTTGACACCTATAGGTAATTCCTTCAAAACTTATTGAAATTGCTGTTATTATTGCATATTAGCCTAGATCTAGGTGTCCCCTAGCTAACCCTAGAAATTCGTGGTATTTCGTGTCCATTTCATGTCCTAAATGGACACGTATCAGTCCCTATAACCTAGTGTTTGATGAAATGCCCCAAAGGGGGATTTCGACCTAATTTCTAGGAAACTTTTGAATAAAAAATTAGGGTTTAGGCTCGCTTATGGGTTTTTGGTGTACTGAGGTTGTTTTTGTGTCGTGTCGTGTCGCTTTGGACACGGGTACACGCGGGGTGCAGCGCGCGCACGCGCAGGTGCACTCCCCTGCTACTCGGGGTCAACTGTGCCACGGATACACCACGAAGACACCTAATATTTGACACAACCCTAGGGGCAGACACTGACACGAGGTCCTCAGAGTTTGAAACACTCTCGTGTCGTGTCGGACACGTATTTAACTGTGCACGGGACATGTTCTGTGCGTGCACAGTCTTGATAGTTGTTTCAGTATTTAATTCCAGTGTTAATGGTTTAATTATGATTTTAACTGCTAAATTAGACCCTATACATGTTTAATGATCCCTGATAATTTAGTTTACTTATTAGTTAGGTTGTTTGCTGTGGAAATTGGATTATAGATTTGTAATCGACTGATATATATTGACTGATACTTATATTTCATTTCTCCTAATTGTTAATCCATTTAAATCCATTTTAATTAATGTTTTTAACTGCCAAATGTTTCTCACATATTGTTAGTTTATGTTAATTCAATGTCATATTCGAATTAGACTTTATGGTTTGGAAATAGAATTTGGCATTGAGATGGGCTTTCAATGGGTGTCAAGTGATTTTGTTTTCAATACTAACTGTCAGCTGAGGAATTGATTCCCTTTCCTTCTTTTAACTAAAATCTGAATGATAGTATCAAGTTCACTATTTTCCTCTAGTCAGCTCACTGAATTCAGGACTGCTACACAATGTTTTAGCTCACTGAATTCAGGACTGCTACACAATGTTTTAGCTCACTGATTTCACATTGGTTAGCCACTGTTTTGATTCTTAATAACCTGTCATGTAATCCCAGATTTTTCCTATATCATTGATTTCCATTCCTTAATAACTGCGTTGTTCTTTCCCTTTACACTGAATTGATTCAAGGGTAACTGTCAACAGGGTTTGGGTATTTAGTTAACTGATTTGAAACACAAGTAACTGTCAAATGTTACTCCCTTCCATACATTAGCTAACTATTTTTCAATTGCCCACACATAAATGTTTTCCCTGATTCCCTTGACACTGAGCACAGGCTCTCATGCCTTCACACACACACTGTTCTCATAGTAGTTCACTGATATTCTTGTACCCAGGTTTTTCTAATTCATATTGCCTATCACTCACTGATTTCAGGAACACCACACACAGGTTTATGCATGCCATACTATTTTCTGTATACACACAGGTACACCTTGACACTCTCATGTCTCACTAACACACACACACTCCTTTGACACATGAACACCATATATTACACTGATTTTTCTAATATGCTCACTGTTTCCTGGTTAACCCTCACACCCTCATGCCATATCTCATACACCTTGACACACACACACACTTGAACACATTCATGTGCCCTTCCTATTCTCCTATGTGTAAGCATGTATGTATAGGTATCCTATATATCATAATATGTATGTGTACTATTATATATATTATATTAATATGTGTATACATATATGTGAGATTTACATATAGGTAGCTTATGTGTTAATGAGTGTATTATGTATTAGATATATATATTGACATGTGTTTATGTGATATGTGGTTTGGTTATAGGCATGATATAGCCTATGGCCTATGGGTGTGTCTGTTTGCCTAGTGAGTCTAGATAGACTTGTTTAGTCTTGTTAGGCCTAGAATAGACTAGTTAGACTAGTATAGACTTGTTTGACTTAGGTTTGACTTAGTTGACCTAGTTTGACTTCTAGGGTTGACCAGAGTTGACCAAGAGTTGACTTTGGCCTAGATTGACCTAGAATAATGTAGAATGCATAGTAGGACTTCATTATATCATTTTAGACTTGTTGTGACTTGTACTGTTCTGATTAGGAGCCAGACACCTCTCTTCGGATAGTACATTTCTCTCGGACATTCAGATAGCAGGCGAGTACATTCTCTGATCATTTCATATCCTGTTTAGAATTATTTTTCTACTTTAAATTACTTTACTTGATACTGTCATGTTGGTCACACGGATTAGTACTATATGGATCCCTTCTTGAGATGTTATCCCCTCAGGGAGCATCGGATACTACATGTTCTGTGCGTTTCACTTACATGGTGTATCACTATGCTTCATGGTTCATTGATCACTTGTGACATGTACTCTCATAATCACAGAGTCTTCCTTGAATCACCCATTTATGGGCATTCCTAGAATCACCTATTTTTGGGCCTACCATGTATCACCCCTTGTGGGCCATTGCATGGAATCATAACATAACCTGGCTGGATCCTTGTGTATTGATTGGGGGTACGGGGGAGTAGAAGTAGACATGTGAATAATACCCAAGTAGTATCTCATCTGATCACCTCCGTAGTGTCTCATCAGAATCTTCTATGCCATTCACATGTTTATATTGTACTCTGACTCACTAGCCCCTGTTAGTTCTCTACTTATAATAGATATTTCTATTACAGTTCTCTCTCTGTTTACATTTTGTACTTCTTTCAGTTCCTGTATCTTACTTTACTGCATGATTATATTTTCTAACCTGCTATGAACTGTTGAGATGTATTGTGCTCGTTCCGTCCTGATTGGGCACCGTTGAATGTTTACAGAGGACGAGGATGAGGCTGGTGTTGACACTTTCTATGGGACAGCTCTAGATGATAGCTGTGATCCGGATTTCCAGCCGAATCCATTAGCTATAGAGACCGAGGCTCCCTAGTCTAGGTTTTACTATTTCTGTCATCTGGGATCTGGATTGTATATATTCTTTCATACTCTGCAGTTGAGACCTTGTATTTCTGGATGTTTGCTGAGTTGTTATCTTAGACACTTAGACTCTTCTGATCTTCTGTATTTTATTTTGAGTTTTATATCATATCGTGCTTCTTCTTCCTTAGTTGTGATTGAGTTTACATTCTGCTATGTCATCCCCATTCGGGGAGTATAAACTGCTTAGCATTATATTGTTAGATGTTGTGACCTAGGACAGCGTTCTACCGCCGACACTGCGGCGTAGGCTGGACGTACCCACGTCTCGTGCCCTTACTCTAGGGTGCGGGTCGTGACACATTTTTAGTGGTGGCCCATGCAGGTCTAGTTTAGAAATGTAGTGGTATTCGAACTAGAGTATCACTGCAGCCTGTAGTAGAATTTAGAAATTTTTGAAGGTACTCAATCACATTAGGAAAAACTCTTTATCAGATTCCGTATATCTAAATTTTGCTGCTTATTGTCTTCCTTTGAATTTAAACTGTCCTCCTTTGATATTCGACTCATTCTCAGCATTTTTTTTTTGATCTGTGTCTCCAGGATGGTTGAGACGAGATCACATCGCCAGGGCCAGGGAGACGCCGATGAGAGGTCTTCCACCTCTCATACTCAGCAGCCAACCCCTGGTACCGCAGCCCCAGTCATGCCAGCTGGGGTAGGCGTTTCAGCTGCTTTCGGAGGAGCCCCTCCACCTGTGAGGCATGACCCGAGTCTGGTGATTCCGGATGTGCTTCAGCAGCAGCAGCCACCTCCGGGGACAGTTGACGTCGTTCAGCTGTTTGCTTTCTTTCGACAATTTATGGAGGGTCAGCAGGCCCAGCAGCAGAGACAGACAGCAGAGATCAGCCGAGGCATCGATCTAGCCGTGACTACAGTAGAGAGAGTTATAGCTCAGCCAGCGGCAGCCCTACAGCCGCACCAGCCACGGGAGAAGGGCATCCGAGATTTTCAGAAGATGCACCCTAAGGACTTCCGAGGGACAGAGGGGATCCTGTATGCCGACGAGTGGATCGAGCACATGGAAGAGATATTCAGATTGGCTGAGATCCCGACGAGACTCCAGATTGAGGCAGCGGCCAGCATGATGCAGGATCTGGCCCGTACGTGGTACCAGACCGACCCGAGGGTTGGTACTGCAGGACAGACTTGGACAGCATTCAAGAAGCTGTTCAAGGAGAAGTTCTTCCCGGATGCAGCGTTGGGAGCCCTCGAGACTCAGTTCGAGGCCCTAGTCTAGGGGAGCCAGTCTGTGGAGGAGTACGCAGGAGAGTTCTGCCACCTGAACAGATTTATAGAGGGCTTGCCGGAGGCGACGAAGGCCCAGAGGTTCCGAAAGGGCTTGGTAAAGGAGGTCAAGTCCTACACCAAGAATGCCCGCAGCGCTACCTTTGAGGAGATCCTAGTGGACGCATTAGCTGCATAGGATGATCTTGAGCTTTAGCTCAAGAGGGGGCAAGACTTCCAGGGAGGCAGCAGTAGCGGAGGACCGACCAAGAGGCCGCACTTTCAGCAGCAGCACCACCAACACCACCAGCAGCAGAGGTTCTAGCCGCAGCAGTTTCAGCAGCCGATGCATCAGCCAGTACAGCATCAGCAGCAGAGGGTGCAGCAGCAGGCACCGAGGCAGCAGGCCACCACCTGTGCTTATTGCAAGAAGCTAGGGTATGGGTGGAACGAGTGTAGGAAGAGACTGGGCAAGTGCCTGATATATGGTTCAGTTGACCACCAGATGAGGGAGTGTCTCATAGCACAAGCAGCTCAGGAAAGAGGAGCCAGGGCTCCAGCAGGCCAGCAGAGGGGACCAGCCCTGCCGACACAGCAGCAGAGGTTCGTTCAGCACCAGCAGCAGGCCAGAGGAGGACAGCAGGGGCAAGCTTTCGCCATGGCGGCTGAGGATACAGAAGTGATAGGAAAGCTGATCGCAGGTTCGGTTCTTCTTGACTCCAGTCCAACTTTTGTGTTATTCGATTTCGGTGCTTCGTATAGTTTTATATCAGTATCATTTGCGATTAGACATGGTATCATAGCTGAATCATTGCCTAGGACTTACAAGATCACGACCGAGGGTGGCATTATCCTCGTGAGTGATGTTTGTAAGGGTCAGAGTGTTATTTTGGGAGGCCGTGAGTTGGAGGTGAGCCTGCTCGTAATGCCATTGCCGAACTACGATATAGTACTCGGTATGGATTGGTTGAGCAGGCACCACGCCAGCATTGATTGCAGAGGGGGTAGAGTTTTGTTCAGAGTGTCGGGGGAGCCAGAGTTCGAGTACTCCAGACGTCAGGTGGAGCAGAGCAGCAGAGTTTTCTGCGGAGTCTCGGTTGAGGCGCAGACGACTCCACACCCCTTGATAGCAGAGTATATGGATGTTTTTCCAGACGAGTTGTCGGGATTGCCACCAGACAGAGACATTGAGTTCTCGATAGACTTGGTTCCAAGAGCGGAACCCATCTCTCAGCATGTCTATCGGGTGAACAACAGTGAGTTGGTGGAGCTGAAGAAGCAGGTGGATGAGCTGCAGGAAAAGGGCTTCATCCGTTCGAGTTTGTCACCATAGGGTGCACCAGTATTGTTTCTGCCGAAGAAGGATGGGTCAGTACGGATGTGTATTAACTACAGGGCACTCAACAACCTCACGATCAAGAACAGATACCCACTGCCGCGGATCGATGATCTTTTTGACCAGTTGAGCGGAGCTCGGGTATTTTTCAAGATTGATCTGAGGTCAGGATATCACCAGGTGAAGGTGAAGCGGAAGGATATTCCTAAGACCGCTTTCAGGACACGGTACGGGCAGTTTGAGTTTTTGGTTATGCCGTTTGGGCTAACCAATGCACCAGTAGTATTTATGAACCTAATGAACAAGGTGTTCCACCAGTACCTGGATCAGTTTGTGGTGGTGTTCATCGACGACATCTTGGTATATTCCAAGACTGAGGAGGAGCACGAGGAGCATTTGAGGATAGTGCTGGAGACTCTCAGGAAGGAGCAGCTTTATGGGAAGCTCTCCAAGTGTGAGTTCTTCTTGGACCAGGTTGACTTTTTGGGCATGTGGTGACTGGAGATGGGATCTCAGTTGACCCCAAAAAGATCGTAGCAGTTGAGGCATGGGCAGCGCCGACTTCAGTGGCAGAGATCCGCAGTTTCATGGGGCTGGCAGGATATTATAGAAGATTTGTGCAGGATTTCTCCCGGGTTGCAGAGCCGTTGACGCGGTTAACCCGGAAGGATGCTGAGTATGTTTGGTCAGAGGAGTGTCATACAGCTTTTGATGAGTTGAAGAAGCGGCTTACGACAGCTCCGATTCTGACATTGCCTTCAGGATCAGGGGGATTCAGTATTTATAGTGACGCTTCAGGGAAGGGGCTGGGTTGCGTCTTCAAGCAGCATGGGAAGGTGATTGCCTATGCTTCCAGGCAATTACGTCCCCATGAGAAGAACTACCCTACACATGACCTGGAGCTGGCAGTAGTGATATTTGCTCTGAAGTTGTGGAAGCACTATCTGTATTGAGAGAGGGTGGAGATTTTTACAGATCACAAGAGCTTAAAGTATGTGTTCACTCAGAAGGAGCTGAATATGAGACAGCGCAGATGGCAAGAGTTGATGAAGGACTTTGACATCCTACTTCAGTATCACCCAGGGAAGGCCAACGTGGTTGTCGATGCCTTGAGTAGGTATCCGACAGCTATGTGTTTAACCATGGACCGTCACTTGCTTGCTGATTTGGAGAGCCTGGGGATTGAGGTGATCGTGTCCGGAGTGCAGATGTATTTATGGGGCCTGCAGATTCAGTCAGACTTGGTGGAGAGGATCAAGTCGACCCAGTTTGAGGACGTTGCTCTGCGGTGTCTCCGAGAGCAGGTTCGAGTAGGATTGGTGGATGGCGAGTTTTCTCTTGCAAAGGATGGTGCCTTGCGGCATGGTTCCAGATTATGTGTGCCCAGCGGAGATCTCAGTGAGCAGGTTATGCAGGAGGCCCACAGATCTCAGTACTCTATACACCCTGGTGCCAACAAGATGTACCGAAATCTGAGGAAGCATGTTTGGTGGTACGGGATGAAGTGGGAGCTAGCTTGCTTCGTAGCTAGGTGCTTAGTCTGTCAGCAGATCAAGGCAGAGAGGCAGAGGCCCGGTGGATTGTTGCAGCCATTGCCCATTCTCGAGTAGAAATGGGAGCATATCACTATGGATTTCGTATCTGGATTGCCACGTACACCAGGAGAGAAAGACACAATTTGGGTCATCGTTGACAGGTTGACCAAATCGGCCCACTTCTGGCCATTCAAGGTGGGTACGTCTACAGAGAGGCTTGCGGAGACGTATATTTAGCAGATAGTCAGGATTCATAGGGTTCCGGTCAGCATCATCTCGGATCAGGATAGTCGCTTTACTTCCCATTTCTGGAGGAGTCTACAGACTATCTTGGGCACTCAGCTCAAGTTTAGTACCGCATACCACCCCCAGACGGACGGACAGTCAGAGAGGACTATTCAGACGCTCGAGGATATACTGCGGACATGCATCTTGGACTTTAGAGGTTCCTGGAAGGATTATCTATATTTGGTGGAGTTTGCTTACAACAACAGTTTTTAGGCCAGCACTGAGATATCACCTTTTGAGGCTCTGTACGGACGTAGGTGTCGTACACCCTTATCTTGGGATGATGTTGGTGAGCGATCTTTACTGGAACCAGAGATGGTTGTTGACGCAGCCGAGAAGGTGAAGCTCATCAGGGACAGACTTCGCGTAGCGCAGGACAGACATCGGCACTGAGACGACAGCCACCGGAGGCCGTTGGAGTTTGAGGTACAGATTAGAGTAGGATTAGATTTAGGTTTGTTGTTTGTGTTTGTGATTTTGATCATGTTTGTTTATCATAATTAAATTGAGACCTTACTTGTGATTAGGTTGGAGACCAGGTTTTCTTGAGGATATCTCCGACTCGTGGTACGATACGTTTTGGTGGAGGTGGGAAGCTTAGCCCGCGCTTCATCGGCCCTTTCGTTATCAGCGGAAGAGTCGGCGACGTGGCTTACAGGCTAGACTTGCCACCTACACTAGTGGGGATCCACAATGTATTCCACGTATCACAGTTAAGATGGTATATGGCTGATCCTAGCCATGTGCTCGACCATTCGGAGATTGAGGTTGGGCCTTCTCTCAGCTATCCAGAGCAGCCAGTGGAGATTCTGGATCGACGGGAGAAGGTACTGAGGAACCAGGTGATACCTTTGGTTCGCGTCGCATGGAGGCATCATTCTCCAGGAGAGTCTACCTGGGAGCGGGAGGATGAGATGCGCGAGCGATACCCATATCTTTTTGGACCGTGAGTTATACTTTCTATCCTTCTCATCAGTTGCATTTCGCCTTTCAATTTCGAGGACAAAATTCTGTTAAGGAGGGTAGATTTGTCACTACCACATTTCTAGTATGAGGGTATTTTGGTCATTTTTGAATTTTGGGATTTATTTGGAATTATTGTGAATTATTGAGATTTATTAGAATTTATGTGATTTTTAGTATAATTTATTTGAGTGATATTCTAGACTTTGACTAGCATTGACTTTGGAGCCTAACCTAGATGCTAACCCTAGTGGTGGTGACTTGATTAGGTCATGTGACCCTAACCTAACATTAAGTTAATTCCTAATAGGCCATTTAGAATTTAAGTTAGAATAGAGAGGCTTTAGTCATAAGCCATGACTTATGGTTTTGAAATCATTAATTAGCAACTTAGCCCATAGAGGATCAAGCCCAACACCATGTAAACCTAACCCTAACTCTAGCATGGCCGGCTAGCCCACTTAGGGATTCCCCCCTATAAGTAATCTTTTCCATTAAGTTAGCCTCCTTTAGAAAGTTCACATTTAGAAAGAGAGGTATGCTCCATCGTTAGAAATTCATAGAAAATCTAATTTAATTCCTTCTTCCCGCAAACAAATTGCAATAGGTTCTAATTTAGGTATTCTTGCTGTGTGTGTAATTTATTTTCAGTTTGTTAACAATTTGGTGAAGTTTGGCCATCATAAAGAACACCCTCTTTGGAGCTTTCTTTGGTTTTTGACACCTATAGGTAATTCCTTCAAAACTTATTGAAATTGCTGTTATTATTGCATATTATCCTAGATCTAGGTGTCCCCTTGCTAACCCTAGAAATTTGTGGCATTTCGTGTCCTAAATGGACACGTATCAGTCTCTATAACCTAGTATTTGATAAAATGCCCCAAAGGGGTTTTTTGACCTAATTTCTAGGAAACTTTTGAATAGGAAATTAGGGTTTAGGCTCGCTTATGGGTTTCTGGTGCACTGAGGTTGTTTTTGTGTCGTATCGTGTCGCTTTGGACACGGGTACACGCGGGGTGCAGCGTGCGCACGCGCAGGTGCACTCCCCTGCTACTCGGGGTCAACTGTGCCACGGATACGCCACGAGGACACCTAATATTTGACACAGCCCTAGGGGCAGACACTGACACGAGGTCCTCAAAGTTTGAGACACTCTCGTGTCGTGTCGGACACGCATTTGACTGTGCACGGGACATGTTCTGTGCGTACACAGTCTTGATAGTTGTTTCAGTATTTAATTCCAGTGTTAATGGTTTAATTGTGATTTTAACTGCTAAATTAGACCCTATACATGTTTAATGATCCCTGATAATTTAGTTTACTTATTAGTTAGGTTGTTTGCTGTGGAAATTGGATTATAGATTTGTATTCGACTGATATATATTGACTGATACTTATATTTCATTTCTCCTAATTGTTAATCCATTTAAATCCATTTTAATTGATGTTTTTAACTGCCAAATGTTTCTCACATATTGTTAGTTCATGTTAATTCAATGTCATATTCGAGTTAGACTTTATGGTTTGGAAATGGAATTTGGCATTGAGATGGGCTTTCAATGGGTGTCAAGTGATTTTGTTTTCAATACTAAATGTCCGCTGAGGAATTGATTCCCTTTCCTTCTTTTAACTAAAATCTGAATGATAGTATCAAGTTCACCGTTTTCCTCTAGTCAGCTCACTGAATTCAGGACTGCTACACAATGTTTTAGCTCACTGAATTCGGGACTGCTACACAATGTTTTAGCTCACTGATTTCACATTGGTTAGCCACTGTTTTGATTCTTAATAACCTGTCATGTAATCCCAAATTTTTCCTATATCATTGATTTCCATTCCTTAATAACTGAGTTGTTCTTTTCCTTTACACTGAATTGATTCAAAGGTAACTGTCAACAGGGTTTGGGTATTTAGTTAACTGATTTGAAACACAAGTAACTGTCAAATGTTACTCCCTTCCATGCATTAGCTAATTGTTTTTCAATTGCCCACACACAAATGTTTTCCCTAATTCCCTTGACACTGAGCACAGGCTCTCATGCCTTCACACACACACTGTTCTCATAGTAGTTCACTGATATTCTTGTACCCAGGTTTTTCTAATTCATATTGCCTATCACTCACTGATTTCAGGAACACCACACACAGGTTTATGCATGCCATACTATTTCCTGTATACACACAGGTACACCTTGATACTCTCATGTCTCACTAACACACACACACTCCTTTGACACATGAACACCATATATTACACTGATTTTTCTAATATGCTCACTGTTTCCAGGTTAACCCTCACACCCTCATGCCATATCTCACACACCTTGACACACACACACTTGAACACATTCATGTGCCCTTCCTATTCACCTATGTATAAGCATGTATGTATAGGTATCCTGTATATCATAATATGTGTGTGTACTATTATATATATTATATTAATATGTGTATACATATATGTGAGATTCACATATAGGTAGCTTATATGGTAATGAGTGTATTATATACTAGATATATATATTGACATGTGTTTATGTGATATGTGGTTTGGTTATAGGCATGATATAGCCTATGGCCTATGGGTGTGTCTGTTAGCCTAGTGAGTCTAGATAGACTTGTTTAGTCTTGTTAGGCCTAGAATAGACTAGTTAGACTAGTATAGACTTGTTTGACTTAGGTTTGACTTAGTTGACCTAGTTTGACTTCTAGGGTTGACCAGAGTTGACCAAGAGTTGACTTTGGCCTAGATTGACCTAGAATAATGTAGAATGCATAGTAAGACTTCATTATATCATTTTAGACTTGTTGTGACTTGTGCTGTTCTGATTAGGAGCCAGACACCTCTCCTCGGACAGTACATTTCTCTCGGACATTCAGATAGCAGGCGAGTACATTCTCTGATCATTTTATATCCTGTTTAGAATTATTTTCCTGCTTTAAATTACTTTACTTGATACTGTCATGTTGGTTACACGGATTAGTACTATATGGATCCCTTCTTGAGATGTTATCCCCTCAGGGAGCATCGGATACTACATGTTCTGTGCGTTTCACTTAAATGGTGTATCACTATGCTTCATGGTTCATTGATCACTTGTGACATGTACTCTCATGATCACAGAGTCTTCCTTGAATCACCCATTTATGGGTATTCCTAGAATCATCCATTTTTGGGCCTACCATGTATCACCCCTTGTGGGCCATTGCATGGAATTATAACATAACCTGGCTGGATCCTTGTGTATTGATTGGGGGTACGGGGGAGTAGAAGTAGACATGTGAATAATATCCAAGTAGTATCTCATCTGATCACCTCCGTAGTGTCTCATCAGAATCTCCTATGCCATTCACATGTTTATATTATACTCTGACTCACTAGCCACTGTTAGTTCTCTACTTATAGTAGATATTTCTATTACAGTTCTCTCTCTGTTTACATTCTGTACTTCTTTCAGTTCCTGTATCTTACTTTACTGCATGATTATATTTTTTAACCTGCTATGAACTGTTGAGATGTATTGTGCTCGCTCCGTCCTGATTGGGCATCGTTAAATGTTTACAGAGGACGAGGATGAGGCTGGTGTTGATACTTTCTATGGGACAGCTCTAGATGATACCTGTGATCCGGATTTCCAGCCGGATCCATTAGCTATAGAGACTGAGGCTCCCTTGTCTAGGTTTTACTATTTCTGTCATCTGGGATCTGGATTGTATATATTCTTTCATACTCTGTAGTTGAGACCTTGTATTTCTGGATGTTTGCTGAGTTGTTATCTTAGACACTTAGACTCTTCTGATCTTCTGTATTTCATTTTGAGTTTTATATCATATCGTGCTTCTTCTTCCTTAGTTGTGATTGAGTTTACATTCTGCTATGTCACTCCCGTTCGGGGAGTATAAACTGCTTAGCATTATATTGTTAGATGTTGTAACCTAGGACAGCATTATACCGCCGATACTGCAACGTAGGCTGGACGTACCCACGTCTCATGCCCTTACTCTAGGGTGCGGGTCGTAACAATTGACGATCATGTACCTGCTATAGTTTTAAATATTACATATACATCTGTCTCTATGACATATGTAACATTGTCATGATAGATTGTGATATGCCATGATTCCTGTTTATTACACTCATATTCATTTCATGCTTCGTATATTTAGTTTGTTAGAATCAGTACTTGCTCTCGTCCTGACAGAATAACATTGTAGGTATACTTACCGAGGAGGAGTTGCTATGTGATTCCTATTATGGGGTTGTCATCGAGGATCAGACTTTACCTTACGAGGATGTACCTGCGGAAAAACTCGTCTAGTTTGTTTAGTTGCTCGGGACTTTTGAGAGCAGTCATGTTTTAGACTATGTATTTTGAAACTGGACCTGTATCCAGTTTTATGACTTGGTTATGTATTTGGAACATATTTATGTACGAGATGATTTTGTGTTTGGAATATTCTGACTCAATATGACATATAAAACTGTTAGCACACTTTGATCATACATTATTTGTCTTTAGAACAGCTTACTACGCTTTATCTCAAGCATAGGCTGGATATGACTCGGCCCGGCCCAACAATTTGGGTAGCGGATCGTGACACACGGTCCTGTCGTCCAAGGCTTGGCATAGCCTTGGCATGTCCCGTGCTTTAAGTCGTATTGCACGGCTTGTAGCTTAAGTCTAGGCATCCAAGAACTTGGTTGTTCAAGTCGAACGCGTGCATGGCACGTTCCCTCGATGCGAAGCTTGGCGTAGCCTTTGCTCGTCAAGTCGTTGCACAAATAAGTTAGACAAAGTTATGTCGGTCGATCTAAGCCATTTTTAGCACTGTCCCGCTCTATCTGCGATTGTCAAGTCGCGTAGTCCCTCAAGAACAAGGCTCATCGTATAAAGTATATGACTTGAGCGATAGCGTCGCCTAGAGAACAAGGTCTATCTAAGGCATGAGCCACAGTGGGTTTAGTGAAAAGCATACCACAGACAAAGGAAGTTCACGCGACTAGTTGTCGCCGAGATCGGTCCCGCTACTTGGGAGTCTCGCTAAGTCTCGATAAGTCTCTTACACAAGATCGGTCCTGCGACTTGGGAGTCTCGATAAGTCTCGTTCACGAGATCGGTTCTGCTACTTGGGAGTCTCGATAAGGAAGCACACGAGATAGGTCCAGCTACTTGGGAGTCTCGATAAGTCTCGATAAGGAATCATGCGAGATCGGTCCCGCTACTTGGGAGTCTCGATAGAAAGATGGAAAGCATGGTCATGAATAAGGAAGGACTTGGTAGATAAAGTTGAGTCTTACATGGTCATTGGACAACTTGCGCGCAAGGGCAAAATTCTTCGAGCGATCCCGGGGCGCCGGGTTCGTGTCGGCCTAGGAGGAATTACAGATATTGTACGACCTTCATCGACGGTACGACTCATTGAAGTGAATCATTACAATATAGGATGCGGGTCATTCGGTGGGAGCTCGTACCTCTCCATGTGAATGGTCACTGTATGCAAAAGATCCAAGATAGCTTGACATTGCTAGTGACCACTCATATAGATGTGTCGGCAAGAGCGGCTATCCGCATGTATGACTTTGAATTGCGTCGAGTACTAGCAGATTACGATTTGGGTTAACAAGTCATGCTTATTGCAAGAGCTAATCTTGAATCAGTATGGGTTAGGGTGTGCACGGTTGCAACACCATTCTGGAGCCTAAGAGTTGGCTATAACAAGGACACGTGCTTCGGCATGAATGTGGCATCGTCTCAAGTTACGTCAGGAAGGGCCGTAAAGCAAGTTGGCTAAGTCCGATTGATCTCGGAAGGCACGGCCTCGGTCTTAAGGCACGAGCAAGTGTATTGGCACGACCAGCATGAGTCATCCCCTTGACGTTGTTGGCACGAGAATGGTCTAGAGGCACATAGAACAAGTGGAAGTCTTGGCACGGCCGAGTTGCATAAGTATCTTCTCGGCAAGGCACTGCCTCGAATATATTAAAGTCACGAATAGAGTATAGCACGACCCCGTCATTGCGTTGCCAAGTACAGGCCAAGGCGTCGTTGTCCTAAAATTGATCCTAAGGCAAGACTAGAAAGACAATCGAAAGGGATTTAAGATGCACCAAGTAAATGAACGTGTCGGTTTTGTATGGGTGGACGAGGAGCTCACTCCACCAGTACAGTTGAGTACTGACACCCATACAATTTTCATGTGCAGGCACAGGTAGAAGCTCGTGGTACGGAGCTCGCTTGGATGCGTCGAGGCAAGGAGTCCCTTGGCGATTCGAAGCGTGCGGCGGCGTGAAGTCAAGACTTATACGGGACATAATGTATGGACATTGCCTTCCGAAGCATCCGCTGGTTTAAGCATTGTATCGAGAGATGAGAGGGAGCAGAGTGACTTGTAAAATGAGAGAAAAGTGAGCTTGAGAGACTTGTAATCATGGCCTTGCGCCCCATTATAATATTATTGTTCAATATCAATAAAGAGCACATTTTGAATAACTTGTGTTTTGCTTCTAAATTCCGCTGCTTGTTCAATGTTTCTGCTTGGGACTTCTGTACGACGACCCCGTCGCAGCCGCTGTAATAGGCCATTATGAAACTGCCTTGTACGAGCGCAATCTAGGCTCGTGCGGCATCACGCCTGAAGCATACATCTCCTTAGGTCGATACTTATCACCACCATCTCTCGTTCAATGCCACCAGGTCATCCTATGGATCGCCAACGGTCATATATTATTCGGTTAAGTATCTAAGGTTAGCTATACTGACAGCTAAACCTAATCATTCATGTGACTTCCCTAGAGTGGACGGCTACTAGGGATTATGCTAGTTTCTTATTCTCAGGCAAACATGCAACCAACTATTCGAGGCAACTCTATCCAAACCTATGGGATTCAACTCAGTCTGAACAACTAATCGCTATTGTCGACTATGCCGACAATTGGTTATGTGTCCCACGGTCTCTAGGATCAAGTCTATCTATCCAGGGTCTTCCTCAAGGAATTAATTTCTGTAGAGGCTCATTCTAGACTTATCCAACGATCGATTAAGATCGATCTATCAACATTACGGTTAATCCTAGCCCGACATATGATTTTCATCGTTCTAATAATCCATCAAGTAAAATATCCAATGATCAAATTTTTATTCCAATGCCTTTGTACCCACACGAACCCATAAGCCAAGGCTAACTATTCAAGGGTCATCGATTCCAATAGTCTTAACATAACTATGGAATCATACTATTCGGTTTGTATGACAATGTCACACCACTAAGTCATAAGCCATTAAACTATATCCCAACCAACAGTCACATATACCGACATTATCTAATACGTTTGCAATTTCTCAATCCCATTCGTTTCATCAGTCATCAAACTATCTTACGGGCATACTTAAATCTCATGCAGCAAGGGTCGAGTAGTTTATCCCATTCAATCCAACGATTTATGTATCACTTAACCATCCTCTAGGCAACACCAGTATTCAGAGTCACTACTTGTTATTTTGTGATACACTTCAAATCCTCTGCATACATGTAACGACTATCCTTTGGTGACCAAGATGGGTTAACATCTATTACACCTTAGGGTCAAGACACATATTTCTAATATTCCTTTGGGTTACCGACAATATTTTCAAAACTTTCATCTTAGCAACTGTCACGACCCGCACCCGCTTTTCGAATACGAGGCGTGTCCAAGCCCAGCCTACACCGCAGTGTCGGCGGTAGAACGCTGTCTAATATACACAAGTCACAGAGTCTATAGAACTAACATGGCAGTCTAGATCTCATCCACAGAAATATGATACAATCAACTAACTCCAATTGAGACTGAATAATGAATGATAAAATAAAATATCACATGTCACGTCTGGTGGACACAAATCTACTACCAATAGACGAAAAATGTAAAGACCTGAAATAAGTAACTGAGAACAAACTGCTAATCAAAGACAACCTCCGCTACAAGGGTACCGTAGTCTGATGCTGGCTCAAACCCGCTCGGTAACTCCTGACTCAAACTCGGCTAAACTTGAAGAGATCATCAGGTCCTCAGAGGACTAGCAAGATACAGGAAGAACATGCCATTATGGCAGTAAATATCATGCATAAAGGGGATGACATAAATATGGCACTCTACTTCTAAATAAATATATGACAATGCAACATCAAGGACAATGTTCAACACTTGGGCTAACAGACAGGGGTACCATGACAATCGTAGCTCATCCGAAACTAACGACCAACAGAATAATCACAATCGCATCTCCTCTGAGAATAACGACCAACAGAATATCATAACCGTAGCACGAAACTAACGGCCAACAGAATATCAATACAACCGAAGCTCATCCGAACTACCGGCCAACAGAAACTATCATATAGCCCGCATGCCTAGTAAATGTCCTCTCTGTCTCAAGGAAACTATACAGTGTCCAGTCAGATCGACTCAAATCAAGATACAAGTAAGGTGCAGATCAAGATATACCAATGAATGTGGCACAGGACTAGGCAACACTATCATGATCTATACATGGAGTGGCAGTGATATGCAGGATAAAGAGAATAATGTATGTGCACATAAAATAAGAAAAATATCACTGACATGAAACATAAAAAGCAGGTAATGAAATATGACAGAAAGAAACTACAATATAGAGAAATGACTAAAAATATTGTACAATGGGCAAGGTATACTTGCATGTTATCCAAGTTGGTTGAAGCTTCAAAGACTTGTTCCACAATTGCCTAAAATAAATTTATTTGATAAGACATTATTCCAAATGTACATATACATATTTAATCTATTCATATAAATTCATTAATATGATATTCTAGAATTTATTGGTTTCTACTTTTAGTATATTTGCATATACTTTATACTAGGAACTAAGTAGTATTTATTTGATTAATGGGGTCTTATGTGCAAATTGTGCACCACAAGTTTCAAGTCAGAAACTGAGATGTATTTGAAATCTTCCTATATATTAAATACTTCCATCCTACTCTCATAGGAATAAAGAAAGGAAAAAGGCATCTTATGAGTCCACGTTAGCAGTGGTGTACATGTAGAGCCTAAAAATCAAGTTGTGCCTTCAATATACTGATCAGTGATCAAGTTGCGCCCCAAAAGTCTACTTGCGCCACTAATATAAAGTAGACTGCGCCATCGATCAGATTGCGCCTGATATCAGACTGCGCCCAATCTTTTTGTGCCAAAGCCTACATGACATCTGACACTTAATGGTCATCATTACCTGACCATACTGACGACTGACACAACAGAGAACGAGAAAAATCTCTTCGAATCCCGTGAAGTGTGCCGCTCAAGGAAAAGTTGGTAGACAGTTGTCCTGTATATTTCGTGAGTTGCGCCCAGGCACAATCTAAACAAAATCCTTATTTGCGCCTGGGCGCAATCTGAATGACTTTTACTCAGAAGCTGCCACGTGTGTAGGCGCAGCTCAAATCAAGCGTAGGTTGACTTGTTGACTGAAGCTCGTGCAACCTAAAAAAGTTGAGACAACTTACATTCTAAAGCAGGATGACGTGGCGCACATGCCACTAATCTCTCAAGACGTGTCTACTATCTTGTACATGACCACGCGCATCTCAATCATACGATGCCACGCGTCTAAATACAGTTAGTACACGATTGACAACTGAATGAAAGTTGGCGCAATAGGAGGTTGGTACAATCCTGTATGGCACAATCCAGCCTCGCGTACATCAGAATAACTGCTAAAATAGTTATTTCCTGAACTCTATAAATAGAGTTTCTAATCATCATCAAAAGTGGACTCTTGCAAAATTGCTGCTGCATTCTCCAGAGGCTACAGTCTTCAAGTTCACATAGTCCAAGAGATAAAGTGATCGTCTTCTGATCAGATTCCTAAAGTTGTACTTCTCCAGAATTCATTATACTTTGTACACTTTTACAAGTTTAGAATAAAACAAATTTTTATTTTATTTTTCGCAAACAAAATGGCGACTCTGCTGGGGAAGACTTTCTCCTCCGACGAGAAAGTGACAACTCAATGTGACATTGCGCCGATCGGCAAGACACAGAAGACTCTGGTTGTTCAAGTCAACCAGACGGCCTACGAGAACATGATCAACACCAAGAGCAACAAGCGCGCAGTGGCTATTGCCAAAAATAGGGCTATGTGGACTCCTAAATCCCCCACAGTCGCTGTTGCCCAGGCGTAAATTGAGTGCTCGATGATCAAGGCACAATCCACCTCAGTGGCTCCAGTACAGCCTATTTCTGTTGCTAAGGTGCAATCTGCTCCCTCTGCTGCCCATACACAGTCTATCAAAGTTGATGCCAAGGCGCTACCAATAGTCCGTAGGACTATGGCACAACCCAAGCAATCTGCTACTCCGGCACAACTTAAGGGAACTAGTCTTTTGGCTATACCCTCTTCTGATTCTCAAGTTCTGAACTTAGAGAATTCATGTCCTAGTGCTAACACTAGACAGAACAAAAGAAAAAGTCCTATGTCATTTTCTCAATTGGCACAATCTATGCCTAAAATGATCGCACAGTAAAACAAAGGGAAACGCTTCTTAGCTAACCCTGTTCAAAATAAAGGAAAGCACCCTTTGGTCTTTTCTTAAACTTCCCTGGTTTATGACTCAGAGAAAGATGTATCAGATTCTATTCCTGTAAACAGAGGTCCTCGGATCTCTGATACTGAAAAGAATACTGATCACAGAGGTATCTTGCCTACTCCTATGGGGTCTGGCTAAGATCTTCCTACCTTGTAAATTTTAAGATCCAAACAAGGAAAATTGAAGGTATCACAAACAGAGACACCAGGAGCAGAATTTTTAGATTTACGCGCTTATCTCAATAGGCGTCAACCAATATCAGCTTTGGCAAAATGTAAGAACCCTATGCCAAAGGCCAATCTGTATCAAAAGCCAAAGTTTGAAAAGAAAGACCCTTCTACCTATGCTAATGAGTTGAGTACATCTTTGTACACTCAAGGAACCAAACACCTGAAGAATAGGAGACATATTCCTAACATCATTAAGGAATATGTTCCTCCGACTTTTTCTCGTCCTGTGGTTGTAACTGATCTCCGGCAACGTCTTATACAAAGACAGAAACTACGGGAATGCTTTCCTCACCTCCAAATCGTGCTTCAAATCGCCATTGCCTACATGAAGTTGTCATCAACTGTTGTTGCCAATCGGCTCGACGATCTGTCTTCGATCGTCTGAACTATGCTTCAACTCCTGAGCATATAATAGAAGACGAAGATGAACTATTATATGCTTCTGTTAACATGACTTCTTAAGGCACTGGGGGTGGAAAATGTCCAAGACGTAATGCATCCCGTAATTCTAGTCAACAATACTTAGATCGGATCTATGCATCCAGTAAAGGTGTCTTTCAATACACAAGATCAAGAAATTGACATTTGATCCAAGGTGTCTTTAATCAAGAAGATCTCCCTATCACCCATATGGGAGAGGACTCTCTTTCAGAGTTTGATGCAGATAGTGAAAGTTCTGGACAAACTATCTCGTCAATAGCTGCAAGAAAAGTGACGGCATATACCATCACAGAAGATCAAGATGCCTCTACATCAATCAGCCAAGAGCAACGAATTGTTGTATTAGAAGACAAATCGAAAACCATGGCAGAAATGGTTGCAAGCATGCACACCATAATAGTAGCTCAACATACAGTGCCTCCGATTGTAAACCCTGTTACAAATCTGGAGCTTATAGCATCTTCTGTACCTGTTAGTCTGGGGGTACCGGCCCCTCGGGTTGCTTATGTGCCAACTCAAGCTGATCCAAGTCAGTCTGGTACTGGGGATGGTAATTACCATGCTGTTCCTCTTCCTAACACTCCTAACCAGCCCACCAATTCTCAAACATCAGGGGGTGCTAATGAGGCCGTGAAACTCTTACGCACTCAGTTTGAGGCCTTCAAGCAAAAGGATGGCCTACAAAGATTGGACATCAAGCAAACATATCCTACAGAGTGGAAGGAAGTTCCATTTTCTCCTAAGTATAAACTTCCAACCATTACGCTGTTTGATGGTAGCACTTCTCCAAGTCAGTACATCAATCATTTCGAAGTGATGACTGATCAATTACAGCCAAATGATGCTCTCCTTACCAGAGTGTTCGTCGGTTGTTTAGCCGGTGTAGCATATGACTGGTATCGTAGCTTACCTGATGGTTGTATCACTTCTTTTGCCGGTTTCAAACAGATATTCTTGGAACAATTTTATGAGGGAGTCAACGACATGACAATGTCTGCCCTCATTAAAATTAAACAGAGGCACAATGAATCCACAGAGAGTTTTATTGAAAGATTCCGCCGAGAGGCACTCAAAATGCCTTTAGGTACTCCATCTGTTGTAACAATAGACACTTGTAAATCAAACTTGTTGCCTATTATCAGTATGTGGACGGGATCTACACAATTCCAGGATTGGCCTTCTTTTATTGTTAATGCAAAGGCGACAGAAGTGAGTGCTGAAAAGTTCAAGCAGTTAGGAGTCCAGATGACTCACCCTAACCAAGATGAACATTCTACACCTGGGGGTAGTAATCGCCAGAATAACCGCAAGAATAAAGAAACATTGGCCATCAATCTTAAAGGCAAAGAGTCTTTGGCTGTCAATGTTACTCAGACGGCATCCACCCCATCAGCACCATTGCAAAAGTCAACTCGTCTAAAAAAAGAGTATTCTTTCGACGAAGATGATACGTTGAGCATCTTCGATTGCTTGATCAAAAGTAATAAGCTTCAGCTTCCAGTGGCAAAGCGACCAAAAGAATTTGGTAAAACCGATCACCCTAAATACTATGTTTATCACAGATTCATAGGACATCCAACCAGAGCATGTTATGTGCTCAAAGGCAAAATCCAAGAGTTGGTCAACTCTGGAGCAATTACTCTACAGCAGGACGAGAAAATAGTAACTGCTAATGTAGTTTCTCTCCAATTTGGTGATTTTCTACCACAACTCGTACAAGATGGGACTGTCCCCATTCCAAAGACTACTCTAGAAATTGTGAATATCCCGCCTCCTCAAAACAAAGGTCTTGTTCCAATGACAACTGACAAAGGAGAGATTATGTGGATTCATCCAGATCTGGTTGTAGAATTTGAAATGCCTTCCTCTTCTAAACAAAAGAAGCATTCCAAGTCTAAATCAAAGAACTGCAATATGGTATCCTTTGAACCATTAACAGAAGAAGAAATCCTAATGGGCACTAGATCTGGAAAATCTTATCTTCGGGAGTATTCCAAAAATCAAGAAAACCCTGTTCTATCCCCGGATGCTCTTCCTCCCTCATCTTCTCCTGCTGAAGATACACCATCTGCATCTGAGCGAATGGCCGAACCATCTCCTCCTAAACCAACATCAGCAGACAAGGGAAAGCAACATATTCGCTTTGATAAAGCATTGAAAAAGTCATCATCTCTTGGACTTGAAAAGCCTTACAATTTTGACAAATTGGCTCAATTGGCCAATACTCCAGCAAGATTGTCAATTTTTGAACTTTACGTCTCTCAAAAGAAACTCGTGAGACGTTAAGTGAAGCTTTGATGCAGGCTGACACCTGTTTAACTTTTCTCAAGAAGCCTGAAAAGGAGCCAGTCAGCTGTGTACATTGTCATAGTGTATTTGAGTTAATGCCCAATATCACTTTTACACAAGATGACATGTTGTTAGAAGACAATCGTCACGATCGTCCTCTCTATTTCACGGGATATGTGGATACCATGAAAGTCGACCTTATTCTGATTGATCCCGGATCTGCACTTAGCATCATGCCAAAGTCCTTATTGGATGCTTTGAAAATCCCAGTACATAATCTTTCTACAACTATTACTACCATCCTGGGATTCAATCAAGGAAGAAGTGAACCTTTGGGGAAGATACGCCTAAAACTTTAAATTGGCAATCTTCGTACAAAGGTAACTTTCTATGTTATTGACAATCATGGCTCGTACAATGCTTTATTGGGAAGGTCATTCCACCATGAACACAATATTGTACCCTCTACACTCCACCAATGCTTCAAATATGTGGATAGTAATGGAGAAGTCCAAAAAGAAATTACAGATCTGAATCCTTTCAAAGGGGTTGAAGCATATTGCAACGATTCTCGTATGTACAAAGAGGAATTCATGAAGGTGGTACTAGCAATGGACACAGATGAAGAACAGAAGAGTATATATAATGATACTCTGGTGATTCCAGTCAAGGAACGTACCTCGTGTCCTCAGTCTTCCCAACCACTGACTATTTATCTACCTTCCCATGAGAAGCGACCTAAAGGTGATAGTCAGAAACAAAGGGAGCTCACCTCTTCTGAGCTGCTTGTAATCGATCTTCATCACAAGAAGCTCTATTTTCCTTTTCGTTCTTCTTCTCTTCCTCTTGTCATCAATCTGACTAAGCCTACTAAGGCTAAAGTCCATGTTGTAAATGATGGTATAAAGATCAATAAAGCATCTCCTTTGCAGTATACTGATGTCTTTTACTATACTCAGTGTTATTTGGATATGCCAGATAACTTTAAGCCACTTACAATAGAAGTCGTATCATCTCGACGAAATATGGTATCACTGGATTCAATACAAGAGTCGTACTTCTTAGTACCGTCTCGAAAGAAAGATGAAAAGCCTATATTCTTCAACAAGAGAGAAGAACCAAAAATCATGCTCTATAATGATAATAGAGATGATACAGGAAGGCTACAATTATGATGCTATAGTCCACAATCTAAAGCCATCATCCGTAAAATGGGCTATGATTTCAGAACATGTCTCAACAATGGTAAAGGAAGGCGAACCCCTCTTCGTATTGCTGTTCCAAGAGGAAAATTACAACAACACCACAGTAAAACGAAACGAGGACTAGGTTATATGTCACCACTTCTAACTCCAGAACCTTCTGAATCTGATGAAGAAGAACGTTCAAATTTTTCTGATTCTATCTCATGGGACTCTGATACCAGCATCGGTCATATCCATAAGGTGATAGTATCTTCTAATATGGTGTCCGCCGAATTCTCAGAAGATGACGAAAGTGACATTGAAGAAGCTCCTGAAATGGATCTTTGGGTACAAAGGATGGACAATCAGTGGGAACTTCATTTTGAACAACGAAAACCACCTACTGAAGACCAACTGGTCAAAGTTGATATTGGAGAGAAAGGTGTATCACGACCAATCTTTATCAGCAAAAATCTCTCAGAAGATGATAAACAAGAGTTACTTCACCTTATTCGTGAATACATTAATGTCTTCGCCTAGAGTTACGAAGATATGCTGGGATTATATCCTCAAATTGCAACTCACAAGCTTAACATCTTGCCGAATGTCAAACCGGTCAAACAACGACAACGACGATTCAAGCCTGAAATGATGGATGCAATTGATGATGAAGTCAAAAAACTTATAGCTCGTGGCTTTATTAGAGAAGAACAACATCCTGACTGGGTGGCCAATGTCGTCCATGTCCTGAAGAAGACCGGAAAGGTTCGAGTTTGCATAGATTTTCTGAATCTCAATGATGCTTGCCCCAAAGACGAATTTCCTCTCCCAATTACTAATGTTATGATTGACAATACATGTGGATTCGAACGAATTTCTTTCATGGATGGGTTTCCTGGATATAATCAAATTCGGATAAATCCTGAAGATGAGAAATATACTTCGTTTCGTACTCCTCGGGGTGCGTACTGTTATACGGTCATGTCGTTTGGCCTTAAGAATGCAGGTGCAACTTACCAGTGGGCTATGAGCACTATATTTCGATATCATTTACGAAAGACTGTCGAATGCTATGTTGACTATATTGCTGTCAAAAGTCATCTCAAAGAAGATCACATTCAAGATTTAAGAACTATCTTCAATCTAATGCGCCAGCATCAACTCAAGATGAACCCCACCAAGTCTTTCTTGGGTGTCTCTAGTGGTAAGTTTCTCGACTTCGTTATTACCTCTAAGGGTATACACGTTGATCCCGAGAAGATCAAAACCATTCAAGAGATGCGTCCTCCATGCAACCTAAAAGAGCTACGAGGATTCCAAGGTCGACTTGCGTACATCAGGCGGTTCATTTCGAATTTATCTAGACGTTGTAGCCCCTTTACTCACTTAATGAAGAAAGGTGTGTCTTTCGTTTGGACGAAAGAATGTCAACGAGCATTTGATGATATAAAGCGATATTTAATGAGCCTACCGGTTCTTGTACCACCGATCTCAGGGATACCCTTTTTAATGTATGTCCGAGCAATGGATCATTCATTGGGAGCTTTGTTGGCTCAAAAGAACAAGGAAGGTCATGAACAAGCCATCTACTATCTCAGTCGAACAATGATTGGAGCTGAACATCGTTATAGTCCAGTAGAAAAGAAATGTTTAGCCTTAATGTTTGCTATTCAGAAGACAAGACATTACAACATAGGTCAAACTATCCATGTCATATCCCGGATCGATCCTCTTCGAGTCTTAATGAAGAAGCCAAGCACACTCAATTCTAGGCTTGCCATATGGGCCATATTACTAGCACAATATGATATGGTTTATGTTCCTCAAAAATCTGTGAAATGCCAAGCACTTGCTGACTTCTTAGCAGCTCATCCCGTCCCTGAAACATCTAAACTCTATGATGAGATTCTGGACGAGACATTGGAATCAAATATGATCTTAGAAGAATTTCTTACTTGGAGGTTGTTCTTTGATGGAGCTTCTAGAATTGGACCTGGAGGTACTCTCGTTGCTGGAGTAGGAATTGTTCTTGTTTCACCAGATGGATTAACTATTCAAAGGGCCTATTCTTTAGACAAATCATGTTCCAACAATGTGGCAGAATACAATGCTTTGCTCATTGGACTTCAATTAGCCAAACAATTGAATATTGAATATTTCGAAGTATATGGTGACTCTAAGTTGATTGTTAATCAGGTTAGAGGCATATATGAAGTCCAACATCAAGATCTGGTACCATACCATGAAGCAGCAACCAGAATAGCTTCTTCATTCAAAGGATTCTTCATCGAACATGTACGTCGTGCATGCAATACAGAAGCTGATGCTTTAGCTAACTTAGCTACAGTATTGGCAGTTCCAGTCAAAAAACAACAAATTGTGGTTATCTTTAATAGAGAATTATTTTGTGTTGAAAACAATCACAACAATGAATTCAGTAACCTAACTGAAGTCAATGTCATTAATGAAGACTGGAGGATACCTTTCATTAATTTTGCAGTATATGATATATTGCCAGAAGATCCTAAAGAAGCTACAAGTATCTGCCGTCGATCACTTCGATTCTATTATAATCATAAGACATTGTATCGAAGAACTTTTGATGGATTACTCTTGAGGTGTCTCGCTGGTGATGAAGCAAAGCAGATATCACGTGAAGCTCATGATGGTATTTGTGGAGCACATCAACCTGGTCCTAAACTACAGGATCGTATCCGACGTATGGGCTACTACTGGCCTTCTATGGTATCAGATGCTATTGATTATGCAAGAAAATGCCGTGCATATCAAATCCATGTAGATTTCATTCACCAACCATCGGAATTTCTTCATCCAACTGCAGTCTCATGGCCTTTTGAAGCTTGGGGCATGGATATAATTGGCCCTATCAATCCTCCTTCATCTAAAGGGCATCGGTTCATCTTAGCTATAACCGATTATTTTTCCAAGTGGGCGAAAGCTATACCTTTGGCTGAAGTAAAGACTAGTAGTGTCATCAACTTTATTAAACATCATGTGATATATAGATTTGGAGTCCCTCGCCGAATCATTCATGATAATGGACCGCAATTCATCAGCCAGAAGTTTTATAGGTTCTGTGATGACAACAGAATCAATAATGTTGCCTCAACAGCCTATAATCCTTCGGCTAACGGGTTGGCTGAGGCATTCAACAAGACCATTATCAAACTCCTTAAAAAGTTTGTCTCTATTAATAAACGTAATTGGAGTGATAAACTTGGAGAATGTTTATGGACATATCGCACTACTGTCCGTAACCCCACAAGTTGTACACCTTTTTCTCTGGTGTATGGATGTGAAGCAGTACTACCTTTGGAGATTCAAATTCCATCATTAAGAATTGCCATTGCTAATGAGCTTACTACAGACAATAATGATCGTCTTCGACTTCAGGAATTGGAGGCGCTTGATGAGAAAAGGTTATTAGCTCAACAGCACATCGAACTTTATCAGGCACAAATTTCAAAAGCTTTCAATCGTAAAGTCAGAGTGCGAACATTTCAAGAAGGCAAGTTGGTTTTTACAGTCAGACGTCCTATGACAATGACACATATGAGCAAAGGCAAGTTCGAGGCAAAATGGGAAGGACCATATGTGATAAATAAAGTCTTTTCTAACGGAGCCTATCAATTGACAGATATGGATGGTAGAGTTGCTATGATGCCCATCAATGGCAAATTTCTCAAGAAATATTATGTATGAAGACAAAATGTACTTTATTTTCAGAAACATGTTGTAAATAAAAGTTCATTTTTTATTCAAAAGCAGAATGGAATTACCTAATATTAAGGACGGGGAGGAGGCCCTGATCCTTCGTGATTAAATACATAGTTCGCCAACAGTTCAAACATCTTATTGTCTGAACTCACAAAGAACTTGCACGCAGCCATCCGCAATGCCTCTTCTTCGGCAGTCTTCTCAGGCTCTACTAGCTTGGAAATCAAGCCCTCTCCTGGTGCGGGAACAGTTGAGCCTTCACCCCTATCTTTCTGAGGAGGTACTAAAGACTCAGCAGGTGGTGTCTTAGTCTTTCCTTCAAGCTTCGGGATGAGCAAATCTTTGGAGGACATTTTGTACAGAAAAGAAATAATGATATCTACGAAAGTTTTGTTCTATTATATAGACAAAACAATCAGATAGTCAATCTTGAAAAGTGATGCGACTTTTTGGAAGAAGCCCAACTGTTCGTTCATTTGTAACTGTTCATTCATTTATAACGGTTCGTGACTGTCCATTCATTTTCAGTGTCCTTATCTCGAAAATTGAAATGACCGTTCACTTTTCCTTATGAAAGTTCACATTCTCTATACTTTTAAAATTCTGCATTACATCAGCAACTTGTTATCCACATTTTTCCTTGATTCTATGTTTCTTATCACCACATCAAAATCAAATTATAGAGAAGAAAAAAATTATCCTTTATTTTTTTTCTTTAAAAACATATATACATCTTGATGAAAATCTATTACATCTCGGATTTTCATTCTAAATGAAGGTCTATTACATCTTTGGATCTTTCCATTGATAAAGAAAATCTATTACATCTTTGGATCTTCTTATTTGTTGGTGGCAATTCTTTGTCGTCTCGGCCTGAAGCAACGAGCCAGACAATGGAATTAACTCTGGTCTTCTCTCTGAGAAAGACTAGTGGAGAACCACAGGGTACAGCAGCCCAAAGATGAGCTGCTGTCAATACAACTGGTGGAAGGAGACAGCCCGCCAGGAGAACTAGGAACGAGATCACCCTTCTGATCCGATTCCTAATTCTGTCTCTCCACCATCCAACTCTCATGTATACAGGTTCTTCCTTCCATCTGAGGAAGACCCTTCTTAACATGAAGAGTCCTGAGCTGTCTGATTTGAGTGTCAGAACCATATGAGCTGCCTAATGTGGGTGTCAAAAGAGTGTTGTCTGCAACATCCAAATCACCAATACCAGTTCTGAAGAAGCTCGCTAACCAAATCCCTACAAATATCAATGAAACAGGAGAACTTAGCAGAATCTATCAGCAACATTGCGCCTACAAACTGGAGCACATCAGTATGCGCCTACAAACAGGCGCACATCAGTAATGTGCCTACAAATTGGCGCACATCAGTATGCGCCTATAAACAGGCGCACATCAGCATTGCGCCTACAAACTGGCGCACATTAGTATGCGCCTATAAACAGGCGCATATTAGTATGCGCCTACAAACAGACGCACATTAGCAATGCGCCTACAAACAGGCACACATCAGCAATGTGCCTATAAACAGGCGCACATCAGCAATGTGCCTACAAACAGGCGCACATCAGCAATGCGCCTACGAATAAGTGCATATCAGCACTGAACATTGATCGAACAGGCGTATAACAAGTAATACGTACCTCTGATCAGAGCTAAACTCTGGGCCACAGTGTGCGCCTATTCTCAGAAATAGTTAGCACACATCAATAAGTGTCTACAACATGCAGATTAATATTTGTCTCCAGAAGTGGTGCGAAAGAAAAGTACTCATACTATTGATTCTTCATCAAGACTTACCAATTTTTGAAGACACAGCATGCAAGCAAATAGTGTCAGAATAAAGTGGCGCAAGTGAAGCCTTGTGGGAAGACATTGGTTTTGAGAAAGTATGAATGGTTCGTTCATTTTTGAATATCTTTTTTAAAGAGGATGAAGATGAGATCGGTGCGTTGTTCTAGGATTCTATTATGGGAAAGAACTGAAAATAGGCATCTAAAAGCGTATAACGGCTGCCACATGTTCTTCAGAAAAAACAGTAAAATGAAGAATCAGCTAAAAGAATATGTCTATGAGCACCATTCGAAGTCACAACCACACAATATCAGAAATTTTAAAAATTTATTTGCATAAAGATAGGTGGACCCCTACAACCAAGGACAGAAAAATTTAAAAAAAAAGGGTTCTGCCCAGAATATTATTTTTTGTCCTTACCTTCATCAGTCTAACGAAGGGCGGCGTCCAACTCTTGCATGGTGCAGATCCCCGAACGACGCATCAGGTTGAGAAGTCCTTCTGAATTGGCATGCTCCTCAGAGGATGATCCGCTACTCGAATGATTGAAGACTGACGGAGTTAAACTGAAACAGTCCAGAAAATTTACTGCCCTTAAAGCTGGGTCAGCCTCTAACAAAAAGGTTGTAGGTGCAATATCTTATCTCGCTTTAGAAGACTTGGTTGTGGTGTCAGCCTTGGTCTCCATCTCTTTCTTCTTGGGGGCCATTGAAGAACAGAAGTGAAGATCAAAGTACGGAGATCAACTACATATATAGCAACAAATTGACTCTTCGTATTCCTCATAGGAAACTGAAAGAAATCAATAAAATTTTGGAAGACGAAGAGAAGACTGAATATTTTCGAGAAAGGTATTTAATCATGATGACCGAGCATGAGACCGACGCAACCTGACTTAGTCAAACTTTTATAAATTCAAAGTATTCCAAAACTTTGCAATGTCTTTAAGTTTTGAAAACTTTGAAGGGGGTCTTGTAGAGCCTAAAAATCAAGTTGTTCCTTCAACATACTGATTAGTGATCAAGTTGCGCCCCAAAAGTCTACTTGCGCCACTAATATGAAGTAGACTGCGCCATCGATCAGATTGCGCCTGATATCAGACTGCACCCAATCTTTTTGTGCCAAAGCCTACGTGGCATCTGACACTTAATGGTCATCATTACCTGACCATACTGACGACTGACACAACAGAGAACGAGGAAAATCTCTTCGAATCCCGTGAAGTGTACCGCTCAAGGAAAAGTTGGTGGACAGCTGTCCTGTACATTTTGTGAGTTGCGCCCAGGCACAATCTAAACAAAATCCTTAGTTGCGCCTGGACGCAATCTGAATGACTTTTACTCAGAAGCTGCCACGTGTGTAGGCACAGCTCAAATCAAGTGCAGGTTGACTTGTTGACTGAAGCTCGCGCAACCTAAAAAAGTTGAGACAACTTACATTCTAAAGCAGGATGACGTGGCACACATGCCACTAATCTCTCAAGACGTGTCTACTATCCTGTACACGACCACGCGCATCTCAATCATACGATGCCACGCGTCTAAATACAGTTAGTACACGATTGACAACTGAATAGAAGTTGGCACAACAGGAGGTTGGCGCAATCCAGTATGGCGCAATCCAGCCTCGCGCACATCAGAATAACTGCTAAAATAGTTATTTCCTGAACTCTATAAATAGAGTTTCTAATCATCATCAAAGAAGGACTCTTATAAAATTGCTGCTGCATTCTCCAGATGCTACAGTCTTCAAGTTCACATAGTCCAATGGATAAAGTGATTGTCTTCTGATCAGATTCCTAAAGTTGTACTTCCCCAGAATTTATTGTACTTTGTACTCTTTTACAAGTTTGGAATAAAACAAATTTTTATTTTGTTTTTCGTAAACAGTACAGTGTTTCCATTGAGCAGTGTCCACCCATACCTATAACATACTAAGAAAGAAGAAAAAGGGTGGCAGTGAACCAGTGGTTCTATTTTTTATCATCCTAATATTATTTGTACGAATTTTAAACATGTAGACTTTAGAGAAGAAGAGCATGAATCAAAAGAAGCTTACTAGAAGAGAAGAGGGGTCGATGGAGGATTATGCGTCTAAGGAGAAATGGCCGCGAATTGCAGTCGTTGAGTTCGACAGCATCGGATATTGACTAGCGGGTTGTGCTGGTTCGTGGCATATAAGTTGGATCTTTAGTGGCGCCAGCAGTGTGGAGGAATGTCGATAATGTTCCACGCTGCTCTGGCCTTCCCGTCAGCGACGCTGGCGTCGAGGCAGTTGCAGACATGTACTGTACCAAGGGGCTCAGCCTGCTGCGACTGCACTAGGTCGACGTTCGTACGTACGATGTCGAGTTTGACCACTCGACATGATCGCACCTCCTCCCGGCCGAGTGTGCCAAGGCTTGGGGGTAGTCTCTGATCGCTCTACGAGAAGGAGGATAAAGAGAGATAAAAAGGTGAGGTAGATGAAGAAGTCAAAGATGGCTCAGGTTGCTAGCGGCTGATGTTCCTCCTCAAAGAATACTAAGGTTTAGGTATATGTAGTTGCGTACAACCCTAGACTATTGATGGTTGGGTCTTGGGCCTTGCTGAATGTTGAGATGGGTGGAGAAAATAAGGGTGGAGAGAAATTATATATTATGGGCTGAATGAATTTGGTCGAAAAAAACTTAAAGGAAAAATGAAAATTTAAATAGATTAATTAATAACATTTAATATATCTCATGTATAGGAGAAAAATGAACAAATAAATTTGAGAAATGTTATTTAGTCAATAAATAATAAAATACAGAATGTAGTAGTAATATGGAAATAATTCTTAAGAGATACTAACTCTAAATTTTTATATATAAAAATTTTCTAAATAAATCAAATCGAAACTCCTTAATACAAGGATACAAATATAATGATTCCTAATTTCCAAATATCCATCAACAATGTCTATTAAAAGAAATAATAAATCAGGGGCTCACAGCAACCAACTTTGTATTAGCCACATATGATTTGCATCCGACCAATCGAAGTCAACATTCAGATGTTCTAAGCCACAACATTCTCTAACCAAATCCATTTACCCATAGCATACTAACTATCTTACTAGTCTGAGTCATCACTCGACTAAACAATTTCTAACCAAGCCACCCGTTATAATTTCTAGAATCTTGCTACCCAGCCTAACATCACCGTCAAGGGACACTTGAGTCATCTAACAACAATACATGACTCCCAGCTATGTCTCGACATTACCCACTACCCACAGATAGTCTTCTTGCTATCCTATAGAAAGGGTCAACATACACCTCGATCTGAGGTGGTTGTTTTCCATAAATAAATTCACTTTATTTATTTTGTATCTGAGAAAATTACAACTGTAGGAATCCGATCTAGAAGACGATCGCTTTATCCTTTGGACTATGCGAAGAAGAAAAGCTCTCAAAATTTTGATAGTAGATATCAATGTATCTGTACAATGAATGAGAAAAAGAACTCTATTTATAGAGTCAAAACAGTAACTGAAAAGATAACTACCTCACCACTGGTGCATTTGAAAAGTCACGCAGACTCTAAATATACGCAGGGTTAGTGAGTAGTTACTGGACGTGGCCCGTAACTGTTGGACACATGGCATTAGTGCATGGGTCGTGTGCAAGTTACTGGGCACGCGAGAGAGAGATCGGTGGCATGGCTGCCACGTACTCCAGTTGAAATGAAATCCACGCTGTCTTGCTGAAGGCAAAAATCCACGCAGTTTCGTTGACGCAGACTCGTTGAAGGCAAAATCCACGCAAGCTTTGAAGAAGAATACTTCAGAATTCACGCTGGCTTTGAGAAGAATAACTCAAAAATCCACGCAAACTTGAGGAAGGAGAAGGTTCAGAATCCACGCAAACCGCCAGCTGTCTTGATTTGGCACGCTTCGTCTGACACAAAATCTCTGACATTGATTATATTTGTCAGCCGCATTAAATGAAGATAAGACCCAAAGTCACGCCAACTTGGTGAAGAGTGAGTCTTGCTAAGGAAGATTTCGAAAATCACGCAAAAGACGGCGATGATCTCTCGAGTTCTGTACATACGTGGCATACGAGGAGACGTTTCTCGACTGCTGTGTTGTCAGTCATTATGATTCTGACGTATGGCTGAGCTGTCTCTGCGTGACTTCTAAAGGAGATGGCCAGGCAGAACTTAGCGTATCTTTTGTGCTGCTTCTTGGATCACTCTGTGTGACTTGTTCTGATCAACTCAGCGTGACTTTCATTTTTGAGGCCTACAAAACCCCCTTCAAAGTTTTCAAAAAATGATAAAATATTTCGAAATACTTTGAAATAGAGATGATGAAATGAGTTAAAGTCACGCTGAGATGACTCCAAAAAATTTTCGGAAGTCGAAAAGACTTTGAAGTTCTTCGAAAACACCCAAATGAACTTATTAAATGTCATAATGACTCTTCGTTCTCCGAGACTGATTGCGTCCAATTTATGGTGGAATATGAACTGTCGATGAGATCTGTTATATAAACAGGAAGAGATTCTCAGTTTTGACATTCATCTCTCGAAAATATGACCCCAAAGGAAGCAGCCGAAGAGGAAGCACGCAAGTTGGGCTTTTGTTCCCATGGTGACCCCACTTTTGGGGGCAAAGAACCCGAACCTGTCGTCATCGAGCTCAAGGACGACTCCACGCAGTTAGCCAAGAATCTCTTGAGCTACTTTGGATTGGATGGCTCGTCTTCTTCTGATGGGCGGAGCCTTATGGAGAAGCGTGAAATGCTCAAGACTCTGTTGCATCGCCTTGGAGTTAAGAGTGTAGAGGAGTTAGGCATCAAACTTAGCCGCTCTGGAAGATAGAGCGTAACTTTCTACGCTTTTGTTGCACTTTTTTGTCTTTTTGTAAGGCCATCAGTGCCTGTTTAAAGAATGAAGTACAACTTTTGTATTTGATCTGCGTGCCTTTTAATGAAGAATATTAATTAGCACTCTTTGACTGTTTCCAATGTTTGCACGGTCTCCCGAAGTATACGTGACAGTCATTCCATAATTTACGAGCACTATTTATGCGGATCTTTTCCAAGAATAGACCTGCACTTGACCCTTTAAATAGATGGATGAACTCCACGCAAACTCATCTTCCTCTCTTCTGAGAATGAATTTTCTGTGAGAAGGAAATAGGAAAGCCGTGTTGCCTGATGTCAAATCTCTGTGCACGATACCAGACATGGATCTGTCAATCCTTAGCAGCAAACTCAGCGGTAAGTTCAATATACACGCATCGAATTTTTTTTGTTTGCTAAGGACAAATTCATCTTCCTGAAATGAACAGAATGCATCTGTCTTTGCTTGGCCAGTTTCTGTTGACTGATTTTTCTTTACTGTTTCTTGCAGAATTTTGGCTGAAAACCTTCTTCAGAACTGGCATTGGTGATGTGGATGCTGTGGAGAATATCCTGCTGACACCAACATCAGGGAGCTCATACGCTTTTGACGCGTACATCAGACAACTCAGAACTCTTTGTGGGATAGAAGGGTATTCCTTAGATGGTAGGAAGAGCCTTTATACACGAGAGTTGGATGGTGGAGTTAACTCTACCCCGAGAAATCGGGTAGTAGAGTTCCTTTTACGGGAGAACTAGGAATTGTATCCCAAGGTTGGATACATTCCTGTCTCCTCTGAAAGGTCGCTCCTAATCCACCAGTTGTATTGGCAGCAACACGTTTTCGTGTTGCCCTACTCTGTGGTTCTCCTCTCGTCTGAGAGATAAGACCAGAGTTTGATTCCTGCTGGACACCCAGGAATTGTCACAAACAACGAGATTGCCAGAGAAGATCCAAGAAGAAATAGATCTCAGTTGTACATAGAATGAAAATCCAAGATTTGTAATAGATTTCCATTATGATTTGTAGGAAAGTCTAAGAAAATGTAATAGACTTTTTGTGGTGAAATGGGAATGAAAATGACAATTCTTCTATGCTCAATAATTTGTATTTGTGGATGAATTGTGGACATGATAGATAATAAAATCATCTTTTCTGTTTTTTTAGAGTATATGATATTATCAGAGGTATTATGGACATGATAATATATAGGAACTCGAAAGAAAATAGATTGATTTCTATGCAGAGGTCAAAACATGACAAATGAGTAAACAGATTCGGATTTGATTCAGAGGTTATGAAAATATGATAAATAACGAATCCCCACTTAATGAACTAATAGAAGATTATGAACGGATGAACCGTTAAGAAATGATGAACAGATGAACTGTCGAGTGAATGTAATAAATGAACGGACGAACCGTCAAGTATTAATGAACATGTGAAACGTCGGATGAATATGAGAAATGAATGGATGAACTGAATATCGGGAAAGAATACGTCCCTTCGATCCTTGTAACCATATGCCTATAAATAGAGCATATATTTGAATAGAAGGATCGCATTTTATCCATAATATCTTTTGAAGAGAACATAAAGAAGGCTGAAGTCGCCCTTGAAGCTACTGAAGGTGTTAAAGAACATCCACCTCCGCAGAAGAAGGAAATGGGCGAAAGCTCGTCTACTCCCAAGCCGCCAAAAGATATCCTGGACTTCCTGGTCGAACCAGGAGAAACCGAAGAAGAAGAAGCAATGAGGCTGGTTGCCTGTCAATTCTTGGTGCGGTCAGAAAAAGATGTATTCAATTCTTTTGCTGATTATGTATGTGGTCCTCGTCCCAAATATGAAAGGGATCATAGTGATCTTCCATGATGATGTACCCTTTTTTTTTTCTTCTTGAGGGATTTGTCTCAAATAAACTCCGTTTAAGGAAACTTTGTTTACGATATATCCTTTCCACTTTTATATTTTTGCCTTTATTCATTGATCTTTTGACTCAGAGATCAGAAAGACTAAATATCATTTTCATAAATATGATATTGAGATAGAAAATTCAGAGGTAATGTGGACATGATTTTCTGGATATCAAATTTGTTGAGAAAACGATACAAAGTAGAATACCTATCTCCACTGGGGATAATAGATATCAGAATGATTCTTCGGAAAGAACAATGAAACAGCTGGAGAGTGATGGGAGGACAATTTTGATAGAAATATTAGACGTAGTACTTCTTCAAGAATTTGCCGTTGATGGGCATCATAGTGGCTTTACCATCTAGAGTAGTGAGTTGATAAGCCCCATTAGAAAAGATCTTATTGACAATGAATGGACCTTCCCATTTTGCATCAAACTTGCCCTTACTCATGTGTGTCATAGTCATCGGACGTCTGACAGTAAGCACAAGTTCTCCTTTCTGAAATGTTCAAATTCTGACTTTCTTGTTAAAAGCCCTTGAAATTCTAGCTTGATAGAATTCAATATTCTGTTGAGCAGATAACCGTTTTTCATCCAGAGCCTCCAATTCTTGAAGTCGAAGACGATCATTATTTTCGGCAGTGAGTTCATTAGCGATTGCTATCCTTAAAGAAGGAATTTGAATCTCTAATGGAAGAACAGCCTCAGATCCATACACCAGAGAGAAAGGTGTACACTTAGTAGCATTACGGACTGTAGTACGATAAGCCCACAAGCATTCCCCGAGCTTGTCACTCCAATTACGTTTGTTAGTGGAGACAAACTTCTTTAGGAGTTTGATGATAGTCTTGTTGAAAGCTTCTGCCAATCCGTTAGCTGCTGGATTATATGCGGTAGAAGCAACATTATTGATCCGGTGATCGTCACAGAATCGAGTAAATTTCTGGCTGACGAACTGTGGTCCGTTATCATGAACAATGCGTCGAGGAACACCAAATCTGTAGATGACATGGTGCTTAATAAAGCTGATGACATTAGACGTCTTAACTTCAGATAAAGGAATAGCTTCGGCCCATTTGGAGAAGTAATCGGTTATTGCGAGAATGAACCGATGACCTTTAAATGATGGAGGATTGATCGGGCCGACAATGTCCATGCCCCAAGCTTCGAAGGGCCATGATGCTGCCGTCGGATGTAGAAATTCCGAAGGTTGATGTATAAAATCCGCATGGATTTGGCAAGCTTTGCATTTCCTTGCATATTCAATGGCATCTGATACCATAGTTGGCCAATAATAACCCATCCGTCGAATACGGTCTTGAAGTTTTGGCCCAGGTTGATGCGCTCCATAAATTTCATCATGTGCTTCACGAATAACTTGTTGGGCTTCATCACCGGCAATGCACCGAAGGAGTAAACCATCATAAGCTCGACGATATAAGGTCTTTGTTGTATGATTGTAATAGAATCTGAGTGATCGTCGTCTGATAGATGCTGCCTCACTCGGATCGTCCGGAAGAATATCATACAATACAAGATCTAAGAAAGGAAGTCTCCAATCTTTATTCGTATTCTGATTCTCAGTCGAGTTACTGAAGATGAATTCCATGCTGGAATCGGATGAAGATGATATCGATTTACGACTAAATCCAAATCCTCTTGTTGTGTTGACGTCATGAGATGTTGATTCTTCAATGTCAACTGGAAGTCCTAGAGTCAGGTTATTTTCAAGATGAAATAATTCTCGACTATGAACAACAATCATTTGTTGCCGTCTGATTGGGATAGCCAGCACCGCTGCAAGATTAGCAAGGACATCAGCTTCTGTGTTACATGCTCGCCTAACATGTTCAATGAAGAATTCCTTAAATGATGAGGCCATAGATATGGCCACTCTATGATAAGGAACCATATCTTGATGGCGAACTTCATAAGTACCCCTGATCTGATTGACAATAAGTTTAGAGTCTCCATACGCCTCCAAATGTTGAATATTCAGATGTTTAGCGAGTTGAAGACCAATAAGCAATGCGTTGTACTCAGCTACATTGTTTGAACACGGCTGATCGAGAGAATAAGCTCTTTGGATGGCAAGACCTTCAGGCGATACAAGAACAATTCCAACTCCAGCAACAATATCGCCATTAGGACCAATTCTTGACGCTCCATCAAAGAATAGACGCCAAGTAGGATCTTCTTCAGCAATTTGATTTGAATCTAGGACTTCATCTGGGATTTCATCATAGAGTTTTGAATTTTCTGGAATTGAGTGAGCAGCCAGAAAATCAGCTAAAGCTTGTCCCTTGACTGATTTCTGAGGAATATAGTGCATATCATACTGAGCAAGTAGGATTCCCCAGTTAGCCAATCGAGAATTCAAAACACTGGGTTTCTTCATCATGATCCGTATAGGATTGATCCTGGAGATGACATGAATAGTCTGACCAATGATATAATGACATGTCTTTTGGACAGCAAACATCAAGGCTAGACATTCTTTTTCAACTGGCGAATATCGAGGTTCAGCTCCGGTCATAGTGCGGCTGAGATAATAAATGGCTTGTTCATGGCCATTTTGATTCTTTTGAGCGAGTAATGCACCCAATGAATGACTCATTGCTCGAGTATAGAGGAGGAACGGTATTCCTGAGACGGGAGGTACCAATACTGGAGGGCTCATCAGATATTGTTTTATATCATCGAATGCTTTCTGACATTCATCATTCCAGACAAAAGAGACACCTTTCTTCATAAGTTTGTTGAATGGTCTGCAGCGTCCTGATAAATTAGAGATAAATCTTCTGATATAAGCAATTCTTCCTTGAAAACCTCGTAGCTCTTTTAAGGTGCGTGGAGGACGCATCTCTTGGATGGCTTTGATCTTCTCGGGATCCACGTGTATACCTTTAGAGGTAATGACAAAGCCGAGAAATTTACCACTAGAGACGCCTAAGAAGGACTTAGTAGGGTTCATCTTTAATTGATGCTTACGCATTAGATCAAATATAGTCTTCAAATCTTGGATATAATCCTCCTTTTGTCGACTTTTGACTGCAATATCATCAACATAGCATTCGACTGTTTTCCGCAAATGTTCACGGAATATAGTACTCATAGCTCGTTGATAAGTTGCTCCTGCATTCTTGAGACCGAATGGCATAACTGTATAACAGTATGTACCAATCGGCGTTCTGAAAGAAGTGTGCTTCTCGTCTTCTGGGAACATTTTGATCTGATTATACCCAGAATACCCGTCCATGAATGACATTCGTTCAAATCCACAGGTATTATTAACCATGACATCAGTGATTGGTAGAGGGATTATTGATGAACTAGTAGATGTTGTATACTCTGAATCATTGCTTCGTGTATCAAAGTCAACTATAGGAGAATTACCCCCAGTAGGAAGAGGTGGGAAGTTAGATTCTCCAAGAAATTCAGAATCGATTTCAGGGATCAAATTTCTTTGACTAGAAGCCAGGACTCTTGCTCTGGTGTTTCTATATACTCCATCTGGACTATCAACTCTACTCCCGGTGTCCCGAGAAGTCATGTTGACAGAGGCAAACAAAGGCTCATCTTCATCAGGCATAGGTTCATACTGAATCCTATTGAAGACAGACTGTCGTTTATTTTGACATCTGCATTGCATTGTGACTCTTGGCTGGAAGTCACATTCAGTATGATCACCATGGTCTTGAACTGTTGATTCACATCTGCACTGAATTATGACTCTTGGATAGAAGTCACATTCAGCATGTTCCTTTGATATAGAATTACTCCTTCTCTTCTGTTGAAGATATTCCCGTAAATCTGTTTGTAAAGATTGAGAAATATACTTCCTGTTCTTGGGTCTTGATGGCTCTTGATTATACAAAGAGTGATTAATGTGAGCCACATAATTTCTTGCATACTCTGCATCTGGATCTTTTATCTTCATATCCAATTGGTATGGTTTCTTAACACCAGAAGTGCTGAGTTTTGTTCTTAAATCAGTGGAAGGTAACATATTAATTTTGGAAACATGGAGTTTTCCTTCCATTGATCTGGATATTTGCAGAGAAGGAAGAGTTAAACCACTCCCTTGATTAGGAGTTGGTAACAGACCCTCTTTAATGGACAGATTCTGTGCCCAATTTGAAGAAATCAAAGAAGAAGACATTAAGGAATGTTTCTTCTTAGACTCATTCAGATGTTGAGACATAGAATGTCCAGAAGGAAGAGTAGTCAAAAGACCATCTCCTTTCCTTTGACTAACAAAAGTATCAGTCAAAGCTGTTCCTGGAGTAAAAACTACAGGAGCAGAAGAAACAACTAAAGAGTTATTCCTTTTCGAAGGGACTTTGTGTGGAAGACCACCCCCAGTTCTAGTAGAACTCGATGAAGAAGAAGAGATAACTAAGGAGTTATTCTTCTCTGATGAAATACACGCTGAAACAGACTTGGTTAAAGAACCAGAGCTGTTAGCGTGACTTTTGATTTTAGAATTACACGCTGAAACAGATTTGACTAAGGAGCCAATACTGTCAGCGTGACTTTTGAATGTGGGGTTGCACACTGGAATAGATTTGGCTAAGAAGCCAGTACTATCAGCGTGACTTTTAGAGTTGAATTTGCACACTGGAACAGATTTGGCTAAAGAGCCAGTACTGTCAGCGTGACTTTTAGAATTGAATTTGCACACTGGAACAGATTCGGCTAAAGAGCCAGTACTGTCAGCGTGACTTTTAGAATTGAATTTGCACGCTGGAACAGATTTGGCTAAGGAGCCAGTACTGTCAACGTGACTTTTAGTTACTGTCATCTTCGAGCGCACAAGAGTGTGCGTGCTTGCAATGGAGTTCTTGCCAGTGTTAGGAGTAGACACTGTGGCAGAGACTTCACCATTGACTGCCAACTGATTCTTAGGGACATAGACAGAGTGTCCCTTCGACTTGGCAGTGATAATGGAGGCTGGAATGGGCTTGCCACCCTTAGCCCGCTGCATTTCTTTATAGGCGAGTTGATCGAATCTGATCGTCCTCACCTTCTTCGTCGAGCCGATAGACGAAGTATCACATTGAGTTGTTACCATCTCAGAAGAGGAGATGGTTTTCCCCAGCAGAGTCGTCAATTTGTTTTCCATAAATAAATTCACTTTATTTATTTTGTATCTGAGAAAATTACAACTGTAGGAATCCGATCTAGAAGACGATCGCTTTATCCTTTGGACTATACGAAGAAGAAAAGCTCTCAAAATTTTGACAGTAGATATCAATATATCTGTACAATGAATGAGAAAAAGAACTCCATTTATAGAGTCAAAACAGTAACTGAAAAGATAACTACCTCACCACTGGTGCATTTGAAAAGTCACGCAGACTCTAAATACACGCAGGGTTAGTGAGTAGTTACTGGACGTGGCCCGTAACTGTTGGACACATGGCATTAGTGCATGGGTCGTGTGCAAGTTACTGGGCACGCGAGAGAGAGATCGGTGGCATGGCTGCCACATACTCCAGTTGAAATGAAATCCACGCTGTCTTGCTGAAGGCAAAAATCCACGCAGTTTCGTTGACGCAGACTCGTTGAAGGCGAAATCCACGCAAGCTTTAAAGAAGAATACTTCAGAATTCACGCAGGCTTTGAGAAGAATAACTCAAAAATCCACGCAAACTTGAGGAAGGAGAAGGTTCAGAATCCACGCAAACCGCCAGCTGTCTTGATTTGGCACGCTTCGTCTGACACAAAATCTCTGACATTAATTATATTTGTCAGCCGCATTAAATGAAGATAAGACCCAAAGTCACGCCAACTTGGTGAAGAGTGAGTCTTGCTAAGGAAGATTTCGAAAATCACGCAAAAGACGGCGATGATCTCTCGAGTTCTGTGCATACGTGGCATACGAGGAGACGTTTCTCGACTGCTGTGTTGTCAGTCATTATGATTCTGACGTATGGCTGAGCTGTCTCTGCGTGACTTCTAAAGGAGATGGCCAGGCAGAACTTAGCGTATCTTTTGTGCTGCTTCTTGGATCACTCTGTGTGACTTGTTCTGATCAACTCAGCGTGACTTTCATTTTTGAGGCCTACAGTGGTAGAGGCAAATATACCACTCAGAAACGAAGCCATCCTTAAACGATACCAACCCAATTATATTTCGGACATTTATGATCTATAATGATCATAACGCTTAGCCAACATTCTTAAGGTCTCAAAAGCACTAGCCATCATCCATGAGTCAACTCATCCGTTCTGTTGAACTCATCCATCAAATGTTTCATTCCCAACTCTTTCCCAACATCACATGCAATTCTCAACTTGTTACAGCATACATAGCTACTTTTCTTTATTCGTACATTCCAAACAGCATTCACAATATAGCATACTATGCCATCAAGTCATTGTTGGGTTATTTGTGTCCAAACCAACAACAATCATTCATTCAGGGGCATCACAAGGTATATGGACTTATTGTATAGAATATCCAGTAAGCAGCCAAGAGGATCAACGAACTTTCAGACACAAACAACATTGGATGATTACAGAACAACAACAACATAATCGTAGAAGCAATCTTTGATTTAATCGCGGAAGCAACGTAAGTAATCGCGGAAGCAACTTTGGTTAGTCGTCAATGCAACTTTGATTTGAAACGAATCAAAGAAGGGACTAAGGACGTAAAGTCGTTCTCTGATACCAATTTGTCATGTCCCGATTTCCGTGGAGTCATTTTATCTCTTGGAATCGATCGTCCTCGCTTGGGCGTGATGTCATACAAGTCTGGTATTGCACTTGTACAAGGCAAAGATGGTACACAATTGATAATCTTCAAAATAGGAACACATCGCAGCAGCAGAAACAGACAAATTGAAGTTAATGAGGACATTATTTCTTATTGAAAAAAATACATCACTGATTTATAACAGCGAAGATAAGCAGATAACTTGAATTGCACCGAGATATAAAAAATGAATTCTCTTTATTGATAATTGAAGAAGAGTACAAGACTTGTATTGAAATACACTGCTTACAACATATTCACTTTACATTGAAAGCCAACTGAACAATGCTATAAAGCTTACATTTGATACTTTGATACATTAGATTACAACTCGATATACCGACTTGGCTTACAACTCACTAGTACAACTGATTACACTGTTTCATACATTATGCCCTTTATAAACAGAAGACATCATCTTTTGCAAGGAGAGCTTATGCATGCCCAAAAAATCTTCGATGCCGCGGGACCAATCAAGCCAATCTTCGTGCACAGAACTTCCTAGCATGAACACCTACCCAAAACATGGGTCAGTACATCATCTATGTACTGGCGAGCAGAATCCAACCCACCCGCCTAAACCAACACTAACTGGTCAACTTTAGCAAGCATTTATTTGCATGATCTTTCTACTTGGGGCCTAGCATCAGTTTACAGTTCATGAACAGAAACATTGAAGAATATAAACATTTCATAGCATGGTATAGCATTTCTTTATGTAAGGCATCATCTAAGCAACATTGAGTTAACACGTTGAGCATATTATGGAAATACTTCCTGGAAGGCATTGTTTAGCATACTTGGTGTTATCATGTTAGGCATCATCGAGGCAACATTGGCATTTACATCTTTAACATGCTATTGAAATTCTTATGGAAAGGAAACATTTTGGCATCGTTTCGTTTAGCATGTTAAGAAGGCAAATTGAACCAACATATATTGAATATATCACATTTAAGTAATTTCTTACCGATAGCTGACTTCTCGTTCCTACATCAAATACAGGTTAGGCAATATACTTACTCTTCATGTATAAAATATTCATTAGCGTGCATCCTGACTACATGGCCACTGGTGTTGTTAAACCAAACAGACATTTGCCATATAGGACTTCAAGGTAATGCAATGACTCCAGAAAAGGTAGCTAGCCCCAAAGGATGCCTTGCAAGACCCGTGCTACCAAAGCATGCCATTATTTCCTTCTAGGCCGGATCGGTCCCCCTAACGTCCCGAGGTACCGTCCGAAAAAATATATCACCAAACCTTATGCATAAGTTGTCCATGACCATGTGAATGCGTGGCCAACTCAATCATGAACGTAAACGCATGGTAAAAATAATAAAAGAAATAAAGACAACAGTGCATCATCATTCATCTCATTCAAGTCATGTTCAATGACTTATTCATTCTCAATATTACCATCATTTCACTTGGTGATCTCAACGATCCCAAGCCTCATCAATTCTTATTGTTTCCAATCATTCATTTCTTGTTCCATGCATCAACTCAGACACATTGAAGCATTTCCACATTATTCATTTCTCAAGGAACATATAGCATTTCATTTTATAGGGACAATATCATTCATTTCATTGCTTATATTAAAACATGCAACAGTAACAGTTATGCAAAAGGTACATGATTCTATTATTTCATTTGGATCATTGGGTCGATAGCATAGCCAATTCTCTTCTTATTCGATCATTTACAAGGCATCTCATTATTCAAGTGTTCTACTTGTTCCGACAACGTTAAGCATAAGGGACATTATCAATTCATTCGCATACATCGTCACATTAGTAGTTCAAGTGTGATTCGTTCAGCAATTCAATGTTCATGTGTTATTCATTTCAACGTTAGACAACTTAAGCATCTCTATTATCCAGCAACCAAAACATGGGACAATTCATAACATAACATTCCTCTATTTTACTAAGCATGCAAGAATAAGAAGAAGGAAGGACAGTTCTACTCACATAGTACAATGAGTCTCACTGTTCCAATCGCACATGTTCCCACCAAGCGTAGCTCTACCAGCGAGCCACGTTCCAACGCTCATACTGTCCAACTAGCTAAGAGGCTGCATCAGTCTCAATTCTCTTAATTCCTAACACAAGTCATGGTCCGACATTCTGATAGCATCCAACAAGCTAACCAAATGCCTCGCACGGAGCGGGGCATTACATTGAGCAAGGAAGAGAAGGTGTGGGAGTCGGGAGGGACGCGACGGCGGAGCATTTGGGAGTAGATGGAGAGTGGGTCGGCGGAGATGGCGATGGCGGTGTTGAAGGAGAAGGGGTTGGGGTTGGTCATGGAGGAGAAGAGGGAGCCGACGAAGGAAGGGTCGACGGTGCGGTGGAGGAGGCTGTTTGCGATGAAGGGGTTGCGGAAGAGGCCGGCGACAACGGCATGGGCGAGGATGGAACAGAGGCGGCGGAGGGAGGGGCGGTGCAAGAGGAGCTGGAGGCGGGGGTGCCGTTGGAACAACCGGTTGCTCCGCACCCAACATGGGACCTCCTCCTCTCTTATATAGAGAGAGACAATTTAGTCCTTTCATCATCGTTGAACCAAAGCACATGGGTCGAACCAAAAACCTATTGTGCTTTATATTGTAGACTAGTGGATAACCCTGCCATAATGGCACGGTCACGAACCCGGCCTTCTCGACGTAGGCGTGCAGGCACCGGGCCAGTGCCAGGGAGTTCCGAACGGAGACACGGCCTCCGAACCCGGCCTTCTCGACGTAGGCGTGCAGGCACTGAGCCGGCGCCAGGGACCCGAGCTCGGCGGAGGCGGATACGACAAATACCACGGTGGCGGCGTTCGGGGCCGCATGGGGCCTCATAGAGGCGAAGACGTGCAAGACCGTCGCTGGGCGTCCAAGGGTGGCGAGGCCTGAGACGGCGGCGGTCCAGGAGACGACGTCCCTGTACGGCATTCCGTCGAACACCCGCAGGAATCCGAGGAGGAGGGCATGTGCGTGGAGCGACCTGGTGGCGGCGGCGGCGGTGGTGGTGTTGAGTAAGAAAGAGAAGGTGTGGGAGTCGGAAGGGACGCGGCGGCGGAGCATTTGAGAGTAGATGGAGAGTGGGTCGACGGAGATGGCGATGGCGGTGTTGAAGGAGAAGGGGTTGGGGTTGGTCATGGCGGAGAAGAGGTTGGCGACGAAGGAAGGGTCGGCGTCGGCGGCGCGGTGGAGGAGGCTGCTTGCGACGAAGGGGTTGCGGAAGAGGCTGGCGACGACGACGTGGGCGAGGATGGAGCGGAGGCGGCGGAGGAATGGACGGTGCAAGAGGTGCTGGAGGCGGGGGTGCCGTTGGAACAACCGGTTGCTCCGCACCCAACATGGGATCTCCTCCTCTCTTATAGAGATAGGGACAATTTAGTCCTTTCATCATCGTTGAACCAAAGCACATGGGTTGGACCAAAAATCCACTATGCTTTATATTATAGATGGCTTAGCATGCAATAACAGCAATAAAGCCTTCATTCTAAGTTTTTAATAATAGATCTTGGCCAAATTTGACTTACCTACCGGAGGAGGTAATAAAATGTTTGTCTAGTACTGCAACTCAACAACAACAACAACAACTACATTGTCCCGAATTTTACAATCGGGGTGATTGCAAAGTAAAAAATATATGAAAAAGAAATTAATTTTATGGAATTAATTTTCTAGAAAAAAATCATAAAATTTTAAAAAAATATATGGAAAACTTAATTTGGGTGTTCGATTGTCATTATTTTCCACGAAAAATAGTTTTTTTTCATGAAAAATAATATTTTTCTATGGATTTGACAAGTTTCATTTTTCTACCATTTTAGATGAAAATATAAAAAATGATAGTTTTTTGGAAAATAATTCCATGAAAAATATAAGCTATCAAATACTACAATTGGTGGAAAATTTGTGATGAAAATATTTTTCATAGAAAAAAAAGTCCAATCAAAACAGCCTAAGTAAAAAAAATAATAATAATAAGTGTCTGTAGCTGAAACCTCTCAAAAATTAACTTATGCCTATCTGTACTTTGCCTACAATCTAAAAATCTTCAATGTACATGTGCAGATCTTTTGAACTGAGTTTTTTTTTCTAATCTTGCCATCAATTGGTCATCAAATATCCATGAATACTAATTTGTTACCAAAAATTTTAACATATTATTAGCAATGTTTTGATCGAACCGGCCGGTTCATCGGTCAACCCATGAGCCAGTAGCTTTTTCGTATTGATTGAATATGATCCATTATTTTATCCAAAAACTCGATCGACCCTGTCGATCGGGCCAGTTAGACCACCGAACTGACTAATCCAGTTGGTTTGAATCTGTTTAACCCTATTTTATTTTTTATTTATTTTTTAGACTTTACATGCAACCTATGGTAAATATGCAGAACCGGTATTTTAATAACAGACCGAAGATCAACCCTGGACAAGGTACTGGATCGGGTCAAACCGATTCAATCATTGGGTTAACCTAAGTGGTCAAAGTTCATTCTTTTTAGACAGTAATTTTACAAAGTTATTCATATACAACCGATTTTTGAAAAAAAGGTAGGTCAACACTGGTGTTTGCAAAAACAAAAGTCTTTTATTTCACAAACTTTAAAGAATAGTACAAGAGTACAATGAATTCTGGGAAAGTACAACTATAGAAATCTGATCTGAAGACGATCGCTTTATCCCTTGGACGATGTGAACTTTGAAAATGATAGCCTCTGAAGAATGCAGCAGCATTTGGACAAGAACTCCTGATCTCTGATGATAATATGATCTGATCTCTTTAATGAAGGACTTGAAACTCTATTTATAGAGTTCTAGAAATAACTATTTTGTAGTTATTATGGATTGCGCATGATGAACTGCGCTGTCGACAGACTGCACAGACTACAAACTGCGCTGGCCTATTGGACAGTTGCTCGATCGTGGGCTAACTGTATTCAGACGTGTGGCATTGTTTGATTGAAATGCGCTTGGTCGTGTACAGGCGGTTGCCACAGGGCGAGCAATTGATGGCATATAAGCCACGTAATACATCTCAGTTATTTGATGAATCGCGCTAACCGAATAGCGCTAGCTTCAGACTGCTCTTCCTTCGAGTCAATGGATAGCGCTAGGATTCAGACTTGGTCAAACTGCACTGAGGTTAGATTGGCAAACTGTACTGAGGTTGTACAGCTGTTCTCGAGTGCTATGCTACACAAAAAATGAACGGACTCCTCGTTTTTCGGGCTGTCAGGCTGTCAGAAGATCTGATCTTTGTCAGGTAATGATGGTATTGCCACGTCAGCGTAGCGCGCTCGGATGGTAGCGCAGTTCGGCTCGCACGTTTGATTTGCAGCGCAATCTATCTCCGACGCAGTTCATTTGAAGGGTGCACAATTGAGACTTCTCTGCCTATTTGATAGATGCAACTTAATTTTTAGGACATACAAGACCCCCTTCAAAGTTTTCAAAATTTGAAAATATTCAAAGTTTCGAAATACTTTGAATTTTGAATTTAAAATCAAGTTGCGCTTTTGTTGCGCGTTTGGAGGAATTAGTTTTGTCTTTTGTGGCACAATCGGAGGTGACTGTTACACTTCTGAAAAACTATAAATAGTTTCATTTCTCATTCTTTCAACTTTTACTTGCTTTCGATTTCTCAAGAGACAGAAGCTCCTTCCCTACTCCGACTTCTTCTTCCTCTCGTCGACGACAGTAATGGCACCCAAGTGATCGGCCACCGAGAAGGGAAAGTCCCCCGCCGAACCTTCGACTCATGTTGCACCACGAGTATCTCGTCACGAGACGGGTCATCCAGCGCTTCAAGGTAAATGACGAACCATGATCGAAACCCTTTTTAGGGTTTTTGATGTTTTCAGACCTTCATACCTCTCTCTTTTTAGAGATTGATGGTATTTGCGCCACCCTGTTTAGGGTTTTGGCTGCATGCACAACAGTTTTCATTTTTATGAAAACTGTATTCTTGTGCAATCGGTTAGAAAGCGCTAACAAAATATTCGGCACAATCTATCGATTTGCGCAAGTCGATTGTGCCAGTGCAAACTGATGTTTTACGCAAGTATGTTAGCGCAACCTGACGTCTTGCGCACATTGGCTGTGCTGGCGCAATCTGATACCTTGCACATGTTGACTGTGCTGGCGCAATCTGATAGTTTGTTTCACACAGCGCAATTTGATGAACTTTTGAAGAAACTTTTTTTGATTTTGCATATACTGATCTTTGTCTCTTTATTGATGCAGTTAACCTCAGGGAAGATCCCAACTATGAAGTTCTTGCAGGATCTCTGTCGGAATCAGACTACAAGGAAGATCTCTCTCATGTGTCCTTTTCTCAATATGCCTTACCGTCTTCTCGGCAGGCTGTTCTGATTACACAGGATAATGATACTTTATTGTGTTTGATGAATGGACAGCCTCTTCAAACTGCTGACACTGTGACCCATAAAAAACCTTTGTTCTTGTTTGGTGAAGCGTTTGATAAGAATTCTCAACCAAGGCCTCGCATGGAACAGAAAATTTTCCAAAGGGGCAAGAAGACGATACTTCTGTCAGAGATCTCCAGATGTCTCCCTCTATCTAGATATGCTTTTGCAAGCTACCCCAGAAAAATGGAATGGGATATAACTCCGTTGCAACAGGCCCGAGTGGGTAATATCTGTGTTAAGAAGGGACCAGATCACAAGGATATCTTCTACAGTTCTTCTGAGCGACATAGCTCTCTACTCAGGGGACTCAAACCCGGTTGCATCCCGCCAGAGGATTCTTCTTTATTGCTACCAGTAAGAACTCCAATATTCGTAAATGAGTTTGCGAAGGTGGAAGGGAGGTATCCGGACCAAGACCTGCGGTTGACAGGTCTTGTGAACCCGAAAAATAAAACATGGATCTGTATAGCCAACTGGATATTAGTCCAATTTGAAGATCAGCTTAAAGAGATTAATCTGTATCAGGCAGTATATGCCGCAGTCTATGGCTTCCCTCCGCATCCACATCTATTCCTTGCATTGGCGGAGAGATACAATTATAGGACTGGGACTTTTATGACGCCACACGGGGAGATTGGATTAGCCTTGCATGAGATGAAGTATATCTCAAATCTGCCAATGGGGGATATCCTCTATGAAGAGTTTGTCCCAACAAATGATGAGTTGGACAGACTGCGCCAGAAGAATGCCCGTATGGTAGAAGTTTTTGAAGAGCTACTCTGCCACTACAAGATTTGCTCTCTCTACTATAAGAGTGGCACGGCCGGCACGTGCTATTCGACCAAATGGTTGCCATATCTTTTCCTCAACCATATTATCGAGAAGAAGACAAAAGAACATGAAAAATGCAATCCCAACTTCTTTAAACCGCTTAGCAACAGTGAGGTGATCGAGTTGATAGAGACGCATAATGAGATGGATATCAAGATTGAGGATGATCTTCAGTATCCTCCTTTCAAAGAAGGAGACATCATAGAGAGCTTTATGAGGATGGGTTACAGACCCATGTCGAAGGAAGACTAACTGGCAGGGTTCCTTACTTACTGGCTTCGACGATATATCGTTCCTGGAGCCAGTACAGTCGACCGCTTCCATCACGACGTACTGTTTGCTGCTGTCCATCTAGTCTTCGGCTACCGGATGTATTTGTTGTCAACAATGATATGCAGAATGAACGCCGGCCTCCACCTCTTCGTTGATTCGATGATTCGAAAAAAAGGTAAAAAAGGACATTTTCCTCGGCTGGAACTGCCGTATACATATCTGTTCGGATGGCTGCTTCTACACCATCCTTCCTTAATGAACCCTGCTATGGGAGCAGTGAGTGGTAGTTTTCTGAGAAGATATTCTGGATGTAAGTGGGTCTATACCACTTTGAAAGACAGCAGGCGAATCTTGAACCTGGGCAGAGGATGGAACTTCTACTGTGTTCCGCCTCCAACCGGTTACGAATATATGTCAGTGAACCTTGTCGACTCAGTGAGAATGCAGCCTTTGGGCCATACAGCTTTTGACTGGTTGAGGACGATTCGTCCTTCACATCTAGTATATCGGTTCAAAGATGAATGCTATCATGAACCTTATCTCCCAAGCCGTTTTGCACGCCAATTCGGCTACGACTAATTCCACGTAGGTAATGCCATAACATGCCTACAAGGAAAAGGTTATTTGATTGATGGAGCCCGGGCTTGGGCCTACTACAATGCCCGTGACACGAAGACGACATTCTCGATGCCGACAAAGAACGACCGTGGTCCCCGCATGCTGTATACTTATTCGATCTTTTATACGCCAGCCAACACTTTTGCTGAGAACTTTAATTTAACAGACAGCTTTGCAACGGTGACACGATTTAGAAAAGGGGCACCTGTTTTGTTGCCTCCTGGTAATGATGAAGAGCACGAGCCAGCTGATGCACCTCTAGAAGCTTCGAGGGAAGCCAACTTCCCTGAAGAAGTCTATGAACCGCTGCGTGTTTCTCTAAAAGTTGTAAGATCTCCGATCAAGGAGAAGAAGAAGAGGAAGGCAGAAAAACCATCTTCTCCTGTCTCTAAAAAGAAGACTGTTGTAGACTCTTCGGAAAGTGTCACTACTCGATCTCAGTCTCGGCAACAAGCTGAGTCGGCTCACCGAGAAGAGGTGACAACACCAACTTCCACTCAAAGACAAATACATGCTGCAGACGTAGAGAACCCGGAAGAACCTCTACGCAGAAAGAAAATAGCTTTCAGAAAGAAAGTGGTCACCCCTTCAAAAGCTATCCATACTTCTGCTCTAACAAGTGCTGCCGTCGGGGTTATGATGCCTTCACCTACGCCTGCTCCTGAGCCTAGGCAGGAGACAGATGCAGAGATATGGGACGAGGTTGCAGACATAAGAGAAAAGACTGCAGAGGCAAAAGATGAGACAGCAGAAGCGAATGTAACCCCGATCCAAATTAATGAGTCGGAGTCACCTGTTGAGGTATTGCCATCTCCCACACTTACAATGGAAGCTGTACGTCTTCCAGCTGCACCAAGATCACGTCGTACTGAAGAAGATCGACTGATGATCGAAGCTCTGGATGACTGTGATTTTGGCTTCCATGACATAGATCCAATTGATGCAAGTGATGATGAGGAAGCACCAGAGGAGGAGGCAGACGACGAAGAAACATCTACGGAGGATGTTCATGACAATGAAGAGGATGCTGCTGTCCCTACACCCCAGGAGAAGAATGCTGATGAAGCAGCACCGGAGGAAACTATTGTCCCCGATCAAAGAGGTAGTGACTGATATTGATAATTCTCTTTTATAGATCAAATGACTGACATCTTATCTTTCATTCATGCAGAAATTCAACCTTCTCCAATTCCTCCGGTATGGACTGACATAGTGCAGGCAAAAGCGATAGCCAGCAGCAGCCGTCATTTATCAGGCGGCTCTGAAGCGGGAAGTAGTCAGGCAGTGATGTCTGAAGCTACTTCTGCGAGGCTGCAGCCTATGTCAACAGATGGCAATCTTGTCATTAAACCCAGCATTGGTAAACTTGCCCTTATTTTGACCCTTTTTGATAGTCCTTAATGACATCAAACTGATGATGTTTATTCGTTTTCACATAGGAACATCTGGGAGGGGCAACTAGCTCCACTATGGCTTCCTTGTCCAAAGAGACTTCAGTCTATGTTCAAGAAGCCGAACTTCCGCCTTCACAAGCATCTGCTGCTATAACTTCTATAGGAGTCGCTGCCACACCTAGTGCAGCGGCCACTAACAAATTTATAGTTGGCTCCTTCACCAACCTCTTCTTCACTTCATTAGGACCTTTAGTAGAAAGGGTAATGGAGAAAGAGAGTATTGGTTTCATCACTGTCAGAAGTCTAACTTCTTATTTGATCAGCGGCATCCGAAGTCAGGGTGATGAGGCTCAAGCCGCCTATCTCGAACATGTGCTGGACGAGCTGGAGGAGTCAATTAAGATTTATAAAGATCTTAATCGGGAGGAGTTAGAGCCACTGGTGAATGCCGAGTTTGAAAGGATGACTCGAAAAGCTGAGGTTACAAAAGCTGCTTTCAAGACTTTCTTGGACAATTTTGCCACAAAGTCTTCAGAGTATAATTCCCAGATGGAGATAGTAGCGTCTGCTGCTGGGGAGAAAGAAAAGAAGGTTACTGAACTGAAGGTAGAGTTTGCTCGACTTCAAGAAGAGTTGAGGAACGTTCAACTTGCTCTTAAGGAAGAGACTACACAGCATCAAGCTGCAGTTCAGCAACTAGACATTCTAACCCATGAGAAAAATGAGTTTGTCAAGTCTCATCAAGATGAAATCGCTCGCAGACTAGTGACCTTGCCGACATTTGACGATAAATCTGGAATGGAGGAAGCTAGGAAGCGGGTGCTGGATTCTCGTGAAGAACGACTTCAAACTTTGAAGCAGCAGATAGCTAGTCTGACGACCCCACCGATTGAATAAAAGAAAATCTTTTGTACTTTCTCCTTTATGATATGTCTTTTTGTAATGCCTTTTATTTTGATCAATAAAAAAGACATTATTTTGTGGCTCTATTATTTATTGCATATCCCATTACGGATATAAATAAAAGCGATAGAAAATATATTCAGAGGTTCAGGACATGATATATTTCTTGATTTAGAAAATAATTATATTCATTATATCTGCTCAGAGGTAATGTGGACATGGCAGAATATAATTTTCTTTTTTGAATATCATTATTTTGGTAGACAACTTAATCAGAGGTAATAAAGACGTGACAAGTTGTTGATATGGTTGAACGGATGAGTCGTCAGGATGTATGAACGAAATAAATCGTCAGGATGAACGGATGAACCGTCATATGAATGGGATGAACAGATGAACCGTCGAATGAATAGAATGAACGGGTGAACCGTCAGGTGAATGGAATGAACGGATGAACCGTCGGATGAATAAAATGAACGGGTGAACCGTCAGGTGAATGGAATGAACGGATGAACCGTCGGATGAATAGAATGAACAGGTGAACCGTCGGGTGAATGGAATAAACGGATGAACCATCGGATGAATAGAATGAACGGATGAACCGTCAGGTGAGTGGAATGAACGGATGAACCATCGGATGAATAAAATGAACGGATGAACCGTCGGATGACGAATGCGTCACTTCGATTCGCATAATCGACTGTTTCAAGAATCTCTGCCTATAAATAGAACAGAAATTTTAGATGGAATGATCAGTTTTAATTATAACACAAAATGTCGTCTGGAGATGCATCCGAGAAGGCTGAGATCATCTCCAAGGTCGAAGAAGTTGTTGCGAAACGTCCAGCCGAGCCAATCCAGCTAAAGCAGACAGAGGCGGGCGAAGGTTCGTCTGCACCCAAGCCACCATGGGATATCTTGGACTTCCTGGTTGAGCCAGGGAAGACTGAAGAGGAAGAGGCCATGAGGATGGCCGCTTGTGCGTTTCTGGTAAAATCAAGCAAGGATGTCCTCGGTTCTTTTGCCGATTATATTTTTGAAAAGGACGGTAGTGGTCCTCGTCCTGTCTTTAAGAAGGGCGATAGTGATTCTCGTCCTTGATATTATGTAACATCGTTTATGATGAAAATAAAATCAAACTTTATTTATGAACTGTCTGATCATATTTACAAGAAATCCTTTTTACATTCATACATAGTACTTTTTAAGGAACTTGCCATTGATGGGCATCATCGCCACTCGACCGTCTAGCTCTGTGAGTTGATAGGCTCCATTTGAGAAGACTTTACTCACAATATAAGGCCCTTCCCATTTTGCATCGAACTTGCCTTTGCTCAAGTGAGTCATAGTCATGGGACGTCTGACTGTTAGAACAAGTTCTCCTTTCTGAAAGGTTCTGACTTTAACTTTGCGGTTAAAAGTCTTCGATATGCAGGCTTGATATAATTCTATGTGTTATTGAGCCAATAGTCGCTTCTCGTCGAGCGCCTCCAGTTCTTGAAGTCGAAGAAGATCATTGTTCTCCGTAGTAAGTTCATTAGCGATGGCAATCCTCAAGGAAGGAATTTGAAGTTCCAGAGGTAGAACTGCTTCACAACCGTATACTAGAGAGAAGGATGTATAGCCTGTGGGGTTGCGGACCGTAGTAAGGTAGGCCCATAGACATTCTCCAAGCTTCTCACTCCAGTTCCGTTTGTTAGTAGACACAAACTTCTTGAGGAGCTTGATGATAGTCTTGTTGAAGGCTTCAGCCAAGCCATTAGCATCAGGGTTGTAAGCTGTAGAGGCGACATTATCAATCCGATGATCGTCACAGAACCTGGTGAACTTTTGACTGATGAACTGAGGTCCATTGTCGTGAATGATTCGTTGAGGCACACCAAACCTGTAAATAATGTAGTGTTTGACGAAGTTGATGACGCTGCTGGTTTTGACTTCAGCCAAGGGTATAGCTTCGGCCCACTTGGAGAAATAATCAGTTATTGCTAATATAAACCGATGTCCCTTAGAAGAAGGAGGATTGATAGGACCTATAATATCTATACCCCAAGCTTCAAAAGGCCAGGAAGCAGCAGTTGGATGAAGGAATTCTGACGGTTAATGGATGAAATCTGCATGGATTTGACAGGCTCGACATTTCTTTGCATATTCGATGGCATCAGACACCATAGAGGGCCAATAGTAACCCATTCATCGGATACGATCCTGCAGTTTAGGGCCAGGTTAATGTGCTCCGCAGACACCATCATGAGCTTCATGCAATACTTGCTTTGCTTTATCACCAGCAAGACAGCGCAAAAGTAGACCGTCATAAGTCCGTCGATAGAGAGTCTTGGTGATTTGATTGTAATAGAATCGAAGAGATCGTCGACAAATATTCGTAGCCTCCTTAGGATCTTCAGGAAGTATGTCATGAACTACGAAGTCGATGAAAGGAGCTCTTCAATCTTCATTGATAATATTGACTTCGGTGAAGTTACTGAACTCAATGTTGCGATTGTTTTCAATGCAGAACAACTCTCTGTTGGAAACAACAACCACTTGTTGTCTTTTGATAGAAATTGCTAAAACTGTTGCGAGATTAGCTAGAGCATCTGCCTCAATGTTACAAGCTCGTCGAATATATTCAATGAAGAAAGCCTTGAATTGTAGCCATGTAGATTACAGCTTCATGATAGGACACTAAATCTTGATGGCGAACTTCATAGGTTCCTCTAACCTGGTTAACAACCAACTTGGAGTCGCCATAGACTTCAAAATATTCGACGCCCAGTTGTTTTGCTAATTGGAGTCCAATGAGTAGAGCATTGTATTCTGCTACGTTGTTGGAGCAGGATTCATCTAGGGAGTAAGCTCTTTGGATAGTTGACCCATCTGGAGAAATAAGAACAACCCCAACTTCTGCGACAATGATACCATTTGGTCCGATCCTGGATGTACCGTCAAAGAATAGACGACAAGTAGGAAATTTTTTAGAAATTATATTTGATTCCAACGTCTCGTCTGGAATTTCATCATAGAGTTTGGATGTCTCTGGTATAGGATGAGCTGCTAAGAAGTCAGCCAGTGCTTGACCTTTGATAGACTTTTGTGGAACATATACCATGTCATATTGGGCTAGCAAAATGGCCTATGTAGCTAACCGAGAATTGAGTGTGCTGGGTTTCTTCATTAGTACTCGAAGAGGATTGACTCGGGAAATGACATGAATGGTTTGTCCAATGATGTAATGTCTTGTCTTTTGAACAGCAAACATAAGAGCTAAGCATTCTTTCTCGACCGGACTATAACGATGTTCGGCACCAATCATAGTACGACTGAGATAATAAATGGCTTGTTCATGGCCTTCTTTGTTCTTCTGGGCAAGTAAAGCACCCAATGAATGATTCATAGTATGAACATACATTAAAAATAGAATACCAGAGATTAGTGGTACCAAAACTGGTGGGTTCATCAGATACCGCTTTATATCATCGAATGCTTGTTGACATTCTTTGGTCCAAACGAAAGATATACCCTTCTTCATTAACTGAGTAAACGGTCTGCAGCGTCCAGACAGATTTGAAATAAACCTCCTGATGTACGCAAGTCGACCTTGGAATCCTCGTAGCTCTTTTAAGTTGCGTGGAGGACGCATCTCTTGAATGGCTTTGATCTTCTCGGGATCCACGTGTATACCTTTAGAGGTAATGACGAAGCCGAAAAATTTACCACTAGAGACACCCAAGAATGACTTTGTGGGATTTATTTTTAACTGATGTTGACGTATCAGATTGAAGATAGTTCTTAAATCTTGGATGTGATCTGCCTTTAGACGACTCTTGACAGTAATATCGTCCACACAGTATTCGACAGTCTTACGAAGATGATCTCGAAAGATAGTACTCATAGCTCGTTGGTAAGTTGCGCCAGCGTTCTTGAGACCAAATGGCATCACGGTATAGCAGTAGACTCCGCGAGAAGTACGGAAAGAAGTGTGTTTTTCATCTTCAGGATTCATCCGAATCTGATTGTATCCAGAGAATCCATCCATGAAGGATATCCTTTCAAACCCACAAGTATTGTCAATCATGACATCTGTGATAGGGAGAGAAAACTCATCCTTTGGACAAGCCTCATTAAGATCCCGAAAGTCAATACAAACTCGAACTTTGCCAGTTTTCTTCAAGACTGGGACAACGTTGGCTACCCAATCTGGATGTTGTTCTTCTCGAATAAAGCCACAAGCTATAAGCTTTTTGACTTCATCATCAATTGCGTCCATCATTTCTGGCTTGAATCGCCTTTGTTGTTGCTTGACTGGCTTTGTATTAGGCAAAATATTTAGTTTATGAGTAGCAACTTTGGGATCTAAACCTGGCATGTCTTTATAATTCCAAGCAAAGACATCAATGTATTCTCGAATAAGAAGAATTAATTCTTGCTTATCCGCCTCTGGGAGGTTCTTACTGATGAATATTGGATGAGGCGACCCATTTTCTCCTACATCAATTTGAACCAATTGATCTTTGGTATGAGGTTCACGTTGTTCGAATCGGAGTTCTAATTGGGTATCCATTCGTTGAGCCCAAGGATCTGTTTCAGGATTTTTTTCTATGTCTTCATCATAGCCTTTTGGAAGTTCAACGGAGACCATGTTAGAAGATACGATCAATCGATGAACTTGACCGATGTTGGTGTCAGAATCCCATGATCTTGAATCAGAAGAGTTGGAGCGCTCTTCACTATCGGATTCGGAGACTTCTGAAGATAAGACCGGAGGTGAAGCATATCCGAGACCTCTTTTCATCCTGCTGTAGTACATCTCTGATTTTCCTTTCGGAACAGCCGTACGGATAGGAGTTCGTCTACCCTTACCATAGTTGAGGCCATTCTTGAAGTCATAACCCATCTTTCGGATGATATATTTTGACTGTTGGCTATAATGACGTAGTTGGAGACGTCATGTATCATTACTTTTGCTATCATCTGTATAGCTGAATTTCTGTTCTGGTCATTTACTAAAAAGTATTGGACATTCGCCTCTCTTTCGAGAGGGGACAACAAAACATGAGTCATCTGGATGTTCAATCAAGACCTCTGTCTGAGGGGACTGTACAACTCCTATTGTAAATGACTGAAAGCTATCTAGCATATCCAAATAGCATTTAGCATGATAAATGACATCAGTGCACTGGAAAGTAGATACTTTTTTATTGATTTGTACATCCATATTTACAATAGGACCTTTAGCCTTAGCAGGCTTGGTCAGATCGATTACAAGAGGGGGAGAAGAAGAATGTGGAGGAGGCTTGCTACGACGAAGGTCAATAACAAGCGGCTCAGAAGAGGTGAGCTACCTTTTATCCTTATTACGACGTAGGTCGATAACAAGTGGCTCAGAAGAGGTGAGCTCCCTTTGATCTTGACCACCATCGGTTGATTGCTTCCGGACTGGCAAGTGAATAGCCAGTGGTTTGGAGGACTGAGGATGAGAAACACGCCCTTTGACAGGTATGATGAGGGTGTCATTGGGCACTGCTTCTTTGTCTTCTTCAGTGTCCAAAGCCAGCACTACCTTCATGAACTCATCTTTATACATGCGAGCATCGTTACAATATGCTTCGACACCTTTAAAAGGGTAGAGATCCGCAACCTCTTTTTGAACCTCTCCATTGTCATCAACGTACTTGAAACATTGATGGAGAGTTGAGGGAACAATGTTGTGTTCATGAAGGAATGGTCTCCCCAAAAGAGCATTGTAGGAGCAACCATGCTTATCTATAATATAGAAGGTCACCTTTGTGTGGAGATTGTCTATTTGGAGTTTTAGGCGAATCTTGCCCAGAGGCTCACTTCTTCCCTGGTTGAACCCCAGAATGGTGGTGATTGTGCCAGAAAGACTATGCACTAGGATCTTTAGTACATCTAACATTGTCTTCGGCATGATGCTGAGTGCTGACCCAGGATCTATCAGAATACGATCGACCTTCATCGTATCAACATATCATGTATAATATAGAGGACGGTCATGTCTATTGTCTTCCATCAACATATCATCCTGTGTGAAGGTGATGTTTGGAATTAACTCCAACACACTGTGACAGTGGAGGCAAGAGATAGGCTATGATTCTGGTTTCTTTAGAAGAGTTAGACAGGTTTCCGCCTGCATTAGGGCTTCACTCAGAGTTTCTCGAGTCTCTTTGGAGAGGCACAAGAGCTCGAAGATCGACAGCCTGGCCGGTGTATTGGCTAGTTGAGCCAAAATATCAAAGTTGTATGGCTTCTCAAGTCCAGAAGGAGATGACTTCTTCAAAGGCTTGTCAAAAAGGACTTGTTGTTTGCCTTTGTCGGCTGTCGTCGGCTTAGAAAGAGTGGGTCCTACAACCGGTGAGGATGCAGCAGGGATGTCCTCAGTAGAGACAGGTTGCACTGGAGCAGACTCAGAAGAAAAGGCAGGGTTTTTTCGAGTTTCGGGAAATTCCCATAAATAGGCTTTTTCTGACCTGGTGCCCAGCAGGATTTCTTCTTCAACTATGGGGTCAAAATATACCATATTACAGATCTTTGTTCTGCCCTTGGAGCGGTCTTTCTGCTTAGACGAGGAAGGAGCCTCGAAGTCTGCGACAAGGTCAGGGTGGATCCATACAATCTCACCATTATCAAGAGATAAGGGGACGAGACCTTCACTCCATGGAGGAGGGAGATTCTTGATCTCAAGAGTGGCCTTGGGAATAGGGATGACACCATGCTGTACCATCTGTAGAGGGAAGTTACCGAACTGAACTGAGACCATGTTCGCGGTAACAGTCTTCTCATCTTGTTGAAGGGTGACAACACCAGCGTTGACTAGCTCTTGAATCTTGCATTTGAGCATGTAACATGCTCGAGTGGGATGCCCAATGAACCTGTGGTAAACACAATATTTGGGATGATCAGTCTTACCGACCTCGTCAGGCTTCTTCGGGTCTGGGAGTTGGAGCTTATTGCTTTTGATCAAATAATCGAAGATGCTTACGGTGTCGTTCTTGTCAAAGGAGTACTCTACTTTTGGACGAGGTTCCTTCGGTGGAGGGACAGAAGGAGTAGAAGTAGACATAGGTGGAGCTACGTTGACAGCCAGAGATTCTTTGCTCTTCAAATTAATGTTCAAGGTTTTTTTTCCCTTACGGTTGTTCTGGCGATTACCGCTACTAGATGTCGGGTGTTCATCCCGGTCGGGGTTAGACATGTGTACCCCCAGCTGCTTGAACTTGTCAGCGCTAACTTTAGCTGCTTTAGTATTGACAATGAATGATGGCCAGTCTTGAAATTGAGTTGACCCTGTCCACATGCTGATAATAGGCAAAAGATTTGCCTTACAGGTATCTATAGTTACAGCGGCCGGAGTTCCAGGAGACATCTTTAATGCTTCTCGACAGAATCTTTTAATGAAACTTTCAGCGGTTTCATTATGTCTTTGTTTGATCTTGTTGAGGGCCGACATGGTCATGTTATTGATTTTCTCATAGAATCGTTCCAAGAAGATTTGTTTAAAACTCGAGAAAGAGGTGATACAGCCATCAGGCAAGCTTCTGTACCAATCGTATGCTACACCGGCTAAACAGCCGACAAATACCCTGGTAAGAAGAGCATCGTTTGGCTGAAGTTGAACAGTCATTACCTCAAAGTGGTTAATGAACTGACTCGGAGAAGTGCTGCCGTCAAACAGCAAAATTGTGGGGATCTTATATTTAGAAGAAAATGGGACTTCTTTCCACTCAATAGGATAGGGTTGCTTGATTTCCAATCTTTATAAATTGTCCTTCTCTTTAAAAGCCTCGAATTGAGTGTGCAAGAGTTTGACGGCTTCATTAGCATACTCCGATGATGCAGAAGGAGCATGCTGAATTATAGTGTTAGAGGGAGGAACAGCGTGGTAAGTACTACCCCCAGCTTCTGAGTGACTGGGTGTGGGTTGAATTTATACAGAGGGTATTTGAGGAGATACTACCCCCAGACCTGCATTGACAGGCACCGACGATGCTATAATCTCAGGATTTGCAACAAGTGCGGTCGGTGGTGCTGTATGTTGGGCCACGATGATAGAATACATACTTGCAACCATTTCAGCCATGGTATTCAGCTTGTCCTCCCGTACAGCTATTCGTTGTTCTTGATTTGCTGAACTAGAAGCGTCTGGGTTTTCAGTAACAACATAAGCTGTCACTTCTCTAGGTACAGTAGAAGACACCGTCTGTTCAGAACTTTTGCTGTATGCATCATAATCAGAGAAGAAATCATCTCCTGAATAAGAAATAGGGAGATGACCAGAAGGATCTTGGAGAAGGTTTCTATGCCCGATTGTGTCTCGACTTCGGGATCGGGTGTGTCGAAATACTCCTTCAGAAGATTCTTGGAGTAAATCTAAGTACCGCTGGCTGGGCCTGCGAGGCTTGCCGTGTTTGGAGCACTTTCTACCTCCAGTGTCTCGAGAAGCCATGTTGACGGAAGCATACAACACTTCGTCTTCGTCTTCTGATATTGGTTCAGAAGTTACAAAATTTAGACGATCGAAGACAGATCGTTTTATCGTTTCGCAACAGCACTTGATGACAACCTTGTGATTACAATGGCGTTCAAGTGGTTGAACTGGAGGTGTTGAGATATTGTCCCGCTTTTGCTTAAGGTGTTCTCGGAGGTCAGGAACAATAACAGGACGAGAAAAAGTTTGAGGGATATATTCTTTGACAACATTCGGAACATGGTTCCGGTTCTTCAGATGTTTTGTCCCGTGAGTATACAGGGAAGTACTCACTTTGTTAGCATAGGTGTCAGGATTTTTCATCCTGAAAGTTTGCCTCTGATGCAGGTTCATCTTCGGCATTGGCTGCTTACGTTTTACCGTAGTTGATGTAGACCGAGGTCTATTGAGATAAACCCGTAGATCAGCAAACTCACCCCCAGGGGTTTCTGTTTGAGACACCAGTAATTTTTCCTGCTTTGAGCGGGATATCCGGAGAGTTGGGAGATCTTGGAGGTCCGCTACCGGAGTAGGCAGAATACCTCTTTGATCGGTACATTTCCCTTTGGCAGGAAGAGAAGAATTCTTGTTTTAGAGGATCTTTGTACTGATCGGTGCCGAGGTACATTGAGATTGATCTTCCGAGGTAAAAACCAGAGAAGACTGAGAAAAGACCAAAGGACATTTTCCCTTGTTTTGTGAGGAAGGGTTGGCTAAAGAGCGTTTCCCTCTGTTGTCTTCCAAGTCGTGGAACGAGGAAGTTTGAGAAAAGACCAACGGGCCTTTTCTTTTGTTCTGGGGAGAGAAAGGAACAGTCAACAGACTACCCCCAGTGGATTGCGCATGAGTAACGGGGTACTTAGGAAGAGGAGCAGAGTTTTTCCCCTTACTGTGAGAAGAAGGGAGATTAACCAAAGGGCTATCCCTTTTAAATTGCGCTGGAACAGGAGGGATGGCCACTTGCGCAGCAGCAGTAGGCTCCTTGGCCGATTGTGCCTGGGAGGATTTGACAGATGGCCTTTTGGCTATAGAAACTCCAAGAGTTGCAGCTTGCGCAGCAGGAGTTTTGGTTACAGAATGCTTAAGTTGTGCTCTGGTTGAAGGGGCGGTTGGTTGTGCAGGAGCAAAAGTTGTAGCAAGTTGCACCAAAGGGAAAGGGGTCTTGCACTTTGCCAAAGCATCATAGGAAGTGGCTTGCGCCTTGGCAGAAGAGAGAGGGAGTTGCGCAAGGGCAGAGGTTGCTACTGGCAGCTTATCGGAGGAGACAGCAGGCTGCGCAGCAGTCTTGGGAGTCCACACTGATCGAACCTTGCTCGTGGCAGAGGTTGCAGTACGAGGGGTGGTCCTAGATTTGATCATTGTTTCATAGGCAATCTGGTTGACCTTCACAACCAGCATCTTCTGCGTCTTTCCGATAGACGCCATGTCACATTGAGTTGTCACTTCCTCGTCGGAGGAGAAAGTCGTCCGCAGCAGAGTCGCCATTTTGTTTGCAAAAACAAAGTCTTTTATTTCACAAACTTTAAAGAATAGTACAAGACTACAATAAATTTTGGAAAAGTACAACTATAGGAATCCGATCTGAAGACGATCGCTTTATCCCTTGGACGATGTGAACTTTGAAGACGATAGCCTTTGAAGAATGCAGCAGCACTTGGACAAGAGCTCCTGATCTCTGATGATAATATGATCTGATCTCTTTAATGAAGGACTTGAAACTCTATTTATAGAGTTCTAGAAATAACTATTTTGTAGTTATTCTGGATTGCGCATGATGAACTGCGCTGTCGACAGACTGTGCAGACTGCAAACTGCGCTGGCCTATTGGGTAGTTGCTCGATCGTGGGCTAACTGTATTCAGACGCGTGATATTGTTTGATTGAAATGTGCTTGGTCGTGTACAGGCGGTTGCCACAGGGCGAGCAATTGATGGCATGTAAGCCACGTAATACATGTCAGTTATTTGATGAATCGCGCTAACCGAATAGCGCTAGCTTCAGACTGCGCTTCCTTCGAGTCAATGGATAGCGCTAGGATTCAGACTTGGTCAAACTGCGCTGAGGTTGGATTGGCAAACTACGCTGAGGTTGTACAGCTGTTCTCGAGCGCTGTACTGCACAAGAAACGAACGGACTCCTTATTTTTCGGGCTGTCAGGCTGTCAGAAGATATGATCTTTGTCAGGTAATGATGGTATTGCCACGTCAGCGTAGCGCGCTCAGATGGTAGCGCAGTTCGGCTCGCGCGTTTGATTTGCAGCGCAATCTATCTCCGGCGCAGTTCATTTGAAGGGTGCACAATTGAGACTTCTCTGCCTATTTGATAGATGCAACTTGATTTTTAGGACATACAACTGGCCCATACAAGAGAAGTTACCAGTTCACAGATCAATCCAAGTTAACTGATTAGTTGGACTGGTTTCACCTATCTAGTATTCTAACCGGGTCGATCTCCAGTTCATTTTTTTAAACATTATAACGTAAAAAAAAATTTAATTGATACATAAAAAAGTAAGGGGGCAAAAGAATATTAAGCTTGCTCGAAATTAATTTTAATATTGATGGCGTTATTACAACCAGTAATATGCACGTGCATTGTTCGTACGAAATTTTTTAAAAAAAATTAAATATAAATTTATTATAAAAAATTATTATTTCTAGAATTTGAACTCGAACAACCAAGAAAGATACCTTCTACCTTAGTCATTTGGGTTAGAATTATATAATTATAAATAAATTATATTAGATAACTAAATATTTGATTATTTTTTAAAGAATTTTTTTGACTTACCTCCCACTTGATTTACCCCAATTCAAGGTGCATCCCACAGGTTTACAAAAATGTATAGTAACCCCATTTTGGACGAAAATCGTCAATTTTTTTGACCAAAATGTCCTTGCTCCTTCCTCTTTCTTCTTTCCTCTTCTCCCCCCGCGACCACCGCCCCCGCTCCCCCACTCCCCGCCTCCGCTCCCCCCCTTCCCGCCTCCGGCGGTGGCGGCGGCAACAGCAGCAGCGGTGGAGGCGGGGAGGGGGAAGCGACGGGAGCGGCGATGGCAGAGGCGGGGAGGGGAGAGCGGAGGCGGGGAGCGGGGACGGGGGCCGCGGGTGTAAGCCCCTGAATTTAGGGCTTATTTTTTTCAATTTTATAAATCAATTATTTTGAATAAATATTATTATTGGATTATTATTTGATTTAATGCTCTTTACCGTGACTTGGATTTCTAGAGCATCAAGGATGCTAGTCTCTGGAAACTTCCTTCTTGAAGTTTGTAGTAGACGAGATTATCTTCACAGTGATATTTCGTGTCCCACTCGAACTTGTTTCCTTGTACTCTTTTTGCTTCGCGCAAGTTCGGGTCAATTTAGAACATTTTAATTATTAATTGAATTCCAACTCTTTTCCTTGATCATCGTTTGCACGTTACCATGGCTTTTAATTTAGGAGCACCAGACCAGTCGTTTTCTCAGAACCAACTTCTCATGAATGATCTACTCGAGACGCTCTTCACCCATGACCTTCGTATCCCACTCAGACACTCCATTTTGTGCTCCATTTCCTTCGTACAACTTTTGGGTCAATTTAGGCCAATTAATTATCTACCGTAATTTGTGACCTGACTTCAAATTTAATTTCGGGACCCGACATCGACCCAACCTAGTCTAACCCAAATATAGACATGGCCCACATGAAGCCTACTACCCGTCTGACACTTGGGTCCCATTTATTTGAGCCCCCGCATGCTACTTTTTTACCCATGATTATAAATACCTATTTTAATTCAAATATTGCACCATGTCCGATTTTGGCCCAGCCCGGCTCCACTGAACCCAACCCCAGCTCTATGTTACCCTCCATCATGACTGCCCATACACCCACTGATATTTTTCCTCTACCCTAAATATCTCTCTCTAATAATATCTATCTCTCTCTCTCTAAATATCTATTTATATAATATATATACACACATATATATATTATATATAATATCTCCCTCTCTCTTCACTTATACACAAACACACAACTCCCCTCACTTTACACCTCACAGCACCACCCCCCCACTTGCTGTACGAGCAACACCCCCCCTTCTCTATCTCACTATTCTCTCTCCTCCCTTTTAAATTCATACACCCATACATACTTCTCTCTCTCTCTTTCTAATTCCTACATCTCTCTCTCTCTCTTCCTTTCTTCTTCACGAGCAGCCCCCATGTCGAGCTCCTTCACGAGCAGCAATCCTCCATGGCCGGCGGTGCCTCAGCCTTCCTCCTCCTCCCGACTTTACCTCGGCTCCTCCCCGAGCTCCTCCCTTCTCCTTCTCCTTCTCCATGCATCATCACCACCACCGCAAGCTCACTCCACCACCACCCGTACGCCACCACGCCACCGCCTCTGCGTCACGCCGCCACCGCCCTGGTCGCCGCGAGCACAGCCGTACGCAGCAGCAGCTGCCACGGCAGCAGCCGCACGCCGCCGCGCGTGCAGCCGCCGTCGGCGAGGTCCCCGACCGCGCCCCGCCGCGTGGCTGGCCCCCGACCCTCTAGGCGCACCCAGGCGCACCACCCTGTGGCGGCCACCGTCCTCCAGGATGCGCCGTCTAGGCGATTTGTGCATTTTGTACGGGATCCCGTCGGCGCGAGCTCGGAATGGATCCAGAAATATCGTTCCGTTGCAGCAACTTCGCACATGTTTTCTGGGAGATCCGACCATTGGATCGATGAACTCCTTGCTCCGTCTCAATCTCGGTATATCCCTCTTCACCTCTGTCAAGTTTGAACCGTTAATTTCGTCGTTTGATACCTCAAATCTGGCCGCCAAGTTGACATTTTAATTTGTACTGTTTTTGGACAGTTTTGCGACGCCAACTTCGCGGGTTCGTATCTTCGCCGTATCAGTTCGTTTTGTGCGCTACCAGTTCCGGTGCACAGCTGGTATAACCCTCTTCCTGCCTCCTTTAGATTTTATTTCAGTTTGAGCTTGTTAGGTCAGTCGAATTCGACGCCAAAGTTGGCCGTTCGAATTCTTAGAGTTGCACTTGTTAAATTCCATTTTTGAACCCGGAACTCCGGATTCAAATTCTGACACCACCAGTAGACTCGTGGCGTCGTTCTGGCCTGTTTTCATATAAAGTTTGTTAGAATTGGAGGACGTGGGCCCTGGCACGTATTTCGGTACAAAGCGGGCCCCACAGTCCGGGTCAACGGGACTTTTTGACGCATACTCATCGGAATCCGATTCTGGATATACCGTTGGGTTCGTATCGTCATTCTGGACTTGTTGACATATAATTTGCTGAGTTTTGAGGACATTGGCTCCGACACGCTTTTTCGTGCAAATCGGTTTCCAATGTCCGGGTCAACGGACCAATTTGAGATCGGGTCATCGGAATCCAATTCCAGAGATACCGTTGAGTTTGTATCGTCATTTTGGATTCGTGGAAATATAATTTATTAGGTTTTGTGCACTTTTATTCCGGCACATTTTTCGGTGCAAAGCGGGTCCGACACGGACACCGTTTTGACCCGAAATTACCTTTTTGCCCCTGTGTCCAAATTAGACTTATGGGCAGGCTATTCTAGCTGATTTGACCATTCTGGATACGTTGGTGATGTTAGTTTCATCATCCGACAACATCTGTAGGTTTTCATCCTATTATCATAATCTTTCTCCTTTTGTGGTATTTGAAATCCATCGATTCCAGTGATTTCACAACCACTGAAATTGAATGTGTTGATCCTGTAGATGTTTGTAGAGACTAGCCTTGACACAGTTTGACCATGGTTGACTACTTTGACTGAACGTCGAAGTAGAGTCAACATTTGACCTAGGTTAGACTAGTTTTGACCTTGGTTGACCACAGTTGACTATTTTGACCAAAAGTCATCCGGAAGTCAACCGTAGCCTAAGATTGACCAGAACTTGACCGAAGTTGACCAGTTGACCCAAAGTCAACTATTAGTCAACATTAGTCAAGTTTGACCTAGAGTTACCAGAGTTGACCAGTTGACCAAAAGTCAACTGTAAGTCGACCATTGACTTAGATTGACCTAGTTTGATTTGCTTTGACTTGTCTTAACCTAGTTTGACTTAGTATGACTTGATTTTACTTCCAAACCCTTATATTGATACAGTATTCCACCTATAGGTCCTCGAGGCACTGTTCTTGGACCAGTTGACATATTCCACCAGATCACAGGCGAGTACATTCTCTGATAATATTTCTGTTTTATGATATCGTTTATGTTTCTTGTATTTAGTGTAGATACCCTTGTTCTCTTGACACATTGTTCACACGGATTGGTATTTCTCTGGATCCCGTCATGAGATGTTATTCCTTGCTTTCCTTGGTATATCTTGTGCAAGTCTTTCTTGTTCCTTGTGCATTGTATAGACACGATTCCTGCGAAGGCTAGCTACCCTCTCAGAGAATCGCGTGTCATGATGTGTCATGGTTGGATCCACTATACTGGTCAGGGACGGAGAGTATTAGTGTAGATGTGTGGTCAATACCCGCCTTGTATATCTTATGAACCTTGTGAATGCCAATCATACACCACACGTATAGTTGGCTAGATCATGACCTTGTGCAGACCCAAGCCAGCCACATGTTGTAGCTAGTACTCACACACTTAGATAGATGTTTCTTGATTCTTGTATATGCCATGATCAGTTTTACTTGCCTTGTTCTAGCTCTAGATTAAAAGCTTACCTTGCCATGATACTCACATGTACATTTCATGATTTCTTGTATATTCTCTCTATTTACTGCTACATTTTCAATATCGTCTAATTAGAACTGTTATTTGAGATTTGTGCTCGTTCCATCCTGACTGGATATGTTGACAAAATTTTAGGAGTAGTGTGCCCTCAGTATTGGACTTCATGATGTTGCTAGCTGAGATGGATCTCACTATTCTTCTATGTGAGTTGTCTGGTAGTTATCCTTAGTTAGTCTTGTTGTTCCTTCTTTATTTTCCTGTCTTATGATCATTGTAGATTCTAGTTGTTCTAGTGATATTGTTATTATTTCTTGTCTTATCTTCCTTAGTTTTCGTGATGTGACATGAGTACATTTCTAGTTATGGATCATTAGATGTTGTAGTTAGTTTAGTATACTTGACAGCACTCTACCGTCGATACTGCGGCGTAGGCTGGGCGTGGCCCACGTATTCGTACCCGTATATCCGGGTGCGGGTCGTGACACGTTTTTAGTGGTGGCCCATGCAGGCCAGTCTTTACAATTAATGCGAAGTCGTGGTAGTACTTGATCTTATCTGTACTACTGTGAGCCTGCCCTAGGATTAAGATTGAGTCATGGAATATTTTAGGATTTTGGTACTCGGTCACATATTAGGAACTCTTGGTAGATTCCAGGGATGTCCCCTGGGAATCTTATTTCGAACTTTTCGAAACTTTTCCCATTTCATTCCTGTCCGTCCTGATTTCTGAAATATTTGTCCGTATCAAACTTTATTCTTTCTTGGAATGAGTTTATGGACCCCAGAGGGAAGGTATAACTTGAACTTATATATCTTCTAGGTTGAGACGAGAATATGATTTGCCAGTCTTATATCAGGTTGAGATTGTTTTAGATTATATTTCTAATGATTTCCTTTTATCTTGACCTAGATAGTACCTTTGGACATCTCCTGAGAATTTTCTTCTAAACTCTACCTCGGGATCTGTTTCCGCTAGTTCCATCTACTTATCTTTGATTCGTTGTTGAATTTTGAATCTGGATGTTCGTTCGTTGTTGACTTCGATTTTGATCTTGTTGAAATCAGTTTTTATGAATTGAGTTAAGATATTCTGATAAGCATATTCGCTGAGAACGGTAAATGTCTACTTTATTTATGGAGTTTAGAATTTATTGCAGTCATACTAGCTAGCACGACAGGGACGTGGAGCCTAATGTTGGTTATACTATCCTAGTTATGGAATTTGGATTTTCTTGCAGCCATACCGGTTGGCGTGGTAAGAATTCCAGATGACATGATTTAGGGTGTATAACTTAGTTATGGTCTCCATCGTTATTGCAGCTATGCTTACTGGCGTGGCAAAAATTCAGGCAACATAATTTCAGGAAGACGTGTATGGTTATCATACTGTATCTTAAATTGGATCACTTCGTCATGACCGGATGAGCAAGAACAAATTCTTATCATTATTCTTCCCCGTTTTGGTTAACTCTGTCTATCTACAGCCACAATTAGGATTTTCTCAACATGTTGTTTGTGTTCCATCTTCCTATGATTTGACTAAACTCTTCTTCACTAGCCTCTTGAATAATTCTTCTTGTCCTTTCCGATAATTGTTGAAAGTGCCTCATGGATTGATTCGGGGGAAGTTCGAAAAGTAATTTATCCTTGTATTACGGAATCGAGAGTTTGCATCCAGAGAAATACTGGCGAGGCATGACTTCGGATAACGGTATCATGGTTAAATACGTTTCTCGAATTCTACTTGGACCACTCCCTAAGCATTTTGACTAACATCTTCTCCCTTTTTTTACAAAAAAAAATTTTGTTTGGAAATATTTCACGGATATTAGCCAAGTTAAGTTCAGGAACCTATATTATCTGGCGTGGCAGCTGTGCACTGCAGCCATCCGTCGTATTATGGAACAAGGAAGTTAATCGCAGCTAGATGCACATTAGCACGATAGTAACTTCATGTGACGTAATTACGGAGGTATATGGTTATTGAGTTTTACCTTGACTACGTCCTATGCATCTCATTTGGTTTCGTACTATTCTTGGAAATATTTCGACAATCTTTCCTGTCTTGCTTGACCCTTACTTTGTCTGAATGTTGATATAAATTGTTAGACCCAGTCTTAGGCTCATGTTACCTTCTATTTTGATGATTGGATAGCCAGACCTAGTTAACAGATTCTGTAGTGTAACTATAATATGTTATTATGTGTGATTGTGATGAGTATATTTTCCTAAGGATTTATTGGGTTAAGCTTATAGGACAGATATGAGTGACTGACTATAGTGGACTTAGAAACCATTAAGAATGATTAGTTTGATAGTATATATTGGTTTTAAGGTATCTAAGAAGGAGTAAGGAATATTATATTTAGTGACACGGATTTAGGACTAGAATCTTGTGCTTAGATTTGAGGGTTTATATTTGGGAGTTCTTGAGTAAAAGAGAGAAGGCTCAATGCCCAGAATAGGTTTTGAATGTATAATTTCATGGAGCTTGTGATTAATAGGATAAAGATACTTAGGACGGAAAAAGGGAAACAAACAAATTGCTATTGAGATTAGAATTTTGGTTGATGGCCAATCATTGTTGATATATACGTATCTCGAGGATGACCTATATTTTAGAGTATATGTAAAGGTTCTTATTGATATGAAGATTCTAAGGGGTAAAATGACATAGTTTTTAAGGAAGAAGCTCGATAAACCTGAACCAAAATACCTGTAGAGAGAAACAACATAGATGATCACAAGGGTAGCAGATTGAGTAATGTACCCATAGCAGTTGCATGTTTTAGCTTGACCTATTGGATGATTTTAATTTTGAGGACGAAATTTTTATAAGGTGGGTAGGATTGTAAGCCCCTGAATTTAGGGCTTTTTTTTTCAATTTTATAAATCAATTATTTTGAATAAATATTATTATTGGATTATTATTTGATTTAATGCTCTTTATCGTGACTTGGATTTCTAGAGCAACAGGGATGCTAGTCTGTGGAAACTTCCTTCTTGAAGTTTATAGTAGACGAGATTATCTTTACAGTAATATTTCGTGTCCCACTCGAACTTGTTCCCTTGTACTCTTTTTGCTTCGCACAAGTTCGGGTCAATTTAGACCATTTTAATTATTAATTGAATTCCTACTCTTTTCCTTGATCATCGTTTGCACGTTACCGTGACTTTTAATTTAGGAGCACCAGACCAGTCGTTTTCTCAGAACTAACTTCTCATGAATGATCTACTCGAGACGCTCTTCACCCATGACCTTCGTGTCCCACTCAGACACTCCATTTTGTGCTATATTTCCTTCGTACAACTTTTGGGTCAATTTAGGCCAATTAATTATCTACCGTAATTTGTGACCTGACTTCCAATTTAATTCGGGACCCGATATCGACCCAACCTAGTCGAACCCAAATATGGACATGGCCCACATGAAGCCTACTACCCGTCTGACACTTCTGTCCCATTTATTTGATCCCCCACATGCTACTTATTTACCCATGATTATAAATACCTATTTTAATTCAAATATTGCACCATGTCCGATTTTGGCCCAGCCCAGCTCCACTGAACCCAACCCCAGCTCCATGTTACCCTCCATCATGACTGCCCATACACCCACTGATATTTTTCCTCTACCCTAAATACCTCTCTCTAATAATATCTATCTCTCTCTATCTCTCTAAATATCCATTTATATAATATATATACACATATATATATATATATATATATATATATATATATATATATATATATATATATATATTATATATAATATCTCTCTCTCTCTTCACTTATACACAAACACACAACTCCCCTCACTTTACACCTCACAGCACCCCCCCCCCCCACTTGCTGTACGAGCAACACCCCCCTATCTCTATCTCACTATTCTCTCTCCTCCCTTTTAAATTCATACACCCATACATACTTCTCTCTCTCTCTTTCTAATTCCTACATCTCTCTCTCTCCCTTTCTTCTTCACGAGCAGCCCCCGTGTCGAGCTCCTTCACGAGCAGCCATCCCCCATGGCCGGCGGCGCCTCAGCCTTCCTTCTCCTCCCGACTTCACCTCGGCTCCTCCCCGAGCTCCTCCATTCTCCTCCTCCTTCTCCATGCATCATCACCACCACCGCAAGCTCACTCCACCACCACCGGCACGCCACTGTGCCACCGCCGCCGCGTCGTGCCGTCGCTGCCCTGGTCGTCGCGAGCGCAGCCGCACGCAGCAGCAGCTGCCACGGCAGCAGCCGTACGCCGCCGCGCGTGAAGCCGCCGCCGACGAGGTCCCCGGCCGCGCCCCGCCGTGTGGCTGGCCCCCGACCGTCTGGGCGCACCCAGGTGCACCACCCTGTGGCGGCCACCGTCCTCTGGGATGCGCCGTTGTCACCCCCATTTCCTGTATTTCGTATTTGTACTCGTAATTTGATTTTTGGCACGTATTTTATTTTCTCGACTTGCGGATTTTGGTTTCCCGTAAATGGGTTTGGACCATGGCTTGGTTTTATTTTGTGGAAGTTGGTTTGGTTTGGTTCATCATGAGTGGAACACTTTAGCCTACACTCTACCATCAACACAACACAACCACCCTCATTATATCTCCACCAAACTTTCTCTCTCCTCTTTACTCTCCATTAATTTTCTTCTTCTTCTTCCTTCTTCCACACAACTCCCCAACCCATAGGCAAGTGCACCTTGCCATCAAATAAGCACCACTTTTTATTTGTCCATTAGTTAGATTAGGCCATGGAGAACAACTTTAGAACTTGACATTTTGTGATTTGGAGCTTTCATTTTTCTAGATCTAGGTTTTGACTATTTTCGGATTTACATAGTTTTGATCTATTTTGGTTGGATTTTTGTGGGTTTTGATGCTTCCATGTGGAAGAGAATTCGATTTTACTCAAGTTAGACCTTTAAAAATCTAGATTTGGTTTTGATTTGATCAAGTTATGAAGAATTGAAGTTTTGAAGTTCTTGGAGTTCTTCTCGGGTTGGAGAAGCAGCCCTCTCGGCCTGCGCTCTTTAGCACAAGGCCGATTGCGCAGCTCACCCTTTGGTGAACTGCGCACCTTCCTTCTCGGCCAGCGCCTTCATTGCGCATAGCCGATTGCGTCCGGCCTCTTGGGCTGGACCGCGTATCTCCCTTGGCGCACCAACCCCTGCGCAGTTAGCCCCTGCGCAACCTGACCCCTGCGCAATCGACCATTGCGCAATCCACCCCTGCGCAATCCTCCTGTGCGCAATCCATCTGCTGCGCCATTCACTCCTGCGCAGTTGGTACCCTGCGCAGCTCACCCTGCGCAGTTGGTACCCTGCGCAGCTCACCCTGCGCAGTTGGCCTCCTGGCGCACTTAACTCCTGCGCAATCCAACCCCCTGATCCCTTGCGCAAACCATTGGCTCTTGGAGTTTTGGTTTTATTTCTTTAAGCTTGGCTCTTCTATAGTCCTATATATATATTGGTATTTTATTAGGTATTTTACGTCCATTTTATATCCTTACGCCTTTTGTCATGAACTTGATTTTACTTAATATACTTGGAATGACTATTGTACATGGCCTGGTATGACAAGGAACTAGCATAACTTGACAGTGACCCGTAGTGGTGCACTCCTGACATGACCAACTTGACTTGATAGTGGCCCGTGGCAGCGCACTCCTGACTTGACTTGTAACTTGTAACTTGACTCGTATAATCAACTTGACACCGTGGGTGTTCCTGCTTGCTTGCTTGTACAATCCACTTGTCTTGTCTTACATCATGTCTAGGACGTGACTTCCTGGGTACCACGGCCAGGGACTCGCGCTAAATTGGATTAGGCTAATGATTAGATCACACTAGAACATGGAGAATTCCCAGTCACAGGCAATCTCGTTATCTGGGCGCTTTAATGGATTTGTAGCTTGCCGACGAGTAGAGTACATTTCCAGCACACTGTCATGTGTTGCACCCTCTAAGTCACCTAAGGGTACATTTGTCTCCCGGGCAATGTACCCACCTATAACTCTCAACCCGCGGAAGGATAACTGGATAGTCTGCAGGGCTTGGGACTGGAATTCTCACTTGCATCTTGTTAGTAATTAGGTTTGTGATAACCCTAGTTAGTTAAAGTAGTAAGCCGTAGTACTTGCTTGGCCGATTGTGAATGAATGGTGTCCAGCTCTGTCTAAGTCTTGTCTATCCCCTGTACCTGGAACTCTTTATCATGATTGTTTTACTTATCTCTAACGATAAATGGGTAGAGACAGTGAGCTATTCAGGCGAAGGGGTACAATCCCGGTCCTTGTTTGGTTTAAGGATTATAACCTGGCTCCCGGAATGGTTCCACGTCCCTAGTCGTTTATCGCCCTGTGTACTTTACTACTTGTACTTCTTTTATTCTTTATGTTCTGATATGCTGGCTTTTGTTCTTATTTGTGGCCTCCTTTGTGACACTTGCTCTTTCTGGGGTTTGACCCAGCTGGTTTTGTGTGGCCAGATTTCGGAGCAGCTCCCGAGGATCTACCAAGCTTCCAGCCCAATGGTGACAACTAGATGGAACCCGGGCCAAGAGTAGTTTTTTTCTTTTTGTTTCACCCACTTATATGTAAATTTATTCTTTTGAGGCGTTTAGCCGACGAGCACCTGTTAGCTCGATGCACATTTACTTACTGTCTGCCTACGGGCTGTAAACATGATTAACAAATCCAAGGGTTGATCATGTATGACTGAACTCTTGTTAGTCCTATCATTTTGTACGACTAGTTTCATGATCATCCAATATGTAATATTTGGGACGCCTTATATATATATATATTTGATGCTCTAATATCTTGTAACTCTGTTAATTGCTTGAGATTGAGACAATAGGCTTGACCTTAAGAGACTGCTGGCTTGTAGTAAACCCTCATATCTAGACAGCCGTGACCGTATAGTTGAGATGTATTCTATTTCAATATACGTAGCTGGTTATGTCTGCCCCCGCTCTCCAGTATTCTGGTTCTGGGGCGTGACATGGTTTAAGTGGTGGCCCATGCAGGTCTTGGCATTCAAGAAATGTGAAGGTTTACCGAATAGATGTCTCAATCAATATTCGTCCTTGATCTCTGCTCGTATCTTCAAATCCCTGAGATTCTTGACCTGGTCACACGCTTGTATCATTGATCTGTCCTGGTCCTTTCTTACTGTTCCCTATGTCGTCTTCTTCAGCGGCATTACTCCCGGACCTGCCAACCAGCTAGAGGAAGCTCGACAAGCACCCCAGCGCCAGGAAGATCAAGCTCAGCACTCTGGAGTAGCCTCCCGAGTTATGCTTTTCGGAGGCTCAGAACCTCTAGTTCAGGCAGCTCCGCCCGTTCAACCAGCTAGACAGGATGAGGGACCTTTGGTAGGGCTTATCAGAGAACTGCTTGCATCCCAAGATCGTCGAAGCGACGCCTTGCACCAGGAAGTTCATGATGCACTAAACCGAGGAGGTCTCCAAGGGAATCAGGCGGCCAACAGTTTCAAGCGCTTGAACCCTCCCTTCTTTGATGGCAGTGAAGATGCGATTGCCGCAGACGCTTGGCTTCAGGATACCGAGGTGGTTCTAGAAGCAGCTAGGACACCTGAGAATGAGAAGGTGGCGGTGGTACGCCTACAGTTGTTAGACTTGGCTCGCGATTGGTGGGCGGCTCAGGCCATGGGGTTAGCGGCACCAGTCACTTGGGCGACGTTCAGAGAGAGATTCCAGACAAAGTACTTCGATGCGGTGGCACGGTACGACCTGCAGACCCGGTTCACCAACTTGAAGCAAGGAGGCAGGACGGTCGATGGCTATGCGACCGAGTTTTCCAGGCTGAGTAGGTTCGCCCCCACCTTGGTGGCGACCGAGTTCGATAGGGCTCAGCGGTTCCAGCAAGGGCTGCACTTAGAGATATTATTGGCTGTGGAGCAGTTCGAGCACCAGACGTTCGATGCAGTGTTGAAGGCAGCAAGGAGACATGAGTATACCTCCCGAAGAATTGTGGACAGGACCGGAGGCAGGAAGCGGTCCCACAACCAGATGCACCAATCTTCAGCTCCAGCCCCGACAGCTAGGGGTATAACCATTGGAACTCCAAGGTGGGTGGCCTCAGTGACGTCGGTTCAGCATTCAACCCCGACGTACCCGCAGCAGCAGAAGCAGAAGCAGTCTTCCGCGGTGGGATGTTCTCATTGCGGGAAGCCGGGCCATGTAGTGGCAGAGTGTCGTAGGGCACAGGAATTGTGCCTGGCTTGTGGAGGAGCAGACCACCAGATAGGGACCTGCCCAAATAGGGGAGGTCTATCATCATCCAACCTTTCTAGTTCTTCGGTGAGAGGACCAGCCCCAGCTCTAGTTCAGCAGCAGCAGTACCCGAGGCCATTGTTGCCTCAGGCCCAGGCCTTTCATCAGCAGAACCAGCAGCAGTTCATCCAGGCTCCAGCACAGAACCGACAGAGGGGTTTCCAGCAGAGGGGACCCGCAGCTAGAGGTCAGGCTATGATGATGACCATGGAAGAAGAAGTTGCACCAGGTGAGGTAGTGGCAGGTACTATTCTCGTCAACACCTTTCCAGCATCTGTATTATTTGATTCTGGTGCATCGTATTCATTCATGTCTGTACGATTCGCGACACGGATAGGATTGGAGCCCGAGTCATTATCAGTGAGGCTCAATATACTTACTGGTAATGGTCTTATGGGAGTAGATCGAGTATTTTCCTCGTATCGGATCGTAGTTAGCGGTAGAGAGTTCTTCGCTAGGCTCATAGAGTTCCCTATGGCAGACTATGATGTAGTCCTAGGCATGGATTGGTTGAGGAACCATTATGCTAGGATAGACTGCCATGTTGGCAGAGTTGTCTTTAGTATTCCCGGAGAGCCAGAGTTTTCATTTTCCAGAGGCACAGTAGAGTCATCTCCTCCAGTATTACGGATGGCAGTAGCAGCAGTGCAGTTGCCCCGGATAGTTGAAGAGTTTCCAGATGTCTTCCCAGAGGAACTTCCAGGGATGCCACCAGAGCGGGAGATCGAGTTCACCATCGACTTGATTCCCGGGACAGCACCAGTATCAGAGCGAGTCTACAGAATGGCGCCTTCAGAGTTGGAGATTTTGTACAAGATGATTGAAGAACTCAGGACCAAGGGATTCATTCGTACAAGTGGATCGCCTTGGGGAGCCCCGATGCTTCTTGTGAAAAAGAAGGATGGTACATCCAGGCTATGTGTTGATTATCGTACCTTGAACTCAGTGACAATCAAGAACAGATACCCTCTCCCGAGGATAGATGACTTGTTTGATCAACTCAAGGGGGCTTCAGTTTTCTCGAAGATAGACTTGCGATCAGGATACCACCAGATCAGAGTCAGAGAGCAGGACATCCCGAAGACGGCGTTCAGATCTAGGTACGGGCATTGGGAGTTTCTAGTTATGCCCTTTGGAGCGACCAATACGCCGGCAGTGTTCATGGACCTCATGAACCGTATCTTCATGCCTTACTTGGATCAGTTTGTGATAGTGTTCCTTGATGACATCCTGGTCTACAGTAAGAGTGAAGCAGAGCATGAGCAGCATCTCAGAGTTGTCCTCCAGATTCTCAGAGAGCACCAGTTGTACGCCAAGTTCAGTAAATACGAGTTCTGGCTCGATCGTATTTCTTACTTGGGTCACATCATTACCAGAGGAGGAGTGGAAGTGGATCCCCAGAAGATTGTGGCTATCGAGGCATGGCCAGTACCCAGCTCAGTGGCAGAAGTTCGCAGCTTTCTTGGATTGGCCGGCTACTACCGGCGGTTCGTCTCTGATTTTGCAAGAATATCAGCGTCGATGACCCAGTTGACCCGTAAGGATATGTCGTTCGTTTGGACAGCAGAATGTCAGGAATCATTTGAGAAGTTAAAGCGAGGTTTGATAACGGCTCCCATTCTCACCCTTCCAGATGGGACCGGAGGATTCACAGTTTATTGCGACGCTTCAGGCAGAGGATTGGGATGTGTTTTGATGCAGCATGGGAAGGTAATTGCTTATGCGTCACGTCAACTCCGTGATCATGAGAAGAATTACCCGACCCACGACTTGGAGCTAGCAGCAGTAGTGTTTGCACTTAAGTTGTGGAGGCACTACTTGTACGGAGACAGAGTGGAGATATTTACTGATCATAAGAGCCTGAAGTATGTTTTCACCCAGAAGGATCTTAATATACGGCAGAGAAGATGGCTCGAGCTACTGTGGACTACGATGTGAATTTGCAGTATCATCCAGGGAAGGCCAACGTTGTAGCAGATGCGTTGAGCCGGAGAGCCGGAGTTTATTTTCTGACGGCGCAACCAGAGTTATTGTCGGATCTTCAGAAGATGGGAATTGAAGTGGTTCTTCCTTCCAATGTGGCCTTGATGGCCAGCCTACAGATTCAGTCCACCATAGTTGAGAGGATCCGGACAGCACAGTTAACAGATTCCAAGATTCAGCGGCTCAGAGCAGTGTGCGAGGCAGGAAGAAGGCCAGAGTTATGTATTCATGAGGATGGTACACTTCGACACGGCACGCGTCTTTGTGTACCCAGTGGAGATATCAGACAGGAAGTCATGGCAGAGGCTCACAGTTCGCAGTATTCCATCCACCCAGGCAGCACGAAGATGTACAGAGATATTCGTCAACACTTTTGGTGGAATGGTATGAAGAGGGAGATAGCCCGGTATGTCTCTCGATGTTTGGTTTGCCAACAGGTCAAGGCTGAACATCAGAGGCCAGCTGGACTTCTTCGACCCTTGCCGATCCCAGAATGGAAATGGGAGCACATAACCATGGATTTCGTGACTGGGTTACCCAGATCTCCGACAGGCAGAGATGCTATTTGGGTCATTGTGGACAGGCTTACCAAGGTGGCACACTTTCTTCCATTTAGAGTTGGACAGTCGACGGCGCAGCTAGCAGAGATGTATCTCAGGCAGATCGTCAGACTTCACGGAGTGCCAGTCAGCATAGTATCAGATAGGGATATGAGATTCACATCGCACTTCTGGCGCAGTCTTCATCAAAGTTTGGGAACTCGTCTCAAGTTCAGCTCAGCGTATCATCCGCAGACAGATGGGCAGTCAGAGCGTACTATACAAACTCTCAAAGATATGTTGCGGTCGTGTACCCTTGACTTTGGTGGTTCGTGGGAGGATCACCTGCACCTGGTGGAATTCTCGTACAACAATAGTTTCCAGGCCAGTATCCAGATGGCACCCTTCGAGGCTCTGTATGGTAGGAAGTATAGATCCCGTTAGCATGGGACGATGTCGGAGAGAGGCAGATGCTCGGTCCAGAACTGATTTCTCAGACGGTTGAAGTGGTCAGGAGAGTCAGAGATCACCTCCGAGTTGCTCAGGATCGCCAGCGCCATTGGGCCGATGCTCATCGGCGTCCCTTAGAATTTGCCGTCGGCGACCATGTATTCCTTAGGATCTCGCCTACCCGCGGCGTCATTCGTTTTGGCGTGCGGGGAAAGCTTAGTCCTAGGTATATAGGGCCGTTCGATATTCTAGAGCGAGTAGGTGAAGTGTCCTATCGTCTCGCTCTTCCGCCGTCGCTAAGTGAGGTGCATGATGTATTCCATGTGTCCCAATTACGACAGTATATCCCGGACCCGAACCATATCCTAGATCATTCGGAATTGGTTGTTGGTACCAACCTTTCGTATGAGGAGAGGCCCGTGTCTATTTTGGACCGGAGGGAAAAGACGCTCAAGAACAAGACTATTAACTTAGTTCGTGTTGCTTGGGGTCATCACTCTCTAGATGAATCAACGTGGGAGCGTGAGGACGACATCCGATCCCGATATCCCTACCTGTTTGACTCGTGAGGTATAATGTCTTTCTTATGCCTTACGGTTTCCCTTTCTTGCTTGCATTGTATGATTGTATGATTGAACTGCTTAGTGTAGCTTGTCTGTGCTTAGTATAGCTTGTCGTGGCAATCTCTAGCTCCTTGATTAAATTCCGAGGACGGAATTCTTTGAAGGTGGGTAGAGTTGTCACCCCCATTTCCTGTATTTCGTATTTATACTCGTAATTTGATTTTTGGCACGTATTTTATTTTTTCGACTTGCGGATTTTGGTTTCCCGTAAATGGGTTTGGACCATGGCTTGGTTTTATTTTGTGGAAGTTGGTTTGGTTTGGTTCATCATGAGTGGAACACTTTAGCCTACACTCTACCATCAACACAACACAACCACCCTCATTATATCTCCACCAAACTTTCTCTCTCCTCTTTACTCTCCATTAATTTTCTTCTTCTTCTTCCTTCTTCCACACAACTCCCCAACCCATAGGCAAGTGCACCTTGCCATCAAATAAGCACCACTTTTTATTTGTCCATTAGCTAGATTAGGCCATGGAGAACAACTTTAGAACTTGACATTTTGTGATTTGGAGCTTTCATTTTTCTAGATCTAGGTTTTGACTATTTTCGGATTTACATGGTTTTGATCTATTTTGGTTGGATTTTTGTGGGTTTTGATGCTTCCATGTGGAAGAGAATTCGATTTTACTCAAGTTAGACCTTTGAAAATCTAGATTTGGTTTTGATTTGATCAAGTTATGAAGAATTGAAGTTTTGAAGTTCTTGGAGTTCTTCTCGGGTTGGAGAAGCAGCCCTCTCGGCCTGCGCTCTTTAGCGCAAGGCCGATTGTGCAGCTCACCCTTTGGTGAACTGCACACCTTCCTTCTCGGCCAGCGCCTTCATTGCGCATAGCCGATTGCGTCCGGCCTCTTGGGCTGGACCGCGCATCTCCCTTGGCGCACCAACCCCTGCGCAGTTAGCCTCTGCGCAACCTGACCCCTGCGCAATCCACCATTGCGCAATCCACCCCTGCGCAATCCTCCTGTGCGCAATCCATCTGCTGCGCCATTCACTCCTGCGCAGTTGGTACCCTGCGCAGCTCACCCTGCGCAGTTGGTACCCTGCGCAGCTCATCCTGCGCAGTTGGCCTCCTGGCGTACTTAACTCCTGCGCAATCCAACCTCCTGATCCCTTGCGCAAACCATTGGCTCTTGGAGTTTTGGTTTTATTTCTTTAAGCTTGGCTCTTCTATAGTCCTATATATATATTGGTATTTTATTAGGTATTTTACGTCCATTTTATATCCTTACGCCTTTTGTCATGAACTTGATTTTACTTAATATACTTGGAATGACTATTGTACATGGCCTGGTATGACAAGGAACTAGCATAACTTGACAGTGACCCGTAGTGGTGCACTCCTGACATGACCAACTTGACTTGATAGTGGCCCGTGGCGGCGCACTCCTGACTTGACTTGTAACTTGTAACTTGACTCGTATAATCAACTTGACACCGTGGGTGTTCCTGCTTGCTTGCTTGTACAATCCACTTGTCTTGTCTTGCATCATGTCTAGGACGTGACTTTCTGGGTACCACGGCCAGGGACTCGCGCTAAATTGGATTAGGCTAATGATTAGATCACACTAGAACATGGAGAATTCCCAGTCACAGGCAATCTCGTTATCTGGGCGCTTTAATGGATTTGTAGCTTGCCGACGAGTAGAGCACATTTCCAGCACACTGTCATGTGTTGCACCCTCTAAGTCACCTAAGGGTACATTTGTCTCCCGGGCAATGTACCCACCTATAACTCTCAACCCGCGGAAGGATAACTGGATAGTCTGCAGGGCTTGGGACTGGAATTCTCACTTGCATCTTGTTAGTAATTAGGTTTGTGATAACCCTAGTTAGTTAAAGTAGTAAGCCGTAGTACTTGCTTGGCCGATTGTGAATGAATGGTTTCCAGCTCTGTCTAAGTCTTGTCTAGCCCCTGTACCTGGAACTCTTGATCATTATTGTTTTACTTATCTCTAATGATAAATGGGTAGAGACAGTGAGCTATTCAGGCGAAGGGGTACAATCCCGGTCCTTGTTTGGTTTAAGGATTATAACCTGGCTCCCGGAATGGTTCCACGTCCCTAGTCGTTTATCGCCCTGTGTACTTTACTACTTGTACTTCTTTTATTCTTTATGTTCTGATATGCTGGCTTTTGTTCTTATTTGTGGCCTCCTTTGTGGCACTTGCTCTTTCTGGGGGTTGACCCAGCTGGTTTTGTGTGGCCAGATTTCGGAGCAGCTCTCGAGGATCTACCAAGCTTCCAGCCCAATGGTGACAACTAGACGGAACCCGGGCCAAGAGTAGTTTTTTTCTTTTTGTTTCACCCACTTATATGTAAATTTATTCTTTTGAGGCGTTTAGCCGACGAGCACCTGTTAGCTCGATGCACATTTACTTACTGTCTGCCTACGGGCTGTAAACATGATTAACAAATCCTAGGGTTGATCATGTATGACTGAACTCTTGCTAGTCCTATCATTTTGTACGACTAGTTTTATGATCATCCAATATGTAATATTTGGGACGCCTTATATATATATATTTGATGCTCTAATATCTTGTAACTCTGTTAATTGCTTGAGATTGAGACAATAGGCTTGACCTTAAGAGACTGCTGGCTTGTAGTAAACCCTCATATCTAGACAGCCGTGACCGTATAGTTGAGATGTATTCTATTTCAATATACGTAGCTGGCTATGTCTGCCCCCGCTCTCCAGTATTCTGGTTCTGGGGCGTGACAGCCGTCTAGGCGATTTATGTATTTTGCACGGGATCCCGTCGGCGCGAGTTCGGAATGGATCCAGAAATATCGTTCCGTCGCAGCGAATCGCGCACGTTTTCTGGGAGATCCGACCGTTGGATCGGCGAACTCCTTGCTCCGTCTCAATCTCGGTATATCCCTCTTCACCTCTGTCAAGTTTGAACCGTTAATTTCGTAGTTTGATACCTCAAATCTGGCCGCCAAGTTGACGTTTTAATTTGTACTGTTTTTGGACAGTTTTGCGACGCCAACTTCGCGGGTTCGTATCTTCGCCGTATCAGCTCCGTTTTACACAATACCAGTTCCGGTGCACAGCTGGTATAACCCTCTTCCTGCCCCCTTTAGATTTCATTTCAGTTTGAGCTTGTTAGGTCAGTCGAATTCGACGCCAAAGTTGGCCGTTCGAATTCTTAGAGTTGCACTTGTTAAATTCTATTTTTGAACCCGGGACTCCGGATTCAAATTCTGACACCACCAGTAGACTCGTGGCGTCGTTCTGGCCTGTTTTCATATAAAGTTTGTTAGAATTGGAGGACGTGGGCCCTGGCACGCATTTCGGTACAAAGCGGGCCCCACAGTCTGGGTCAACTGGACTTTTTGACGCAGACTCATCGAAATTCGATTCTGGATCTACCGTTGGGTTCGTATCGTCATTCTGGACTCGTTGACATATAATTTGCTGAGTTTTGAGGACATTGGATCCGACACGCTTTTTCGTGCAAATCGGTTTCTAATGTCCGGGTCAACGGACCAATTTGAGATCGGGTCATCGGAATCCAATTCCGGAGATACCGTTGAGTTCGTATCGTCATTTTGGATTCGTGGACATATAATTTGTTAGGTTTTGTGCACTTTTATTCCGACACGTTTTTCGGTGCAAAGTGGGTCCGACACGGACACCGTTTTGACCCAAAATTATCTTTTTGCTCCTGTGTCCAAATTGGACTTATGGGCAGGCTATTCTAGCTGATTTGACCATTCTGGACATGTTGGTGATATTAGTTTTATCATCCGACAACATCTGTAGGTTTTCATCCTATTTCATAATCTTTCTCCTTTTGTGGTATTTGAGATCCATCGATTCCAGTGATTTCACAACCACTGAAATTGAATGTGATGACCCTGTAGATGTTTGTAGAGACTAGCCTTGACACAGTTTGACCATGGTTGACTACTTTGACCGAACGTCGAAGTAGAGTCAACATTTGACCTAGGTTAGACTAGTTTTGACCTTGGTTGACCACAGTTGACTATTTTGATCAAAAGTCAACCGGAAGTCAACCGTAACCTAAGATTGACCAGAACTTGACCGAAGTTGACCAGTTGACCCAAAGTCAACTGTTAGTCAACGTTAGTCAAGTTTGACCTAGAGTTGACCAGAGTTGACCAGTTGACCAAAAGTCAACTGTAAGTCGACCATTGACTTAGATTGACCTAGTTTGATTTGCTTTGACTTGTCTTGACCTAGTTTGACTTAGTATGACTTGATTTTACTTCCAAACCCTTATATTGATACAGTATTCCACCTATAGGTCCTCGAGGCACTGTTCTTGGACCAGTTGACATATTCCACCAGATCACAGGCGAGTACATTCTCTGATAATATTTATATTTTATGATATCGTTTATGTTTCTTGTATTTAGTGTAGATACCCTTGTTCTCTTGACACATTGTTCACACGGATTGGTATTTTTCTGGATCCCGTCATGAGATGTTATTCCTCGCTTTCCTTGGTATATCTTGTGCAAGTCTTTCTTGTTCCTTGTGCATTGTATAGACAATTCCTGCGAAGGCTAGCTACCCTCTCGGAGAATCGCATGTCATGATGTGTCATGGTTGGATCCACTATACTGGTCGGGGACGGGGAGTATTAGTGTAGATGTGTGGTCAATACCCATCTTGTATATCTTGTGAACCTTGTGAATGCCAATCATACACCACACGTATGGTTGGCTAGATCATGACCTTGTGCAGACCCAAGCCGGCCACATGTTGTAGCTAGTACTCACACACTTAGATAGATGTTTCTTGATTTTTGTACATGCCATGATCAGTTTTACTTGCCTTGTTCTAGCTCTAGATTTACAGCTTACCTTGCCATGATACTCACATGTACATTTCATGATTTCTTGTATATTCTCTCTATTTACCGCTACATTTTCAATATCGTCTAATTAGAACGGTTATTTGAGATTTGTGCTCGTTCCATCCTGACTGGATATGTTGACAAAATTTTAGGAGTAGTGTGCCCTCAGTATTGGACTTCATGATGTTGCTAGCTGAGGTGGATCTCACTATTCTTCTATGTGAGTTGTCTGGTAGTTATCCTTAGTTAGTCTTGTTGTTCCTTCTTTATTTTCCTGTCTTATGATCATTGTAGATTCTAGTTGTTCTAGTGATATTGTTATTATTTCTTGTCTTATCTTCCTTAGTTTTCGTGATGTGACATGAGTACATTTCTAGTTATGGATCATTAGATGTTGTAGTTAGTTTAGTATACTTGACAGCGCTCTACCGTCGATACTGCGGCGTAGGCTGGGCGTGGCCCACGTATTCATACCCGTATATCCGGGTGCGGGTCGTGACAGCGGGGGAAGAAGAGGAAAGAACAAAGAGGAAGGAGCAAGGGCAATTTGGTCCCCAAAATTTTTTTTTTTCCGGTTTCCGTCCAAAATGGGGGGTACTATACATTTTTGCAAAACTGTGGGCTGCTGCTTGAATTGGGATAAATCAAGTGGAGGGTAAGTCAAAATTTCTCCTTTTAAAAATATTTAATAGAGTATTTAGGTAGTTGATTATTTATAAAAGGGTTATTTACACTAACCACCCTAATGTTTTTGGTTTATAACAAAGGGTACCCCTGATTTTAAAAAATTACACTAACCACCCATCACTTTAGAAAAAAAAATAAAAATAGGGGCAGTTAGTGTTATAATTTTTTATTTTTTTACCTTAAAGTAGGGATATCCCGTGTAATAAACCAAAAAAGTAGGGGTGGTGAGTGTAAATAGTTTAAAAGTAGGGGTACTCCGTGTTATAAATTAAAAACATAGGAGTAGTTAGTGTAAATAACCCTTTATAAAAAGACAACTCACTTTTGAGCGGTTTTCAACTGCATTATACAGTAGATAGAAGATGAGTAATAAGGCCTCGTTTAGTTCATGGATTTAGGCCTCGTTTGGTTCACGAATTCAAGGAATCCGGAAAGAAAACTTGTTCCTTTCCTTTGTTTGGTAGCCACAAAATTGGGAAACACTTTCCTGACATGGAGGAAAATAGGAGGTAAAATGGTTCCTCTCATGACCCATGGGATTCATTTTCCCTCCTCCTTTCCCAACATTAATTACCAAACATTATGACAAAAGTAGCCTTGATTTATTACCTATTTTACCAATTAACTCTTCATTATAATTATGTTAACATTGGATATTGTTGGAACAATGATATATTTTTTCTTTCCTTTCCTACATCAACCAAACATAGGAAAGGAAATTTGATAGGATTTCTACTTTTCCATCCCCATGGAAAATACATGGGAATTGATTTCCTTTCCGTGAACCAAACGAGGCCTTAAGGAATCAGGAAAGGAAAGTTATTCCTTTCATTTTGGTAGGGATTAATTAGTTGTACTCCCCTATGGTTTGTACGTATTTTGGTAACTTCCCCGTTGTTTCAAAAATAAAGAACACCCCCCCTGTCTGCTTAATTTTTCACTCATTTTCTTCTATGCACCAGGGGGTACAACTAATTAACTTTATAAACCAGGGGGGTGTTCTTTATTTTTAAAACAACAAGGACAGTTACCAAAATACGTACAACCCATAGGGGGGTATAACTAATTAACCCTTTTGGTATCCACAAACTTGGGAATCAATTTTCTGACAAGGGAAAAAATGGGAGAGAATATGGTTCCACTCATGACCCATGGAATTGATTTTTCCTCCTCCTTTTTCAACATTTATTACAAAAAATTATGACAAAACTAACTATGTGTTATTGCTTATTTTACTATTAACTCTCGTATGTTGGGTCCATTTAGATTTTCATAATGTCATTTTTATTTTAAAAGGTAAGGATATTATTGGAATATTGATGTATTTTTGCTTTTCTTTTCTGCATCAACCAAACACTAGAAAGAAAATCAAACAGTCTTTTCTAGATAGTTTTCTTGTTTTACCAAACAATGAAAAGAAAATATGACAGAAATTTTAGTTTTTTATTCCCATATAAAGTACAAGGGAATTAATTTTCCTTCGAACCAAACGAGGCGTAAGAGTAAATGTGCAATTTTAAGTTCTCAGGCACACCAATGTGCATATAAATTCCTCCCAATACTACGTGCTGTGCCGATAATACCCTTGGAACAATCAAGAAATTTACGCCGCAGCCCACCGACAAGTATATCGCGGTGGAAGACATGGGGCCTACTTCTCCGTGTTTTGTGTCCAGGTGGCAACACCTCTTTGGAAGAAAGAGCTGTGGCGTGTTCGTCACAATTAAAGCTGAGCCTGCTCCCAGCGGTGGTCATTTGCTGTCGTCAAGATATTGTCTGGCGTTTCCTCTTTACAAGTGGGCCCCACAGAACTAGGACCCGTACTTGTAAGGCGATGGGTGCATGTCCAAGGCGTTTGCTGTTATGGATTCAACAGCGGATCGAGGAGAAACTCGGATCCGTGTGCCCCTCCGTCGGATCCGGATGCTCGTTGTCGGCATGTTCGTGGCCGATGTTTATTCTCACTCGAGGAGCATTGTATCCTTTCTTTAGAGAAATTTATTGATCATTTAGTAATCATTATTGATGATGATGAGGACTGATTTAGTGACGGCACACCCACTCACCAAACTCCGAAAGTGTCTTTATTCGAGATTCGACGGCTGATGTTGCATCAGCTTAAGAAATTTGCATATTTAACATCAAAGATTATTAATATTTCAGAACATAGCATTTGGGGACCCAAAACGTCCAATGAATCACCGTAAAAAAAAAATTTGCAATCAAGAAATACGTCATTCAGAAAGGCGTATTTTATACGAAACCTCCTTCTGAATGACGTATTTTATGTATAAAAATTTTAAATTTTTCCAGAACACATAAATTCGTCACTAAAATCAAAATTTCATCGGTCAATTCGTAAGTCCAATTTCGTCACTAAACTTTTGTCGCTAAGTCCAATCCGTCGCTGAAAATCTAATTTCGCCAACCTTTCGACGCTAAAAAATCACATATAAAACATTTTGTTGTATAGCCTCTGTGATAAAAAAAAAATTATTAAAAATACGCCCTTCAGAAGGTTGTATTCTTCACATTCTTCACTAGCCAACCAATAAGTAGTATTAAATCTGTTAATAAATATAGGGTAAAGTGCAAAAAAAAATCCTCGTTAGATTCTCGTTTTTTGCACTAAAAGATCCATGCTCTTAAAATTTCTGAAAGTATAAAATCTGCTCAATTTGTCTCCTTTCCGTTAACTGATGTTAAGTGGGATGTGTAATGACCATTTTACACCCCCCCCCCCCCCCCTTATCTCCGGTGGTGCAGGGAGGAGGAGGAGGGGGGCGGGGATGGCCGGGGTGGGGAGGAGGAGGAGGGGGCTGTGAAACCCGGAATTTTTCTAGAATCTTTAATTGTTAGATTTGTAGTGTAATCTTAATCGTAGTTGTAGTGTCCCAAAATTCGTGATACGTATTTTATACGTGTTCGTATTTCTGACCCGTATTTCTCTTTTCTTTGATTAGTTAATTACGGTTTATTTTCATATTTAGCATTGTGGTTTAGTTGTCATTTATTGTTCATGGATTAATTCGGATTAGTGGAACTTGGTTTTATTTGGATAGGAGGAGGATTGGGTTGGCTCGGTTTGGCCTGGCTTGGTTCGGGTTGGGCTTGGATTGGTTTGGCTTGGTTTGGGCTAGCATGAACCCCTACCTACCACCACCATCCCCATTTATTAACCCTTTCTTCCTTCTCTCTCCTCATTACTCTTCTTCTCCTTCATTAACTTCCTCACCTACCAGGAAGGTCTAGGCAAGTGCATCTTGCTTCATGGAGGAACCCGAATTTTATTGTTCCATTCTCTTCTTTGCAGCATTCTAACACTCTTTAGTACTTGGCATTTTCAATTTCCATGGCTAGATTCTTGTAGATCTAAGTTTATCTTGTTTTCGGATTTCTTGGGTTTTGATCTATATAACATTGTTATTTCCAAGTGTCACGCCCCAGAACCAGAATACTGGAGAGCGGGGGCAGACATAGCCAGCTACGTATATTGAAATGGAACCAACCTCGATATACGGTCACGGCTGTCTAGAAATATGAGGGTTTACTACAAGCCAACAGTCTCTTATGGTCATGAACAAGCCTAATGTCTCAATCACAAGCAAGTAAGTAAGGTCGCAAGATGTATGATCATTAAATATACAATAATAAGGCGTCCCAAATATTACATATTCAGCTGATCATGAAGCTAGTCGTACAAAATGCGGGGACTAGCAAGAGTTAAGTCATACATGATCAACCCTAGGATTTGTTAATCATGTTTACAGCCCGTAGGCAGACAGTAAGTAAAAGTGCATCGAGCTAACAGGTGCTCGTCGGCTAAACGCCTCAAAAGAATAAATTTACAATAGAGTGAGCGAAACAAAATAGAAAACTCACTCGTAGTCCGGGTTCCTTCTAGTCGCCACCATTGGGCTGGAAGCTTGGTAGATCCTCGGAAGCTGCTCCAAAATCTGGTCACACAAAACCAGCTGGGTCAACCCCAGAAAGAACAAGTGCCACAAGGGGGCCACAAAATAAGAACAAAAGCCAGCAATCAGCACAAGAAAATCTAATATCAAAACTAGAATTTACGAAAACATGTCAGGATGATATACGACGAGATAACCATGGGACTATTCCGATAGCCAGGTTACAACCCGTAAACCAAACAAGGACCGGGGTTGTAACCCTTCATCTGAACAGAACTTGGTTTCCCACCATTTATCGGCAAGATAATAATGCAAGAAATCAAGACAAGGAGCAATCTTGTACTGGATCAAGACATGGCTACACTGGTTATACTTCATTCAATCAGTCACGGCCAAGCAAATACTACGGCTTACTACTTTAACTAACTAGGGTTATCACAAACCTAATTACTAACAAGATGCAGTGAGATTGTTCTACAGCCACAAGCCCTACAGACCATCCAGGTTACCCAGGTCGAAAATTAGGGGTTGAATTCAGGTGGATACATCGTCCGGGAGACAAATGTACCCTTAGGTGACTTAGAGGGTGCAACACACGACGGTGTGCTGAAAATGTGTCCTACTCGACGGCAGGCTACAGATCCCAAGAGCGCCCAGGTAACAGGATTGCCTGTAGCTGTGTCATCTCTTCATGACTACTGAGTTATTCTAGTTATTAACCTTAATCCATTTTAGTAGGTACTCCTGACCGTGGTACTCAGGAGTCTCCTCCTAGACATGATGCAAGACAGGACAAGTGAATTTGACAATCAAGCAAGAAAGAACTACCCACGGTGTCAAGGCAGGTCAAGTTAAGTTATCAAGATAAATCATGTCAGGGTACTTGTCAGGAGTGCGCCACGACGGGCCACTATTATGTCAGGTTGGTCATGTCAGGAGTGCACCACTACGGGTCACTGTCGTGTTATGCTAGTTCCTTGCCATACCATGCCATGTACAATAGTCATTCCAAACATATTAAGTAAAATCAAGTTCATGACAAAAGGCGTAAGGATATAAAATGGGCGTAAAATATCTAATAAAATATCAATATACCGGACTATAGAAAAGCCAAGCTTAAAAAAATAAGACCAAAACTCCAAGAGCCAATGGGTTAAGCAAGGGGTTCAGGGTGCAGCGTACGCACAAGACACGCACGCAGGAGAGCTGCATACATGAAAAGTCATGCACGCAGGGAGCGGCATACGTGAAAAGTCACGCACGCAGGGAGCGGCATACGTGAAAAGTCACGCACGCAGGGAGCGGCATACGTGAAAAGTCACGCACGCAGGGAGCGACATACGTGAAAAGTCACACAAGCAGAGAGCTGCGTATGCGTAAAAACACGTACGCAGGGACTGGGTCTTCTTCTCCATGGCTGAGAAGAAGCTCCAATGGCTCCAAAACTTCAAAACCTCATAACTTGGCCATCCGAACTCCAAATCCAGATTTCCAAAGTTCCAACCAGGGTGGAATTGAACTCTCTTCCACAAGGAAACATCAAAACCCATAAAAATCTAACTTAAGTAGATCAAAACCATACAAAATCAAAAATAGAAAAAACCTAGATCTAGAATAATGGAGACTCAAAATCACAAAATGCTAAGTTCTAATGTTGATCACCATGTCCTAATCTAGCAAATGGACAAATAAAAGAGGGTTCTCATGTGGTGGCAAGGTGCACTTGCCTATGGGTGGGTGTTGTAGAGAGGAAGGAGAAGAGAGTTGTGTAGAGGAAAGAGAAGAAGAAATTAATGGAGGTTTTATGAGGAGAGAGAAAAAGTTGATGGAGTTTTAAAGAGGGTGGAATGTGGTGTGTTGAGGGTGGAGCATAGGCTAAGGTGTTCCAACACACATTAAACCAAACCAAACCAATCCAAATCCAATTAAAATCGAGCCATGACAAAAAACCCAAAATACGAGAAATACCGAAATTCCACAAGTTAAGAAAAATAAAAATGCATGCCAAAATCCAGATACGAGTATAAATATGAAATACTGGAAATACAGAAAATAAGGGTGACACCAAGTTTTGATGGTTCCATGTTGTAGAGAATTTCGTTCTGCCTCATTTTGACCTATGGAAGTTCGAATTTGGACTCTGGATGAGGGTTTTATGGAGCTTGGAAGCTTGGGTTCATGGTGTTCTTCTTCTCGGAAATTTGGAGAAGATGAACTGTGCTTGACTTGACCGCATGAACATTTCATGCGGCAAGTGTTCTCCCAACCGCATGGACTTTTCCCCACTTAGCCGCATATGCGCCCTTGCCTCTCCTGGCCGCATGAACTTGTACTCCTTCTTAGCCGCATGAGCTCTTGAACTGACCTGGCCGCATGAGCTTCTAACTGAGCCGCATGCACCCCCTTCATATCCTGGCCGTATAGGCGTATAACCTGTCTGGCCGCATAAGGCCTTGCTCCCGAGCCGCATATGCATCAGCACCCTTGGCCGCATGAGGCTGAGTCCATTATCAGCCGCATATGCACCCTTCACTCCCAGCCGCATAAGCAGCCACGTTGACCCAGCCGTATGGGCTTCTACTAAGCCGCATGCGCCTCCTTCTATACCCAGCCGCATGATACTACACTTCCCAGCCGCATGGACCCGAACTCCTTTTTAGCCGTATGGGCTTTTTCCTTATCAGCCGCATGTGCCTGACCCCATCCAGCCGCATGGGCTGTTCTTCTCCCAGCCGCATGTGATCACTTCTTGGCCGCATATGCCTGAGCCGCATAACTTTCCAATAGCCCTGTGTACTGTTAATTATCATTAATTGCCCACGTTTTGTAACTCCTTATTGTGTATTTTTATGCCCATTTTATATCCTTACGCCTTTTGTCCCGAACTTGATAATCCCGATTTGATTGACATGATTGAAATAATAATTGTACCTGGCATGGTGTGACCAAGAACTGACATGCTTGATAGTGGCCCGTCGTGGTACACTCCTGACATGATAACTTGACCTGATAACTTGACCTGCTAATTCATGACACGACAGTGACCCGTGGTGGTACACTCTTTACAAGTACCCTGACATGCTTGATAGTGGCCCGTCGTGGCGCACTCTTGATAAAGTAATAATGATAATGATAGTGGCCCGTCGTGGCCCACTCTTGACAAATCAATTCATTGGCCTGGATACCGTGGATGATTGTGCTTGTATAAACTGTTAGTCCGGTCGTGTCTTGCATCATGTCTAGGGCATGATCCCTGAGTACCACGGTCAGGGATTCATACTGAATCTGGCTAGGTTAATGACTAGATTGATCAAATAGTTCATGGAGAATTTCCCAGTTACCTGTTGCCCCTTTGGTCCCGGCCTTATATATATATATATATATATATATATATATATATATATATATATATATATATATATATATATATATGGGATTTGTTGCTATCCGTCGAGATGAGCGCACTTCCAGCCCGTCGTCGAGTGTGGTACCTTAGGACACATGTATCTTACTACAGTGTGTCTGCTATATCATGCTATCTTTTCCTTTTCTTGCTGGGATCACTTAGGTAGTAACAAACAGGTAACCAGACTTGGAATTCTCATTGCATCTTGCTAGTAACTAGGCCTGTGATAACCCTAGTTAGTTAAAGTATCAAGCCGTACTTATTGCTTGGCCGTGAAATGTTGGATGGAGTTACCAGTCTATTCTTGTCTTGATTCTGTACGAGATTGTTACATGTCCTGATTTCTTATATTTATCCTGCTGATAAATGGTGGGAGAAGCCAAGTTCTGTTCAGACGAAGGGTTACAACCCCGGTCCTTGTTTGGTTTACGGGTTGTAACCTGGTTATCTGAATAGTCCTATGGTTATCTCATCGTATATCACATGTCATGCTTGATACGTTTACCTTACCAACAAGATCGGAGACGGAGTTCTATTCAGGCGAAGGGTTACAACCCCGGTCCTTGTTTGGTTTAAAGGTTGTGACCTGGCTACTTGAATGATTTCTTCGTACTCAGTTTGCTGTTGTTATTCTTTTAATATCAAGCCTTAATTATTGTCTTTATTATGTAATTATTACTCTTGTGCTAATTGCTGGTTTTAGTTCCTAAGTGAAGCCTCCTTTGTGGCACTTGCTCTTTCTGGGGTCTGACCCAGCTGGTTTTGTATGGCCAGATACCGGAGCAGCAGCAAAGGATCTACCTGCTTTTCAGCCCGATGGTGACCGCCAGACGTAACCAGGGCAACGAGTGGGTTTTTTTTGTTCTCCCACTGCAATTGTACATTATTCTTTTGAGGCATTTAGCCGACGAGCACTTGTTAGCTCGATGCACTTTACCTTCTGTCTGCCTACGGGCTGTAATCATGATTGGCAACTCGAGGTTGATCATGTATGACTTAACTCTTGTTAGTCCTCACATTTTGTACGACTAGCTTCATGATCATCTGGATATGTAATATTTGGGACGCCTTACAATTGTATATTTGGTGGTCTGATATCTTATAACTATCATTACTTGCTTGTTGATTGAGACACTAGGCTTGTTATTGACCATAGGAGACTGTTGGCTTGTAGATAAACCCTCATATATCTAGACAGCCGTGACCGTATAGTGGAATAGATCCCATTTTATTATACGTAGCTGGCTATGTCTGCCCCCGCTGTCCAGTGTTCTGGTTCTGGGGCGTGACAGTAGTAGTATTATTATTATTATTATTTATTAGTCGGTTTAGAAAAATATTATTTTAAAATTTATCACTGGATTTTGATTGTGGCCCTGTCCCCGATCCCGTGCCCGGAATCCAACCCCGAGTCCGGACACCGACCCCGAACTCGAACCAGATCCCGTCCCGAACCCATCTTTAAAATCTTTTAATTAATTTCAGCCTTGATATTTTTGTATAGGTTGGTTAATAGAAGAAAAAAAATTATAAAACCTATTACTAAAATTTTCCCACAGCTGATCTGGTCTCCCACGACCAGATCCACACCCACGCGCACCCCTTATTTCTTCTCAACTCCGCAGCACTCTCTTCCGACAACTCCTCTCCACCACAACTCCTCTCCACAATTTCTCTTTTCCCACTCTTCCCCTTAAAAACACACCAGCACCACTCCCACAACCACATTCTCCTCTCACTCTCTCTCTCACTCAAATTCCCTTTTCCAAACTCTAGCAGCCCTCACCCTGTGCCCTAGCCCCCGATCCCGTCCAGCCGAGCCCCGCCGCGTCCCGGCCAACTCCGGCCGACCCGACCTCCTCGGCGCCGCCTTTCGCGCCGGCCAGACCCCCGCGCCCCGCCTCCCACGTCGGCCAGACCCCCGTGCGCGCTTCTCGATGCCGCCCTGCCTCGTCCAGTGCTCTCTGCCCGCTCCAGCACAGCCCGACGTTCCCCGTCCCGCTCCTCGGCCGCAATCTCCGGCGACCCCGAGGCCAACTCGCGCCCAACGTCTTCCGGCACCCGTTCCCGCCGGCCGGACCTTCCGGCCAGCACTGTTCCAGCGGTGCCCCTGTGGCCGTGCTGTCCCGATCTGACTTTCCGGGACTCGCTGACCCGTGGCCGCTCTCCCAGCACTGACCCGGGTTTCCCGACCCGCTGTTCCGCGGTGCTCTCTGGTGTTTCTGTTCCCGTGTCGCTGCCGCGTGAATTATTTCTTCTTAATTACATCTGAGAGCTCTAGCCGAGCAATTGAGGTATAACTTCGTGTCCCCGTATCCCTCCCGTTGATAGTCTGTGATGACGCGGTCCCGATCCCGTTTCGGAATTCGGTATTTTGATATCTTGTTGCTTTGGGTGATACGTAGAGTATCGGTTACGTTGCGACATATTTTGCTATGGTTGGATATATTGTACTGTGTTCATTTTTGGGTTGGATATTCATTTTGGGTTGGTAATCCCTGGTTTGGGATATTTATTTATGTTGCGGATTGGCATCCTCCCAGGATTGGGTTGACCCAGTTACAGAGGAGGTGCTGCCGAAATTTTTGAAAAGGTTTTCAAAATAAAAGTATTTAATTAAAATTAGTTAATTGATAAATAAAAATCTATTTTCAAATCCGATCTTTGCAAACGATTTACAAAATTGGTTTTGTCGGCTTTAAATACGAATTTTGTGAGTTTCGTATCCCCGTTAGGCGACGACCGTATCGGTCGAATGAGCCTCGGCGAAACACAAATGCTACAGGATTTCCTGTACGTTGAGGCGTAAGCCAGCAACATGAGATTGCACGACCAAGTCTGAGACTCTTTTATTTTTAATTTAAATTATAATTTATTTTTAGAACTGATACTGCTTTTAGTATTTATGGTGTCGGGCCTCGGCCTACTGTTTGGACCGTTCGCGGCACTCAGAGCTCGCCTTAGGAATTAATTAATTTATGTAAATAATTTGTAAAGGGCATAAGCCCAGTTTTTCCTTTATTTCTCTGTGACCCTGTATTGTGTAGCGTAGTTTTTCTTATTTTTCTGGAATATTGTTTTTGCCGTTAAACGTGTAGATTATAAAATGGATATATTTATTTTATAAAGAAAATTAATAAAGTTTTCTCATAATAAATAATCTAGTAACTTAGCAATTCACCTGTTTTCTCATTTAAAAGAAAAAGCCTAGTTTTATATATATATATTTAAAATACAAAGTTTTGCCAAATTAACCGATAATTGCTATTTTTCCCAATTAATCAGTAACCGACTTATTTAATTAAAAATAATAACGAACGTAGATTACGACGCTAGATTTCCGATAGATTAATTAAATAACTTAAAACCTGACTAGGGTCTACTTCTAGAGATTGTAACTAGCACACCTAGAATGGTTTCATTATGGTTCTAAGCCAAGGTTCTCAACTGTAGGATCTCGGAGACGAACTTGACTTCCTCCTCGGTACCAATATTCTCGATCCAGTCAATTAACAGAGGCAAGTTACGTTTATGTTTTCTTGTATTTTATTTAGTAATTGTCAAGCTGCATGTTTAAACCGTATTGCTACACGGAACCCTCTCCTAGGGTTCAATTATTGATTGATATTGATTGTGGAGATTGGAGGAATAGTGTAACGTTTATGGCCAATACCCCTCATATTGCATATTGTGCGAGGTTACCCCTCTTACACACGGAGATAAGCCGTATCGCGTCGCTAGGACGCTATTGTATAACCCAAGCCGGTCATAGACGATTACACATTCAAATCACATTGTTTTTAATTGTTAAAATGCTGAAAAATATTGTTTCAACTGTTTAGCTTGTACTTTTCCATTATTACTTGAAATATGAGATACATATTTGTACTTGCTCCCTCCTGACTGGAGACCACATTTTTATGTGACATTGAGGATGCTGAGCTATTGTACAATAGCTACTATGACCCGGTTTTGTACCCTGTGGTGTTGCCGGAGTCCCCCTTGGAGGACGCAGGACCTGAGGCCGACGAGCCGACCGCTTAGCTAGTCATTTCCAGTTTTTCTAGTTTTATTGTTTTGGAGTTTTGTAGATTTGAAATCAACACTTTATTTCAATTCTTTCATTTCCAGTTGTACTTTTCAATTGTTGAATAAAAGTTTTTAAAATTTTTGTATATTCAAGTTGTGACAAATGTATAGATGTTGTTGTGAATACCTGCATATAGAATAGCTAACTGTCGTCGTCTCACAACGGTGCAGGCTGGGCATGATCCAGTTCGACCCAATAATTTGGGATCGGGTCGTGACATGTTTTTAGTGGTGGCCTATGTAGGTCTTTAAAACAACAACTTAGGTAAACATATCTAGAAATAATTAGAACACTAGAACATTGATTTGTCACAACAATAGGTCCGAATTATATATATATATATATATAAATATTTTTGTTTGATTATAGACTGGTAGGATACCTTGCTTATGTATTGCATCCTAAACCTTCCAGAGTATGGCCAAAGGAAATACCACCCGTTTCGGCCCTGCTGAAGATGAGGTGTCATCTACCAATCACACCTCACCTGTAATGTCCATATTCGGAATACGTATTTGAATTTAGCTTGCATGTATTCGGACTTGTATTTTCTCTTCTCGGAGTTTGGCCTGTAATTGTATTTTTGACTCGACTTGCAGATTTTGGGTTTTCTCGTAAAATAGGTTTTGGCATGGCTTGGTTTTATTTTGTGGAGTAGGATTGGGTTGGTTTGGTTTAATATGCATGGAACACCTTAACCTATTCTTCACCCTCATTTTCCCCACAACCACCCTCATTAAATCCCCACCAACCTTTTCTCTCTCCTCTTTACTTTTATTTATTTTTCCTCCATCTTCTTCTTCCTTCTTCCACACATCTTCACCCATAGGCAAGTGCATCTTGCCACTACATGAGGACCTATTTTTATTTGTCAATTAGCTTAATTAGATGATTTGGAACAACATTAGAACTTGGCATTTTGTGATTTGGAGTCTCCATTGTTCTAGATCTAACTTTTAACTATTTTCGAAAATTCTTGGTTTTGATCTATTAAACTTTGATTTTTGCTTGTTTTGATGCTTCCATGTGGAAGAGAATTCAATTTTACCCAAGTTAGAACTTTGAAGATCTAGATTTGGTTTTGATTTGACCAAGATATGAAAGATTAAAGTTTTGGTGTTCTTGAGAAGTTCATCTCAGCCTTGGAGAAGAAGACCTCTCGGCCTGCGCTCTTTAGCGCAAGGCCAGATTGTGCCAGCTTCCCCCTCAGCCTGCGCTCTATAGCGCAAGGCCGGATTGCGCAACACTTCCCGGCCAGTGCTCCTTAGTGCTGGGCCGACTTGCGCTTGCTTCCAGCACCCTTGGATCCTGCGCCGTTCAATCTCTGCGCACCCCCCCATGCGCCCTCGGCCGTGCGCCATCGGCCCATGCACCCTCGGCCGTGCGCCATCGGCCCATGCACCCTTGGCACCATGCGCCATCCATCCCCTGCGCCATCCATCCCCGGCGCACTTGACCCCCGCGCACTTCACACCCTGCGCAACCCAACTCAGCGCCATCTAACCCCCTGACACCTTGCGCAACCCGACCCCAGAGACCCTTGCGCAATCCACTAATCATGGTGCTTTGGTATTATTGTTGACACAAAGTCACAGTCAACCAAATATTGACTACATTGACTAAATAATATATGTATAAATTCAATACGACACACGACGTCTGCATTCAGTTCAGGACAGACAACAGCTCAGTTTCTGACTCTCAGTGTATTTTCGAGTCTGTACTTTTACATTTTATTGAGTCTAGAAGTATGTACTCTGAGTTATGCTGAGCTCTTGGAACTTAGTCTATAAGCCTACCCAAAATCCCAAGCTCCACCAAAACAAAAATTGCCTACAAGTCCCACTTAGGACCACTCTGTGCTCTGGAGACAGAGTTCGGGCCGAACTCTGCCTCCACACAGAGTTCGGGCCGAACTCTGTCCCCTAGAAATCAGGAACCCTAATTTTAGGGTTAGCTGGTTGCTAGCTGTCCAACGGCCAAATTTTTAAATTTTCCTACCCGAATTCTGGCCGAATTCTGCCTCTAAAAACACTATAAATAGGGCATGAATTCTCTCATTTCAATTCACTCAATCTTCTCTTCTCTTCTCTCCTACAAGCTCAATAAGCCATACCCTTCCTATCTACTAGCCACAAGCCTCCTAAGTCTCGAGTGCTCAGCATCTCTCAGTTAGGATTCTTGTGCAAGAGTGAAGAAGTCGCTTGGACAATTCCAAGCAAATCGCCACTGCGATCCTCTGTTAGAAGTTGACGTGCTCTTCTGAAGAAAAGGCACGGGTTGTAAGCTACTATTTCACAAATAGTGGATTTAATCCTGAGCTAGAGTTCTCAGGCCTGGACTAGTCCTCCACGAGGGAAACCAGGTTAAAATCGTTGTGTTTGCGTATGCTCTTCTGCTCTTCATTTATTTTCCGCACTTTACTCTGATTATTTATTGTTGGTGAAAGAGTTATTTTTAATTGGCTATTTTTCTATATAAACTCTATTCACCCCCCCCCCCCCCTCTAGAGTTGCCAAACTGTTCTTCAATTGGTATCAGAGCTCTGTTCTCTTTACAAGGACTAACATCCTAAGAGCTGATCCATGGCAACCACACAATCCTTGATTTCCAATCATGGTGAAGGTCAGTCCACTCATAGGCCTCCCTTATTTGATGGGACTAACTACACATATTGGAAAACAAGGATGAGCTTCTATCTTAAGTCTCTAGACTTTGACCTGTGGACTGTCGTCACTGACGGTTACAAAAAGCCCGCCAGGATAGTTGTCGATGGTGACCTCATTGAGAAACCACACGACAAATATTCTGTCGAGGAGAAGAAACAGGCAAGTCTAGATGCTAGGGCTATTAATGCTTTATTCTGTGCTATAGACAGGAATGAGTTCAACAGGGTCTCTACATGCACCACTGCTCATGAAGTATGGAGACTTCTAGAAGTGACGCATGAAGGAACCACACAGGTCAAGGAATCTAAAATAAGCCGTCTCACTCAAGAATACGAAGCCTTCAAGATGAAGCCAAGTGAGACGATCACTCAAATGATCACAAGATTCCTCGACATCATCAATCCTCTATCTTCGCTTGAAAAGCAGTACTCAAACCACGAGAAGATTCGTAAGCTGCTCAGAGGGCTACCAAAGATTTGGAACCCTAAGGTGACAGCCATCATAGAAGGAAACGATCTCACAACAATGTCAATGGAGACCTTGATGGGTAAGCTGATGACTCACGAGCTTGACCTCAAGGACTTCGAAGAGCCTGCTCCGAAGACCAGGGAGATCGCACTCAAAGCTCATCAACGAAGAGCTAATCATGATGAGACCGAAGAAGATAATTCGGATGATGAAGACCAAGCTCTCATGGTTCGCAACTTCAGAAAATTCCTTCGCTTCAATCGAAGGAAGAAGGAATCTCAAGAAGACGATGAAGAAGAACCAACTTGTTACGGTTGCAAGAAAACTGGACATGTCCGAAAAGACTGCCCATTCCTGAAGAAGAGCAACCGCTATGAGAAGCCATACAAAAAGAACTCATCAAAGAAATATGCCAACACAGGTATCTGGCATGAAAGTGAAGCGAGTGACTCTGAGGAAGAAAAGGACTCTCCTCAAGATACAGCAAATGTGTGCCTGATGGCAACTTCCAACAAGGTATCTAACGAAACTCTGGATGACTTCTCTTTTGATGAACTTGGCGATGCTTTCACTGATTTACTCGATGATCATAAAAAGATCATCGGTAAATATAAACATGCCAAGGACAAAATCAAAAGTCTAGAAGATGAGATACAAAGAATTTCTTTACTTCTTGATAATGTTAGAAACACATCACCCACAAATGACACTGATGAAGCATCCAAGCTTAAATTAAGCTTACATGATGCTGAAGCACGTATTGAGCAACAAACTCAAGAAATCACTACTCTCAACACGTTGCTTGCTGAAGAAAAAGTAGACACAAGATTTCCATGACTAAGATTTATGGCTTAAATATTAAGGTTGATGAACTGCAAGCTGTTTCTAAAAGATTAGAAACCAAATTGGGTAAACAGGTTGTTCAACCTCAAACCCAATCACATGGGCACAACACCACTCATGCTAGTCAATCACGTCATTCTCATGCAGCACATAACCATGCATTTATATACACAAACTTTCACAAACCACGTGCACGTAAGAACAATTCTCACTCAGTACACACTCATCATGCACAAAGACACAATCAACATCACTCCACACATAAAAATCATCATGCCATGCCATATAGACAAAATCATCATGTCATGCAATATAGACAAAATCATCATGCCATGCCATCTAGACAATATCAGCATGTCACACATCATAGACAATACCATCATTCTATGCCTCATAGACACCATCAACATGCCACTCATTCCATGCATAATCATCTTCACCATGCTAACTCTTCACATCATGTCCATCCTCATCCTGTTGCTTATAGATATTATTCTCATGCTCCTAGTATAAATAAGAATGCTATCTGTACTTATTGTGGATTACATGGACACATCTCACCACAGTGCAGAGTTAGAAGACTTGTAGATAAAAGGATATATGCTTGGTTCCCAAAGACTAACTTTTCAGGGCCCTCAAGAACTCGGGTACCAAAGGTCACATCTACTCTTGATGTAGGTGGACCTTCCCTCCTCAACTGAAAGTAAGTGGATTCTCGATAGTGGATGCTCGCGACATATGACGGGAGACGCAAATCTTTTTGCATCACTATCGATGAAGAGAGAAAGATACGTATCCTTCGGTAACAATCTCAAAGGGCACATTATAGGTAATGGTATCATTGGTCATCCTCCTTCTCCTGTAATAAAGGGTGTCTGCCTAGTGACCGAGTTAAAGCATAACCTGCTCAGCATTAGTCATCTTGCTGATCATGGATATGATATTAACTTTGGACAAAACAGTTGCTATATCTATGATAGGTCAACAGGAGACATTGCTTTTGAAGGGAAAAGAGAGGACAACATCTATATTTTCTATCTTTCTATAAATACTAACAATGCAGGTAGATGTCTATATGCCCACAAAGACGAATGACTACTTTGGCACCAGCGTCTTGGTCATGCCAACATGGATGCTATATCCAGGCTTTCCACCAAGAAGCTAGTGAGAGGATTGCCTGAAATCACGTTCAAAAAGGACACGGTATGTGCCGAATGTGAACTAAACAAGGCAACTAAATCCTCATTTCATTCTATCAACTCTGTAAGTATTACTAGACCCTTGCAACTACTTCATATGGATTTATTTGGTCCTAGTAGAATAGCTAGCCTTGGAGGCAAACTTTATGCATTTGTTATTGTTGATGATTTTTCGAGATTTACATGGGTTTTCTTTCTCGCTAATAAGAGCGATGCTATTTCTGCTTTCAAAATTTTTGTAAAGAAAGTTCAAAACGAAAAAGGCTACATGATTACTCGAATCCGAAGTGATCATGGAGGCGAATTCGTAAATTATAATTTTGAAAGTTTTTGTAATGCAAATGGTTTTGATCATGAATTTTCTTGTCCTAGAACTCTTCAACAAAATGGTGTTGTGGAGCGGAAGAATAGGACTCTTGGCGATATGGCTAGAGTCATGTTGAATAAATTTTCTCTTCCGAAATATTTTTGGGCAGAGGCTGTAAGTACAGTATGCCACATTTTGAATAGGGTGCTTATTCGTCCCATTATGAAGAAAACACCCTATGAGCTTTGGTTTGGGAGAACCCCCAATGTTTCTTATTTTAAAGTTTTTGGCTGTAGATGTTTTATCCTTAACACCAAAGACAACTTAGGCAAATTTGATGCCAAAGCTGACGATGGTATCTTTCTTGGTTATGCCGCCAAGAGTAAGGGATATAGAGTTTTCAATAAACGCTCACTTATTGTGGAAGAGTCAACAAATGTGACTTTTGATGAAGACAACAGTGCAGCAAGTACTCTTGATGATGACGTTGAGCCATCAACTTCTACTCCAATGAATACTTCAACCGAAACTAATTCTCTGGAGGGTTTGCCTAAGAAATTCTCTTTCAAACCTTCTCATCCAGAAAATTTAGTTATAGGAGAAGTTTCACGTGGAGTAACTACTAGATCATCACTAAGAGACTCCGTTGCTAGCACTGCCTTCATTTCACAAGTAGAGCCTAAAAACATTTCTGAAGCTTTTAATGATGAATTTTGGATTTCTGCTATGCAAGAAGAACTCAACCAATTCGAGAGAAGCCAAGTATGGGAACTCGTTCCTAGACCGGTTAATCACTCGATAATTGGTACTAAATGGATTTTTAGAAACAAAGTAAATGAAGATGGTTCAGTCACACGTAACAAAGCTCGTCTAGTAGCTCAAGGATACAACCAAGAGGAAGGTATCGACTACGATGAGACGTATGCTCCTGTTGCTAGACTAGAATCCATTCAGATGCTTTGTGCTTTTGCTAATTTTCAAAACTTTAAATTATTTCAAATGGATGTGAAAAGTGCTTTCCTGAATGGCTTTATTAAGGAGGAAGTTTATGTGAAACAACCCCCTGGCTTTGAAAATCACAAATTTCCCGACCACGTGTTCAAGCTGAAGAAAGCGCTTTATGGCCTTAAACAAGCCCCCAGAGCTTGGTATGAAAGGCTAAGTAGCTTCTTACTTGAGAAAGGTTTTTCAAAAGGGAAAATTGACACTACACTGTTTATAAAATCTTTCAAAGACACTATTTTATTAATTCAGATTTATGTTGATGATATTATTTTTGGGTCTACTGATGAAACTCTTTGTCAAGAATTTTCCAAGTGTATACAGACGGAATTTGAGATGAGCATGATGGGAGAGCTCAACTACTTTCTTGGTCTGCAAGTAAAACAACTGGCTAATGGAACTTTCATCTGTCAATCGAAGTATACCAAGGACATGCTGAAGAAGTTCGATCTTGACAACATCAAACCAATCAGCACTCCAATGGCTACTTCAACCAAACTCGAACCAGATGAGAGCGGCAAACCCGTTGACCAACGTAAGTATCGAGGTATGATAGGCAGCTTACTTTATTTAACTGCTAGTCGCCCCGATATCATGTTTAGTGTTTGCCTATGTGCTAGATATCAAGCAAATCCTAAGGAATCTCACATGACCGCGGTTAAGCGTATCTTTCGATACCTTAAGGGTACGGTTACAGTGGGCCTATGGTATCCCAAGTCAACATCATTTGACCTCATCGGTTACTCTGATGCTGACTTTGTTGGATGCAAGGTCGACCGTAAAAGTACGAGCGGCACATGTCATTTATTAGGAAAGGCTTTAGTCTCATGGTTTAGCAAGAAGCAGAACTCTGTCGCACTATCCACAACAGAAGCTGAATACATAGCAGCTGGACGTTGTTGTGCACAAATTCTGTGGATGAAGCAAACCCTTGAAGACTATAAGTTATCTTTCATGCATATTCCTATATTCTGTGACAATACTAGTGCAATCAATTTGACTAAGAACCCTGTCTGCCACTCACGCACTAAACACATTGAGATCAGACACCACTTTTTGCGTGATCATCAGCAAAATGGCACGATTAACTTAGAATTTATTGACACTGATCATCAGCTGGCAGATTTCTTTACTAAGCCACTATCCGTAGAGCGCTTCAATTTTCTTTGTCGTGAACTTGGAATTTTAGATGAAGCAGTTATAAATTGAAACTCACCTGCGTAAATATCGAGTATATTGTGATTCTTTTTCGAAGAATTTGGTATGGGTACAAGCCGAAAGGGTCCTTCTGACAACAAGGCGTAAAAGCCTAAGCGACACGGTGCACTAGTCCTCAGGACTACCGCTAGCTGGGATCCGGCCCCTGCAGCTAACCCATGGCAAATTTTGGACTATTGAATCACAGTATATGTCCTTATTTATTATATGGCTCGTTTTCGATTTAATATTGCCTAATTGATATTTTCTAAAGTTCATTCTGTTTTCTGAGTACCTCTCTATCTATTTTTTTTTCAACACTCTTTGTTGTCCTCAACTATCTTTTGTTTAACTCTTAAACATTTTCTTCATGTTCTTTGCCTGTTTTCAGTTCTGGACCATTGATCCAGAACTCGGGCCGAACTCTGCCCCTATCAGAGTTCGGGCCGAGTTCGGTTCTTAGGTTCCAGGGTCGGGATCTGGCTCTGCCGTTGGATCAATTCTAATCCAATGGTCAATATTTCACCCGACCAAAGACCAAGCCCTACTTTATTTCGGGATTCCCTCTCTTTCCTCCCATATTTCCTTCTTCTCCACCTCTTCCATCTTCTTCCTTCCAAACCCTAACCCTAGTTCTTGATATAGAGGGCTCTATTTCTTCTCAAAATCAAGGAAAAGGGGTTTTTCAACATTCTCTTCAACTGTTTGATATTCTTTTCAGGTATATCTCTCTTTTCTATCATTTCCAAGTTCTCCTCTTTTATTTCAAATGGCATCTCGCTTGTCCAAACGAGGGAGAAGGACTCGACATGAGGGTGCTTCCTCTTCGGTTTCTTCTCCTCCGATTGAACAAGCAGTTGAACAACACCCCATTCATCCATTGTTCAATCCACCGTGTCCCGATGACCCTAACACTTACGACGACCGTTTATTTGTATCGCTAGAAGCCTCTAATGAATGGTTTAGCGATTTTAGAACTCGTCCGGTGTTTGGGGGCCATCCCATAAATTTTACTATATTTTCACATTATGAGTCATTATTCCGTGATCTTTGTTTGGATGAACTTGTTGCTTCAAATTCTGTCATCTACCATAGTGCAATTCAAATGTTTTACTGCAATTTGACTCACGATGCAACCCACATCTATTCTCGGGTTGCTGGCATTACCATTGCCTTTAATGATTCTGAGTTGGGAGATTTTCTTGCTCTCCCGGATCTTGATGTGTGGGACAAGCTTGTGGAAGCACGTCAACTTCAATTTGTTGGCGATACTTCCCTTGAAGGATTCAAGGAGGATTTATGTGCTCCTAACGTAAGTCCTCGCAAGCTAAAGGCCAAGCATCTCACCCCCTACTTTTATGAACTTCATCGCATCGTGTTCAATACTATCTTGCCCAAGGCTGGCTCAACAGATGAAGTCACTTATCTTGAGATCTCTGCCTTATATCATCTCCACTATCGTATTCCATTCAACTTTCCACGGACTATGATGGATTGGATGATCAACTGTCGGAAGAAACCAAGAGCTTTGGTTTATCCTCTCTATCTTCCTTTAGTTTTTCGTGCTTTCATCATTCCTATCCATGATTGTCCGTTCCTGCCTGCACCTGTCTTTCTATCCAAAGCACGACGCCTTCAGCCTGTCGCTGCTTCTGAGTCATCTGAGCATTCTGCTGATGAGGAGCCTGACGCCCCTCCTCTTGGTCAGGATGCACCTCCTCCTCCTGCCACTCTTGAGTCTCTTCAGACTATGCTTCGCGATCGCTTTGCTGTTGAGGATGATCGCTGGACGCAGCAGGATTACCGTACCACCTTGCAGATCAGTGCCCTTAGGAACTCTCTGCATGATATACGGTATTCACTTGCTCGTCATCCTGATCTGCATGTGCCTATTGAGCGGGATCCAGATCGCGCGGGTCATCGTATAGACGATCCGTGGGTCATGAGGTATATGGATCCTGATGATGCTTTTGTGGACCCTCGTCGCTCATTCCCTGGTCCTTCAGATGTTCCAGGACCTTTTCGTGCTCCATGATGGAGATTGGCTTGATATGCTGCTGACACTGCTGATGGTCTTAGTTGCCTTTTTGATTTTAGTTATTTCAGTTTGTTATGGATTTATGTACTGGATTTATGTCTTCAAACCCTGATGATGTGCTGGTTGGTGGATAACATTTTATGCTATTTTTCGTAGTTCTACTTTATGTCAGTGACTTGTTTTATTAGTATTATACTGTTTCTTCTCTGCTTGGTGTGGTTGGATTACTTTTCATTGTCTATACTGCTATTCCCATGCTTTTTCTTATGCAGTCTATATAATCCTTTATATTGCTAACTGCCAAAAGGGGGAGAAATATGTATATTTGTCTGTGCTTGTGTTTGCTTTTGGGAAAATATTTTTATCAGGCCACAGGTTCTATGCATTATTTACGGGGGAGAGCTACTGATTCTAGCTCGGCACCGTTCACTGATTACGGGGGAGCTATCTTATTCTAGCTCGACATTGTTTATGGGGGAGCTGTGTTTTAACCAACTGTGTCCAGGTATGAATATTGAAATATACATTTATTATTTTGTCAATTATCAATATAGGGGAGATTGTTGACACAAAGTCACAGTCAACCAAATATTGACTACATTGACTAAATAATATCTGTATAAATTCAATACGACACACGACGTCTGCATTCAGTTCAGGACAGACAACAGCTCAGTTTCCGACTCTCAGTGTATTTTTGAGTCTGTACTTTTACATTTTATTGAGTCTAGAAGTATGTACTCTGAGTTATGCTGAGCTCTTGGAACTTAGTCTATAAGCCTACCCAAAATCCCAAGCTCCACCAAAACAAAAATTGCCCACAAGTCCCACTTAGGACCACTCTGTGCTCTGGAGACAGAGTTCGGGCCGAACTCTGCCTCCACACAGAGTTCGGGCCGAACTCTGTCCCCTAGAAATCAGGAACCCTAATTTTAGGGTTAGCTGGTTGCTAGCTGTCCAACGGCCAAATTTTTGAATTTTCCTACCCGAATTCTGGCCGAATTCTGCCTCTAAAAACACTATAAATAGGGCATGAATTCTCTCATTTCAATTCACTCAATCTTCTCTTCTCTTCTCTCCTACAAGCTCAATAAGCCATACCCTTCCTATCTACTAGCCACAAGCCTCCTAAGTCTCGAGTGCTCAGCATCTCTCAGTTAGGATTCTTGTGCAAGAGTGAAAAAGTCGTTTGGACAATTCCAAGCAAATCGCCACTGCGATCCTCTGTTAGAAGTTGACGTGCTCTTCTGAAGAAAAGGCACGGGTTGTAAGCTACTATTTCACAAATAGTGGATTTAATCCTGAGCTAGAGTTCTCAGGCCTGGACTAGTCCTCCACGAGGGAAACCAGGTTAAAATCGCTGTGTTTGCGTATGCTCTTCTGCTCTTCATTTATTTTCCGCACTTTACTCTGATTATTTATTGTTGGTGAAAGAGTTATTTTTAATTGGCTATTTTTCTATATAAACTCTATTCACCCCCCTCTAGAGTTGCCAAACTGTTCTTTAATTATTTCTGGGGCTTGGTTTCTCTATTGTTAATTGGAGTTTTGAGATCTTGTTCCACATAACACGACTGTCTTGGCTCGACACAACCTGGCACGGTTTTGATGATTTGCTTATGACTAATATGTTTTCCTAATTTCTGTGATTTATGATCCTGGTACTTCTGATCTCCTTGATAGTGACCAGATGGGGTGCACGCTTGACTTGTAACCCAATAACTTGATAGTGGCCCGTGGCGGCGCACTCTTGACTTGTAACTTATAACTTGACTTGACTTGATACCGTTGCGATGGCTAACTTGACTCTTGTAACTAACTCTGACACCGTGGGAGTTCCTGCTTGCTTGCTTGTGCAATCTACCTGTCTTGTCTTGCATCATGTCTAGGACGTGACTCCCTGGTTCCCACGGTCAGGGATTCGTACTGAATGTGGATTAGGCTAATGACTAGATCTAACTATAGTTCATGGAGAATTTCCAGTCACAAGCAATCTCGTTATCTGGGCGCTTTAATTGGACTTGTAGCTTGCCGACGAGTAGAGCATATTTCCAGCACACTGTCATGTGTTGCACCCTCTAAGTCACCTAAGGGTATATCGTCTCCTGGGCGATGTACCCAAACATACTCTCAACCCGCGGAAGGATAACTGGATAGTCTGCAGGGCTTGGGACTGGGAAATTCTCACTGCATCTTGTTAGTAATTAGGCCTGTGATAACCCTAGTTAGTTAAAGTAGTAAGCCGTAGTAATTGCTTGGCCGCTTGTGAATGGATGTTGTCTAGCCCTGTCTAAGTCTTGTCTAGTCCCTGTACCTGGATCCCTTGAATATGATTGTTTTACTTATCTTAGCAATAAATGGATAGAGACAAGTGCTATTCAGGCGAAGGGTTACAACCCCGGTCCTTGTTTGGTTTACGGGTTGTAATCTGGCTCCCGGAATGGTTCCATGTCCCTAGTCGTTTATTGTCCTGCTGTACTTTTATTATTCGTGCTTTTCTTCTATTTTCTTATGTTCTGATATGCTGGCTTTTGTTCTTATTTTGTGGCCTCCCTTGTGGCACTTGCTTTTTCTGGGGTTTGACCCAGCTGGTTTTGGGTGGCCATATTTCGGAGCAGCTCCCGAGGATCTACCGAACCTCCAGCCCAATGGTGGCGACTAGAAGGAACCCGGGCTACGAGTGGATTTTCTATTTTATTTCGTTCACTCCATTGTAAAATTATTCTTTTGAAGCGTTTAGCCGACGAGCACCTGTTAGCTCGATGCACATTTACTTACTGTCTGTCTACGGGCTGTAAACATGATTGACAAATCCTAGGGTTGATCATGTATGACTTAACTCTTGCTAGTCCTAGCATTTTGTATGACTAGCTTCATGATCAGCTGATATGTAATATTTGGGACGCCTTTTATTGTATATTTGATGGTCAAACATCTTGTAACTATATTACTTGCTTGAGATTGAGACAATAGGCTTGACCTTAAGAGATCGTTGGCTTGTAGTAAACCCTCATATCTAGACAGCCGTGACCGTATAGCGAGATGGACTTCATTTCAATATACGTAGCTGGCTATGTTCGCCCCCGCTCTCCAGTATTCTGGTTCTGGGGCGTGACACCACCTCCTCAAGCACGTCGGGACCCTCCTCCCTTGCAGCTGACTGACCGTCCCCACGCTGTACCAGCACCCCGCCCCGTTTACGCTACTACAGCACAAACGGCAGAACCTGCACTTCCCCGAACTGAGCCGCAGTCCCCTGTGGTAGTGCCTCCCCGAACTGAGCCGCAATCCCCTGCGGTAGTACCCGCACCAGCTGCCCCACCAGTACCGATGGACCCCACCGAGCTCGTAGGCCTGCTACGAGGAGTATTGGAGGCCCAGAGAGCCCTAGCTGAAGCTCATCATGAACAGACCGCAGCCTAAGCTGAAGCCCATCGCGAGCAGACCGCGATCATGAGAGAAGGCATGGAGAATGCCCACAATGTGGCTATGGCTGCCCTCGAGAGAAGAGAAACAGCTCAATCGGAACTAAGGCCTGCTAAGGTAAACATAAATCTAAGGGTTAATTTATGTATCATTAAGGCCATTCAATTTGATAAGAGACATTATTATGTGAAGGTCGGCACTATCGAAAACTTTAAGAAGTAGGACCCTCGACCTTTCAAAGGAACCGAGGGAATCATCTATGCCGATGAATGGCTCGACAGCATGGAGCGTCTCCTCAACGTCGCTCGACTACCCGACGACCTCCATGTCGAAGCAGTAGGACTCCATCCGCGAGATGTAGCAAGCACCTGGTATCGAAATGAACTCCGACTCCAGGACAAGCAGCTTGATTGAGACACCTTCAAGAGTTTGTTCCGCAGGAAGTTCTTTCCAACATCAGAGTTGCGGGAGATGGAAAGACAGTTCCAGGACCTAAAGCAAGGGAACATGACGGTTGGAGAGTATGCTGCAGAGTTCGGCCGACTTAGTCGCTTTGCCAAGAACTTGGTTGCTGACCCCGCGGATCGTGCTGAAAGATTCAGGTATGGACTAAGGGAAGAAATTCGCACCCCTGTGATCGCAGGCGGCGCCAAGACATACGAGAAGATTCTGATACGAGCTCAGGACGTGGAGAAGAGCCAGCCTTCTTGTTCAAAAAGAGAGTATCTTGGAACTAGCAACTTTCAGGGTAACCAGAAGAGGCCCAACAACAACAACAACAGGCCTTCGCACCACCACCACCAGCACCATCAGGCAAGGACCAGTGACAGAACACCTCAGAAGCAGATCCCTGTCTGCGACTACTGCAAGAGACCAGGACATCAGGCAAACATCTGCAGGAAAAAACTGGGACACTGCCTAGTTTGTGGGTCTGCCACCCACCAAGTGAGGGACTGCCCCACAGCATTCAACCGGACCGGAACAACTCAGCAAAGAGCTCCTCTACCCACTCAGCAACAACGGTTCGGGCAACATCAGCAGAAGACCGGATGAGCTTTTGTCCTAGCAGTAGACGAGCAAGAACCAGAGCAGGAACCCACCGCTGATGTCATCACAGGTTCCATTTATGTGTTTTTACATCCTGCTCTAGCATTATTTGATTCGGGTGCATCATACAATTTCATATCATCAAAGTTCATTTCTGCACACCACCTAGATACTGGACTTAGCAAGATGATAAGTAGAGTTATGACCGGTGGTGGACCCATACCCATCACCGAGACTTGTAACTGTCCCATAACTATCTCAGGCCATAAATTCTTAACACCCTTACTTGTGATACCCTTGTCCAACTATGATGTAGTCCTAGGGATGGACTGGTTAAGTGAGCAGCATGCGCTGATAGATTGTCACAGAGGATGTGTAATCTTCAGCCCACCAGGAGAACCGGAGTTTGAAATCTCTCGAGCTCCGGAAGACATGAAGAGTGTTACCTACTCCTCTATCACCGAAGAACCCGGGCCTCCTCACCCTATCATAGCGGAATTCATGGACGTCTTTCCAGATAGTCTTCCAGGATTGCTGCCAGATCGAGGTGTAGAATTCACCATCGACCTAGTACCCGACTCTTTCCCTATTTCTCGGGGATGCTATAGAGTCAACCCCAAGGAGGCAAAGGAGATAAAGGACCAGATTGACGAACTGAAGGCCCTAGGATTTATCAGAGACCAGACTTCACCCCGGGGAGGACCAGTTTTGTTCGTGCCCAAGAAGGATGGAACCGTGCGGATGTGCATTGATTACCGGGCGCTGAACAACATCACCATCAAGAACAAGTACCCTCTGCCCCGGATCGACGACCTATTTGATCAATTGAGTGGAGCTAAGGTATTTTCGAAGATAGATCTCAGGTCTGACTACCATCAAATCAAGGTCAGGAAGGAGGATATTCCAAAGACGGCGTTCAACACCAAATATGGACAATATAAATTTTTGGTCATGCCGTTTGGACTGACGAATGCCCCTGTAGTATTCATGAACCTTATGAACAAGGTCTTCCATGAATATCTGGATCAGTTTGTTGTTGTCTTTATCGATGACATTCTGATCTACTCGAAGACTGAAGAAGAGCATGAAGAGCACCTGAGGAAAGTTTTGGGAACTTTAAGGAAGGAGAAGCTCTATGGTAAGCTATCTAAATATAAATTATTCTTAGACAAAGTGGATTTTCTTGGCCATGTTGTCACAAGAGAAGGAATTTCGGTGGATCCAATGAAGATAGCTGCTATTGAGAAGTGGACTACACCAAGTTCGATTGCAGAAATCAGAAGTTTCTTGGGCTTGGCTGGCTACTACCGGAAGTTTGTTAAAGATTTCTCCAGGATTGCTGAACCGATGACGAAGCTCACCAGGAAGAATAAAAATTTTGTTTGGTCGGAAGCCTGCCAGTCAGCATTTGAGGAACTGAAGAAGAGGCTTACAACGGCACCGATACTTGCGCTACCCTCAGGTACCGGCAGTTTCTCAATTTACAGTGATGCTTCCGGTAAGGGATTGGGCTGTGTTCTTCAACAACACGGGAAAGTAATTGCTTACACATCTAGGCAATTATGGACTCATGAGAAGAACTATCCCACGCATGATTTGGAGCTTGCAGCGGTTATTTTTGCATTGAAGCTGTGGAAGCACTACCTTTATGGAGAGAGAGTTAAAATATTTACAGACCACAAAAGTCTTAAATATGTTTTCACTCAGAAGGAGCTGAACATGAGACAGAGACGATGGCTGGAGCTGATGAAGGATTTCGACATCAACCTGCAGTATCATCTGGGTAAGGCTAATGTTGTTGCAGATGCACTTAGTCGATACCCGATGGCAATATTCTTGACCAAGAAGCGACATTTGCTGGAGGACATGGAAAAGCTTGGACTGGAGATTGTACTGCCCGAAGAAGAGATGAAGAAACTGGGAAGAGAAGCTACTGTACCAGGAGCTGATTCATCAATGATGCAGTTGCAAGTGCGTTCAATTCTAATGGACAGAGTTAAGGAGGCACAATTCCAAGACGAGACGCTTTGCAAACTCAGAGATCAAGTGCTGGCAGGAACACTTGAAGGATTCTCAATCGCCAGCGATGGAGCACTAAAGCACGGTACGAGGCTTTACGTACCAACTGGCGAACTGAGGAACGAGCTGATGCAAGAAGCGCACCAGTCGCAGTATTCTATACATCCAGGAGCCAACAAAATGTATCTGGATATGCGTACTATAGTGTGGTGGTACGGAATGAAGAAGGGCGTATCCAGGTATGTAGCTAGATGCTTAATTTGTCAACAAGTGAAAGCTAGCAGACAGAGACCAGCAGGACTATTGCAGCCGCTAGACATCCCGGAGTGGAAATGAGAGCACATAACGATGGACTTTGTGTCAGGACTGCCTCGATCCCAAGGAGGGAAGGATGCCATTTGGGTTATCGTGGACCTACTGACGAAGTCAGCCCACTTTATTCCCTTCAAGGTGGGTCTATCCACCGAGAAGTTGGCAGCACTGTACATGCGGTACATCTACCGGATTCATGGAGTTCCGGTAAGTATCATATCTGACAGGGATACCAGGTTCACCTCTCACTTCTGGAAGAGCTTGCACGACAGTTTGGGAATGCAACTGAAGTTCAGCACCGCCTACCATCCCCAGACTGACGGACAATCGGAGAGAACAATCCAGACGCTAGAAGACATGCTGAGATCTTGCATCTTGGAATTTGGAGGGTCTTGGGAAGACCATTTGCACTTGGTAGAGTTCTCCTACAACAACAGCTACCAAGCTAGCATCGGTATGACCCCGTTCGAGGCACTTTATGGACGTCGTTGCCGTACCCCACTTGCTTGGGACGACGTTGGAGAAAGGGTATTGTTTGGACCTAAAATGGTAACAGATGCAGCAGAGAAGGTAAAGATGATTAGGAACAAGCTCAGGATTGCCCAGAACAGACAGAAGCATTGGGCAGATAGCAGCCGACGGCCGTTAGAGTTTGAAGAAGGCGACAGTGTGTTCGTAAAGATCTTCCCTACCAGAGGAACCATCCGTTTCGGCAGAGCAAGAAAGCTAAGCCCCAGGTATATCGGTCCTTTTGAAGTACTTAACAGGATTGGAGAAGTGGATTATCGAGTGGATCGACCCCCAAGTCTCGAAGGCGTCCACAACGTCTTCCACGTTTCATAGCTGAGACACTACATCCCGGACCCGAGCCATATCTTGGACCATTCGGAGCTGGAAATTGGACCCAGCCTCACAGTGCCAGAGAAGCCAGTGGCAATATTGGACAGAGGAGAAAAGAGAACCAGAAATTCTGTGACGCCGATAGTCAGAGTTATGTGGCGGCACAACTCACCGGGCGAGTCTACCCGGGAGCGAGAAGACAAGATACGGTAGCAGTATCCGTATCTGTTTGAGACTTGAGGTAACCCCTAACCCTGCCTTTAATTTCGAGGACGAAATTTTCTAAGGAGGAAAGGTTATGAAACCCGAAATTTTTCTAGAATCTTTAAGTGTTAGATTTGTAGCGTAATCTTAATCTTATTATTATTATTTTATTATTATTATTATTATTATTATTATTATTATTATTTATTAGTCGGTTTAGGAAAATATTATTTTAAAATTTATCATTGGATTTTGATTGTGGCCCTGTCCCCGATCCCGTGCCCAAAATCCAACCCCGAGTCCGGACACCGACCCCGAACTCGAACCAGATCCCGTTCCGAACCCATCTTTAAAATCCTTTAATTAATTCCAGCCTTGATATTTTTGTATAGGTTGGTTAATAGAAGAAAAAAAATTATAAAACCTATTACTAAAATTTCCCCACAGCTGATCTGGTCTCCCACGACCAGATCCACACCCACGCGCACCCCTTATTTTACCTCAACTCTGCAGCACCCTCTTCCTACAACTCCTCTCCACCACAACTCCTCTCCACAATTTCTCTTTTCCCACTCTTCCCCTTAAAAACACACCAGCACCACTCCCACCACCACATTCTCCTCTCACTCTCTCTCTCACTCAAATTCCCTTTTCCAAACTCTAGCAGCCCTCATCCTGTGCCCTAGCCCCCGATCCCGTCCAGCCGAGCCCCGCCGCGTCCCGGCCAACTCCGGCCGACCCGGCCTCCTCGGTGCCGCCTCCCGCGCCAGCCAGACCCCCGCGCGCCGCCTCCCACGTCGGCCAGACCCTCATGCGCGCCTCCCGAGGCCGCCCTGCCTCGTCCAGTGCTCTCTGCCCACTCCAGCACAGCCCAACGTTCCCCGTCCCGCTCCTCGGCCGCCATCCCCGATGACCCCGAGGCCAATCCGCACCCAACGTCTCCCGGCACCCGTTCCCGCCGGCCGTGCCTTCCGGCCAGCACTGTTCCAGCGCTGTCCCTGTGCCGTGCTGTCCCGATCTGACTTCCCGGGACTCGCTGACCCGTGGCCGCTCTCCCAGCGCTAACCCGGGTTTCCCGACCCGCTTTTCCGCGGTACTCTCTGGTGTTTCTGTTCCCGTATCGCTGTCGCGTGAATTATTCTTTCTTAATTACATCTGAGAGCTCTAGCCGAGCAATTGAGGTATAACTTCGTGTCCCCGTGTCCCTCCCGTAGATAGTTTGTGATGACGCGGGTCCCGATCCCGTTTCAGGATTCGGTATTTTGATATCTTATTGCTTTGGGTGATACGTAGAGTATCGGTTACGTCGCGGCATATTTTGCTATGGTTGGATATATTGTGCTGTGTTCATTTTTGGGTTGGATATTCATTTTGGGTTGGTAATCCCTGGTTTGGGATATTTATTTATGTTGCAGATTGGCATCCTCCCAGGATTGGGTTGACCCAGTTACAGAGGAGGTGCTGCCGAAATTTTCGGAAAGGTTTTCAAAATAAAAGTATTTAATTAAAATTAGTTAATTGATAAATAAAAATCTATTTTCAAATTCGGTCTTTGCAAACGATTTACAAAATTGGTTTTGTCGGCTTTAAATGCAGATTTTGTGAGTTTCGTATCCCCGTTAGGCGACGACCGTATCGGTCGAATGAGCCTCGGCGAAACGCATACGCTACAAGGTTTCCTGTACGTTGAGGCGTAAGCCAGCAACATGAGATTGCACGACCAAGTCTGAGACTCTTTTATTTTTATTTTTAATTTAAAGTATAATTTATTTTTAGAACTGGTACTGCTTTTAGTAGTTATGGTGTAGGGCCTCGGCCTACTGTTTGGACCGTTTGCGGCAGTCAGAGCTCGCCTTAGGAATTAATTAATTTATGTAAATAATTTTTAAAGGGCATAAGCCCAGTTTTTTCTTTATTTCTCTGTGACCCTGTATTGTGTAGCGTAGTTTTTTTTATTTTTCTGGAATGTTGTTTTTGCCGTTAAACGCGTAGATTATAAAATGGATATATTTATTTTATAAAGAAAATTAATAAAGTTTTCTCATAATAAATAATCTAGTAACTTAGCAATTCACCTGTTTTCTCATTTAAAAGAAAAAGTCTAGTTTTATATATATATATATATATATTTAAAATACAAAGTTTTGTCAAATTAACCGATAATTGCTATTTTTCCCAATTAATCAGTAACCGACTTATTCAATTAAAAATGATAACGAACGTAGATTGCGACGCTAGATTTCCGGTAGATTAATTAAATAACTTAAAACCTGACTAGGGTCTACTTCTAGAGATTGTAACTAGCACACCTAGAATGGTTTCATTATGGTTCTAAGCCAAGGTTCTCAACTGTAGGATCTCGGAGACGAACTTGACTTCCTCCTCGGTACCAACATTCCCAATCCAGTCAATTAACAGAGGCAAGTTACGTTTATGTTTTCTTGTATTTTATTTAGTAATTGTCAAGCTGCATGTTTAAACTACATTGCTACACGGAACCCTCTCCTAGGGTTCAATTATTGATTGATATTGATTGTGGGGATTGGGAGAATAGTGTAACGTTTATGGCCAATACCCCTCATATTGTATATTGTGCGAGCTTACCCCCCTTACACACGGGGATAAGCCGTATCGCGTTGCTAGGACGCTATTGTATAACCGAAGGCGGTCATAGACGATTACACATTCAAATCACATTGTTTTTAATTGTTAAAATGCTGGAAAATATTGTTTCAACTGTTTAGCCTGCACTTTTTCATTATTACTTGAAATATGAGATACATATTCGTACTTGCTCCCTCCTGACTGGAGACCACATTTTTAGGTGACATTGAGGATGCTGAGCTATTGTACAATAGCTACTATGACCCGGTTTTGTACCATGTGGTGTTGCCGGAGTCCCCCTTGGAGGAGGCAGGACCTGAGGTCGACGAGCCAACCGCTTAGCTAGTCTTTTCCAGTTTTTCTAGTTTTATTGTTTTGGAGTTTTGTAGATTTGAAATCAGCACTTTATTTCAATTCTTTCATTTCCAGTTGTAGTTTTCAATTGTTGAATAAAAGTTTTTAAAATTTTCGTATATTCAAGTTGTGACAAATGTATAGATATTGTTGTGAATACCTGCATATAGAACAGCTAACTGCCGCCGTCTCACAACGGTGCAGGCTGGACATGATCCGGTTTGACCCAATAATTTGGGATCGGGTCATGACAGGGGCTGAGGGGGGCGGGGGGGAGGGAGGAGGAGGGGGGGCTGCCCGGGGCGGGGAGAAGGAGGGGGGCTGGGCTGGCCGGGGTAGGGATGAGGGGGGTGCTCGCCGGATTAATGAAGGGGGCTAAGGGGGGCGGGGAGGAGGAGGATGGGGGGCTGGGCTGGCCAGGGCGGGGAGAGGGGGGTGCTCGCTGGAGTAGGGAGGGGGCGGGGGGAGGAGGGGGGGTGGCTGGCCGGAGGGAGGATGGGAGAGGTTAGAGAAGGGGGGATAGTTTATATATATATATATATATATATATATATATATATATATATATATATATATATATATATATATATATATATATATATATTTGTATTTATATAAAAAAATGCCGCTTAACGGTCAAAACTAACGGTCAACATACGGTAGGCGGCTGGCCGAGCAAATCATAGATTGCGAGTGTCTTTATTTGCTAAATTTGACTAAACAGTTTTTCTACTCAAAAGGTGCACATTTAACGAGATTTTTTTTTGCAATTTACCCATAAATATATATGCAAAGAATGTACTTCTGAAGGGCGTATCTCGTGCAAGACATAAAATACGCCATTCTGAAGGACGTTTTGGGGCTAAGACCGTAATTTTACTAAACTATATGCTCTCAGCACAATTTTAATTTTTTTTTGATGTTATGTACCGTTAGCATAATTTATTTTCTTCTTTTGAGAGGTGTTGTACTTAAGGGCATGCTTGTTAAATCTTAGTATACTACAATGATAAGGGCAAATTGTGATTACTACTCATGTATTTTACACTTATTATAAAAATTACTCATACTTTTAAACTAATTACTCGGACCACCCCTCTAGCTTATATTTTCTATAGAGATTTTAACACTGGTCACCCATGTGTTTTATAAAATTTATAAAAGAGAGGGATGGCCAGTATAATTTATTTTGGAATAGGAGTAGTCCCTTAATACTGATCATGAAACATAGTGAGGTCCATATATTTATTTATAATTGTTGTGGACAATTAGCTCAACCTCTCAAATGGTATATCAATATCTCAATATCACTACAAGCCATCCCAACCTCTCTTTATATAGGAAGAGAGAGGTTGGGAGTTACAAAGTGAAAAGTCATTTGGGAGTTGCAAAGGTGAAGAGTCACCATGATTACAATGAATTACAATGAATTACAACACTCCCCCTTGGCTCTTCACAAACTCTGCTTGTAAACACCTCTGAGCTTCTTTGTCGGTCTGTAGCTTGCAGATTCAAAAATGACCACTTACTTGTGCCTCGTTAAAAACCTTGCCAAAGAAAACCCAGTGGGAAAAAAACTTTGGTCGAAGGACAAAAGAGTACACACAGGTCAGTGCAATGGGGGTAAACTTAACCATTGCAAAGGTGCCTCGTCAAAACCTTGTCAGGGAAAACCCAGTGGGAAAAAACCGCTGATCGAAGGACAAAAGAGTACACGATGGTTTAGAAGTATACACTGGATACTCCCCCTGATCACAATAGTCCTTAGTGAATAAGAGATTTGAAATGTGCCTCGTTAAAAACCTTGCCAAGGAAAACCCAATGGAAAAAAACTTGGTCTAAGGGAAAAAGAGTACACAAGCATACATCAGGATGCTCCCCTTTTCACTCGCACTCGACAGGGCGCGGGATATACACACAACAGGGCGTTTGGGGGCGCTCCCCCTCACATGCACACAACAGGGTGCGGGAAACATGTTTCACTTAGGCTAGCTCTGAAAGCTTCCTAAGTCCAATCGCTCTTACATGTTTCTGGAACGAGTGTTTTGGCAGTGACTTGGTGAACAAGTCTGCACGGTTATTCTCCGATCCAATGTGTTGCACTTCAATCTTCTGAAGTGCTTGTTGTTCATGTGTAAAGAACAACTTGGGCGATATGTGCTTGGTAGCATCCCCTTTGATGTAACCATGTTTCGCTTGATCAATAACAGCGGTATTGTCCTCATAGACGACAACAGGTTCATCTGGGTCATATGGAAGATCACATGTACTTCGAATATGGCCAATAACAGCTCGAAGCCATACACACTCTCTAGTCGCCTCATAAAGCGCGAGTAGCTCAGAGTGGTTCGTTGAAGTAGCCACTAAGGTCTGTTTGCGAGACCTCCAAGAAATCGCCGTGTTCCCAATGGTAAAGACATAACCAGATTGGGAACGCCCCTTGTGCGGATCAGATAAGTATCCCGCATCGGTGTAGCCAACAAGGGTCGCGTTGCTTCGAGTGCCAAGAGCGTTGGACTCACTCAAAACCGCGTAGGGATAGAACAAGCCCAAGTCCGTAGTACCCTTAAGGTAGCGGAAAATGTCTTTTATGCCATTCCAATGGCGGCGTGTTGGCGCGGTACTGTGTCGAGCTAGACAATTCACAGCAAACGAGATGTCCGATCTAGTACATTGGGCCAAGTACAATAAAGCGCCTATTGCACCCAGATAAGAGCACTCAGGACTCAATATCTCTTCGTCGTCCTCCTTTGGAAGGAATGGGTCCTTAGTAATGTCTAGAGAGCGGACGATCATGGGAGTAGCGGACGGCTTAACGTCAAAATGACTAAAGCGTCTCAACACCTTTTGGGTGTAGTTCGCTTGATGGACAAGAATTCCATCTTTACGGTGCTCGATCTGCAGGCCGAGGCAAAACCGTGTCTTCCCAAGATCCTTCATCTCGAATTCCCTCTTCAGGATATCAGCAGTTTCTGACAAGTCTTTTTCGGTTCCTATGAGATTCATGTCATCTACATAGACCGCGATGATTGCGTATCCTGAAGTGGATTTCTTTATGAACACGCATGGGCAAAGTTCGTTATTAACGTATCCCAAACCGATCAAGTATTCGCTTAGGCGGTTATACCACATTCGCCCGGATTGTTTCAATCCATATAGCGAACGCCTCAGTCTAATCGAGAACGCGTTCCGTGGTCGGGAACTACTTGATTCAGGCATCTTTAGTCCTTCAGGGACTTTCATATATATATCTGTGTCTAGATCCCCGTAGAGATAGGCTGTGACCACATCCATGAGCTGCATATTCAGTTTTTCGGAAACTACTAAACTGATTAAGTAGCGGAACGTTATGATGTCCATTACGGGAGAATACGTCTCCTCGTAATCAATTCCAGGGCGTTGTGAGAAGCCTTGCGCCACAAGGCGAGCCTTGTATCGCACAATCTCATTTCTCTCATTACGCTTCCTTAGGAAAACCCATTTGTGACCAACTGTTTTAACATTGGGTGGTGTTGGAGCAACGGGTCCAAACACACTTCTTTTCGCTAAGGAGTCTAGTTCAGCCTGGATTGCTTGTTTCCATTGTGACCAGTCCGTTCGTCGTTGACACTCGGCAACACTACGAGGTTCCATGTCATCATTGTTCATAATGTCAGTGGCCACTGAGTATATGAACACATCATCGATGACAGTTTCGTTTCGCTTCAAAATATCATCTAAGCTAGCATACTCGACGGATATTTCGAGGTTATCGGCATGATTAGGAATAGGCGTTTCATCTGGAACGCGCTCTTCTAATACATTGTCGTGATCCTCAATGATCTCATGTGGCAAAACGCTTTTAACAAGATTTCTCCGCTTCCGGGGCAGAACATCTTTGGAACCAACCGGTCTTCCCTTCTTCTTGGGAATAGCGGCGGACTGGACGGCCGATGGCAGCGTCCTTTGCTCGGCGGGTTCGACCGGAGCAACATGTTTCACAGGAACATGGCGTCTCTCAGGGACGTCTATCCTTGCAGGCACATTTGCAGCAGGTATAATTGATCTCGTGACTTTTGCTAGGTCGCTAAATGCATCTGGCATTTGATTTGCAATATCTTGCAGACCTAGAATCCTCTGTACTTCCTTATCACTATGTGCAGAGGGGGGATCATGATGAGCAAAAGCGGGCACATGCCACGCTAATTCACGTCGTTCCTCATCAACGTTAGCGTGCATTTCTCCCCCTAACGACGGGAAGATTGCCTCATCAAAGTCACAATCCGCGTGTCTTGCGGTAAAGAGATCGCCTGTCAAGGGCTCTAAATAGCGAATGATGGACGGGGAGTTATAACCGACATATATTCCCCGTCGCTTCTGAGGTCCAAATTTTGAACGCCTTATCGGCTCAATTGGAACATTGACTAGGCACCCAAACACGCGTAAATGTGAGATGTCAGGCTCACATCCAGTAACCAGCTGGTACTCGGAAAGTGGTTGGGTGGCCATGGGCCTCAGACGGACCAAATTTGCAGCGTGTAAAATTGCATAGCCCCATGCAGATAGTGGGAGTTTGGTGCGCATAACCAAGGTCCTCGCTATCACTTGCAGTCGCTTTATAAAAGCTTCCGCTAGGCCATTTTGGGTATGAACATACGCAACAGGATGTTCAAGATTTATTCCCAAAGTCATGCAATAGTCATCGAAAGTCTTCGATGTAAACTCCGCGGCATTATCAAGTCTAATAGACTTTATCGGATAATCCGGATGGTGAGCCCTTAGCTTAATGATCTGGGCGAGGAGTTTAGGAAACGCTGCATTTCGTGTGGACAACAACACTACGTGTGACCATCTAGTCGATGCATCAACCAAAACCATGAAGTATTTAAAAGGTCCGCATGTTGGTTGGATTGGTCCACAAATATCTCCATGAATTCTCTCAAGGAATTGGGAAACCAATCTCGTAGGTTTCACATGGAGTGGCTTGAGATTCGTCTTCCCAATCGAGCAAGCTTGGCATAGGCTTTTCGGATTTATAACAAAATTCTTTCCTCCAAGAGGATGCCCATGTGATGCATTCATAGTGCGAAGCATCGTATTTTGACCCGGATGACCCAGCCGGTCATGCCATAGCATAAAAATCCTCTCATCAACTGGCGCTCGGCGAATGATGAGATTACTCTCGATGTGTTGTATCGTAGTGAGATACAAACCACTTGAAAGACATTTTAACTTCTCCAAGATACGCTTTTGGCCGTATTGAGTGGAGGTAATGAAAAGATACTCGAAGCCATGTTCTCGAGCAGTTTCAACATGAAATCCGTTTTCTCGAATATCCTTAAAACTCAGTAAGGTACGACTGGACCTTGGAGAATATAAGGCCTCTGATACTTCAACGGGAGTACCATTGGACAACGAAAAACGGGCTTTGCCAAAACCTTGAACAAGGGTTGAGGGTCCCGAAATGGTTGTCACTGAGGTTACTTTAGGCGTATAGGAGATAAAGTATGATTTATCTCTCAAGATAGTGTGAGTCGTTCCACTATCAACCAGACAATCCACTGCCCCGTGGTCCATGCCTATAAGTAAAGAAAATTAAAGTTTGTCACACGTTTGAGGAAAGTGCTCGAAATAGAACTTTAATTTATCGAGAAACAGAAAATACAAACCACCAAAAGTTTCATGACTTAAATCAAACATAGATAGAAAATGGAGATTTATTCTTCCATTTCTGCTACAAAATCGGGGGTCTCAAGATTTAAATTTTCGTACTCGTTGACCAGATTTGCTTCGGCCCGACGCCCCTTGTGATAGTTATTAACTTCTTGGGGGGTCGCCCTGCAAGTCCGTTGCATATGACCATAAGCACCACATTTGTAGCAGAGAGTAGGTGCTTGGCCTTCCACTCTCGCTTTGGGACGACTAGCCCGTTGGTTCTTACCATGAGACTGCCTAGGAGTCAAAGGTCCTTGGTTCTTGTTAGAACCTCGCTTTGGATGGCGATACTTAAACTCGCCTCTATTCCTTGGCTGGGACGACTGGCCCTTGTCTCGTTTCCACCGTGGATTTGGTCCACGGAGAGCGTTTGCATCAGACATTGGAATTGCCTTTGTTCCAGCAGGACGAGAATTATTGTTTCTCATTAAAATGAGACTGTTCTTCTCGTCTAGTAAAAGCTGGGTGATGAGCTCGGGAAACTTGGTGAACTTAGACTAACGGTATTGCTTCTGGAGCAAGTTGTCAGTTGAAGGAAATGTGGTGCTGATAACGTGTTGTGGACAATTAGCTCAACCTCTCAAATGGTATATCAATATCTCAATATCACTACAAGCCATCCCAACCTCTCTTTATATAGGAAGAGAGAGGTTGGGAGTTACAAAGTGAAAAGTCATTTGGGAGTTGCAAAGGTGAAGAGTCACCATGATTACAATGAATTACAATGAATTACAACAATAATGATAATAATAATTAAATAATTAGATAAGAATTGGGACACAATTGTTTCCTTGGATAACATCCTATAAAAGTCAACGAAAAAAATATGATTAAACAAAACTTTATTTATCTAGATCCAGAAAATTACAAACAAAATAATTTAGTATACCCTATCGAAATAGACACTTATAATTTAAACTACACAGGACACTGAAAAATAATCTTCAAAATATTAATAATATATGCAAAGATAGAGAAAGAAATTGAATTCAAAATTACAATCACAATTAAATGTCAGTTAGTGAAATTACATATTAGTCATTAAAAAGTATAAATTATATCCATGTCCAATCAAGTTAGTACGCCAATTATAATCTAAAGAATACCTAGCTCACATCTATCTTCCTAAAATAACATTCTTAACTACTACTTAGTACTGAAATCATTATCTCAAGGATACACATTACACGGTAACACATATCAATAAAATTACATTTTTAATCAATATACGTGTGTTTATTAAATCAGTAACTAAAAATCTAAGGATTTTTCGGATCACAAAAATCCATTTATATCCATTAAAACTATATCATGATGCAATTCCTATTGTACCCAAAAAAAAAAAAAATTGAAAAATAAGGAGGAAAAACAATTGGTATGGATAGAAAGAAAGAAAAAATCTTGCTAATGTGGGAAAAACTAAATGAAATAAGGAAGAAATGAAAACAAAAATTATTAATTTACTTATTTGATTCTTCCTCTTATTTAGCCAACCATCTGCAACATTATATTTTGTTTAAATTTATCTTTTTTATATCAAAATAATATTTAAATTTCAACTTGGTGGATCGCCAAGCCAAAATTTGTTTAAATCTTATATTTATTTTAATCTTTTTTTATAAACCAAAATATAATCTTCAAGTTTTAATTCTTTCGGTTTTTTTTTGTTTGTTTGAATTTTTTGTGTAGATGTGATCTCTCCTCCTCTATTTGTATTTAACGAATAATTCTCACCAAATCATATTTGGCCACCCAACTCTAGTATTATATTTTATTTAAATTATTTTTTTTACAACTCAAAATATAATATTTAAAATTTAACTCGGTGGATCGGGAAACCAAAACCTATTTAAATATTACTAGAAGATGAACGTACACGTTAAATAATTTTTTTTTTTCTTTCTAATTGTATCAAAAAATAATTTAATATTAAAATTAAATTTTATTGTATATATCTTTATATTTTAATTAAAATTTGTAAAAAAATATATTTAATTTTTAATTATAATTTGTTATGGATAAATATTTTTATGATATTGTTGAAAAATAGTTAAAATATTTGAATTAAGATTTGTTAAACAACATAAATATTTTTTGATATTTTTTGCTTTAATTTTGTTTTAAACAGTTTTAAATTTAGTTTTTAAATAGATATTTGTACAAACTAAAAGAAAAATAGGTTAGTTTTATTCGTAATTTGTTTTTAAGATATCGTGGATTAGGAGAAAGTTAATTTTATCTTCCGTAATTTAAAAAAATAAAATGGTCCATAATATTCATACGGCTTAGACAGCTCACTTTGAGCCATTTTGAAGACTCTTTATATAATAGAAGATATTTATTTAAATCATTTTATTTACAAATCTCTCTCTCTACTAATATAAGATGGCTTCAAAACGGCTCAAAATTGAGTCGTCTAAGCCGTTTGTATTTCATCAACAATTTTTTTTTAAATTCCAAAAGATTAAAATTATAAAGTTTTCTTCTTTTCTTCCGCATAACCACCGCATATCCTCTTTTTTGTTTTTCTTCAACATAACCGAATACCCCATCTTTTATTAACACTAGTGTCACCCTCACTTTTTCCAGTTAGGGGTAAAATGGTAATTTTCCATTTTATAATATTTTTGGGAATTTTATTTCATGAATATTATTATTTAATTATTATAGGAGTCGGGTTCGAATTTCATCACATTCCGAGTTAATTCGGGACCCCGGTGAATTTCGACTTGAGCTGTAATTAGCCTGTTAGCTAACCATGGCCCACCACACTAAACTTTAGGGTTTAAGAGTTTGGACTAGTCCCCCATGAGTAATTTAGTTTAATTATGATTTTTAATTAATTTTAGCATTTTTCTAAAACCCATTTGGATTTAAATTAACATTAGGCTAGTGTAGGGGCAAACTTGTAATTACAAGTGCCCCTACCTTTGACCACCATGGCTGGTCATATAGGCCACCTATAGCCCCCTCTCTCTTTCCTTCACCACCAAGCAACTTCTCCATCTCCATTTCATTCTTTCTTCCAAGCTTTTCTCAAGAGAGAACCCCTTTGTTAGGTATGTTTTTAACTCTTCATTAGTTTCTCTTTTGCATGCATGTCCCACACAATAAATGGAGAGGAGCTCCTTCTCTACCATTTGCCCACAAATTTGTAGGTTTTCCCTAGAAAAATAGGTAAGGATTTATTAGGATTTAATCTTTGAGAGTGGTATATATATATATATATAAATATATAATATATATATATATATATATATATATAATATATACACATGTGTATTTATGTGGGTATTTATATATGTATTTGTGTGTGTGTGTAGAGGAGGGTGATTTGTGTCATGGGGATGGTGGTGTTGGGAGAGTGATGTGTGTGTTGTGTTGTGTATGTGGGGATGTGTGTTGTGTTTGTGTTGTGTGAGGATGTGGTGTGTGTGTGTTTTATATATATATATTAATATATATATATATATATATATATATATATATATATATATATATATAATAGTTATGTGAGTGTGTATATATATAGATATGAGTGTATTTATATATATACATGGATGTGTGTATATGGATGTGTGATATGGATGTGTG
>JANAVB010009398.1:18614247-18751403 GCA_029216955.1 Iris pallida | reverse complement strand
ATATATATATATATATATACTTTAAAGTTAAGTATTTTCCTTATAGATATATATATAATATATATATATATAATATATATATATATATATGTACCTTTAAAACATATGTATGTATATTTTCACTATGCATAATTTTACCATATTAAAATAATAATATTATTTTGCCCTATTACCAATTGTTTTTTAGTGTAAATTTAAATTACTGCCCATTTGGTGTCCAAGCCTAGCATGGGTTTGGGCCAAATGTGTTTTCACACATTCAAGACATGTACAAGTCATTGGACTTGATTCATGGCCTTGGGTCCTGTATTTGAACTTTGGTTCAAATTAATATACAGGACAAAATACGCAGATAATTAATTATTTAATTCAATAGTGTGTAATGCTGTTTTTGATTTTTTAAAATACTTAAAGTATTGTTAAAATTCTGAAAAAATAGTATTTAGATACTATGTTACTTTAGCTAATTTATATAATTTTTATAGTATTTAATTTACTGTTTTGCCACTATTGGCATATGAAACCAAAACTCATTTTCTGTACACTTAGGAAAACTAATTTTTATTAAATACTATACTGGTTAATAATTCCAAAAAATAATAAATTTTTATGATTAACAAGGATCACTTTTACTTTTACTTTAGAAAAACTAGGCTTTTTGTCTATCTAAAATGTTAGCAAACACAAGGTCTTTTGATTGAATTATGATTAATGACTTGTAGCTTTTTGTGTTTATTTTGAGTTTAAGCCGTGTTGAACCTCACCCCTCACTAGTAAAAGACCCTAGAAAGTTAGTTAAAGTAGTGTGTTACCCCACATTGGCTCCTACGCCAAAGTCATCATTTTGGCTAGGTGCCCAGTCACAAGTCGTGTTTCACCAATTAGTGTCCTAGTGTTTTAGCTTAGTGTAAAAGCTAAGGTATTGTATTACTTCTACAGTGACGAGTTACCGGACATCCATAGCACTGTTATCGCATCTTGTTTCATTTTGCTTTGCTAGAGGCAAGTACTTTCTATGAACTTTACATACTGCTAGAACAATAAACTGCGACTTACCAACCATGTTAAATGCGATCCTTGGGGTATCAAGTTAGAACTTTACATGTTGTATTACTTTCAGTCTCTACCATATTTAGGACAGTATCTCATATCTCTCACATGCTTTATATCGTTCTCGTATCTCCCACATGTTATTACTGTTTTCATATCTCTCACATGTTTAAAATAACGGGTTAAGGGAAACTGCTAGTAGTGTACGTGATCATGACCCCTTCTCCGTATGTATTTTACCGCGCTCGGAACATTCTATATGTAACCTTGCCGTAGGTTTCTGATCTCGCGTTTGTGTATGGATAAACACCGATGCCGTTCGTGCACGTATGTGCATGCCAGAAAAACTTGATATGTGCCGCTGTACATCCTATTCACCTATTAACCGATTCACGTACATGCTACATTTTTAAACTTTTAAACTATATGTTGTCATTCCTAAAAGAACCAATTAAACCATGATATGCCATGATTCCAGTTTATTACATTCCTGTTCAGCTTTGTATATTTAGTTTGCTAGAACAGTACTTGCTCCCGTCCTGACAGGATAACGTTGTAGGTAACTTATGAGGAGGAGTTGCTCTGTGATTCGTATTATGGAGTCACTGCCGAGGACCCGGTTTTGCCATACGAGGATGTTCCTGCGGGGAGACTCGTCTAGTTTGCGTAGTCACTTTGGATACTTAGTGTAGTCATGTATTAGACTACGTATTTTGTAACTGGACATGTATCCAGTTTTATATTTCAGACTTGTACTTTGGACTTATTTCTATATATGAGATGACTTTGTGTTTGGAGCATTTATGATTCTTCTTCACTTATAGAACTGTTAGCACATTTAGTCTTATCTTGTTATCTCTAGAATAGCTTACTGCGCTTTATCTTAAGCGTAGGCTGGACATGGCTTGGCCCGGCCCAACAATTTGGGTAACGGGTCGTGACATGTTTTTAGTGGTGCCCCCATGCAGGTCCTGACTAAACTGTTTGGTTACGTTATTGTACCAAGCATGCCTGCTGTCACGCCCCGCTCCCGTAGGAGCGATCGTCCTCGCTAAGGCGTGATGCCGCACGGGCCTAGGTTGCGCCCGTGCAAGGCCAAGTCCAGAAACGGCCGATTCGAGCTAGGCCATAGAGTCGCACAGAGTGTCCCCATTGCAGCGGAAAGTAATAAACACAAGTAGAAGCGAATTCGAACTCTTTATTAATATTCAAAAAGGTTACAAGCGGCGCTAGGCCGATATTACAAATCGCTCGAGCTCTCTCTCTCTGAAACATAAAAGGCGTGCCAAGTGGCTTACAAGATGGAATAATACATGGCGATGTTCCGATACATTATGTTCTGTATAGGGTGCTTCAGCTTCTGCAACGTTCCAAGGCCCCGGAGTTGGCTCCGCGCCTTAACACGTTCGATGGAAGCTCCGCACCAGCCGGCGTCTCCTGCTTCCTGCAAGCAGACTGTGGGGTTATCAGTACATTGTTATGCACTGGTGGGGAGGCTAGCTCGTCCACAATGCTATCATTACCAAACACGTTGTATTTACTTTTGTGCACCGTCTATCGTTCATTGTCTTTCTAATCTTGCCTTAGGATCAGTTTTACGGCATATATCGTAACCCATATCGTGTTGCCTAATTCAAGTGTCTGTATTAAAATACATGCACGACTTACCCATACTTACCGTCCGGCCTTTTCTGTCCAAGTAAATTAAGTTAGTCAACAATTAACATGAAGTAATCTTGACGTGATTCATGTAAACATTCAATGTTACGGGCGTGTCTATGTCTCGGGTTCTAGCACGTCGTGGGCATGTTCTAGTGTTACGTTTCGAGCATGTTCAGGAGGCACATTCAAGCATGTTCGGGGTGGTATATTTTAAGTATGTTCAGGCATGTTACATTTCGAGCATGTTCATGTTCAGGATGTTACTTTGCAAGCATGTTCAGGAGTGTTATATTTCGGGCATGTTCATGGACAGGATGTCATATTTCAAGCACGTTCAGGAGGCACTTATTCATTTAACTTAGACTATTTTGATTTCAATGCAAAGACTTGTACGTAGATTGCCACCAGCATAGTCCACTTAATCTACATGCATGGGTCGCTGGCTGTACAAGCCATTTTAGACATTCCCTTTGGTAATTCTCAACTTAGCATAGGGTGATGGCTGGTACACCCCGTTAAGTCTCTTGAATATACCCTGCACTTACGTCCCCTGGTGCCCAAGCCCGCACCCAGGCAGACCGTAAGCCCCGTATTGATTCCGCCTAGGCCGGCCACGATTACCCTCCATCGATCGTGCCGCGGAATCCTTCCTCATGACGGCCACGGTATTCCCCCCCATCGCCCGTGCCGTTTGTCCACGACCATTTCGTATTTTTACTTTATCATTTAACATAACGGCTGTCTCCGAGCCGTAGGCTAACCCTTAGCCATAGTGCGTTATCGACCAGGTTGGCGTCCGTGCAGCACGGGTAGCGAGCCCCGTTGCACGTGCCCGTCACACTTGTCGCTAACGTCTTTCATGTCTTATCTTTCATGTATTCTTTCTTTCATTTCTTTCTTTCACTTGTTCGTTCGTTCATTCATTTTTACGTATTTATTCATTCGTTCATTCATTCGTTGATTCATTCATTCACGCATTACGCAACTCCCAGTGCGGGAGTCGCCTTGGCGACCCATCGGTCCCATAGCCTTTCAATGTTGCTATACTCTACTCGGAACGACTATGTTGATAGTCTTCCCATTTCATTGTTGTAATCCATTCATTGTTTCATTGTTGAATGCGTACGGGACTTGAACGTAAGCTTGTGCCGTAGCACGAGCGTAGAGCGCGGTGCGAGAGTTTCTATATTTGCCGAGTTTTTTTTCATGTTCTAAACAAGCATGCAAGATGGGATTATTCCCTTAGCTAGGTGCGTTGAGTCATTTATTAGCATGCGTGGGTTATCGCCTAGCGATTCTCGTGATAGTGTCCGCATTGTTATGTGTCTAGGCTAAGCAAAGACGGGTTCATCGGAGCCACCCACCTTAGCGATGTTCGCATCGGCCGAGCGATACTCCGAGCGCGCCTTTGAAAGTCTAAGTCTGGATTCATCTTGACGGGCCAATGTAAGCCTTGCATCGATTCTTCATCCGGTCGATGCCAACTCTTCGGGTCGATGGCTCGTTTGAGTCGTTACACTTGCCGTTTGGATCGGCGTTCCGCTAGGGCGGAGCGGGTCGTTACATAATATACCACTCAAAATAAGTCTCGTCCTCGAGACTTCTTGAGTGCAGGTCATCCTATCATTCCTTAACTCGTGTCGTCGTTTTTCTTAGACAATTTCATCGAACGGCTCTATCGTTCGATGGAATCGAACCATACTTGATATCTTTCTAAGTTCCGTGTCGCATGCATTTGGTCAATTTTATTGAATAGCCTTTCATTCATTTTATTGTTGATTGTACTTATTCAATTCAAGTGTTTCTTCGTCTTGGTTGCTACTTCTCTGTGTCATGGGATGAAAATATTCGCACGAGGCACATTGTAATTCGTCAAATACGAGGGTCGTAGGCTGAGGCAAACTCACTTTTATTTATCTCGGTCATCGAGATGACCCGATTCACTTCTCAAGCGTTCGTGTCCACGAAATCAGTATGATTTCTACTTAGCGGGGTCGACCAAGTCTATGTAATTTTCGTCCGATTCAAGACTAAGTATTGCACTATCCTCGAGTATATCTTCCTATCAATGGTCCAATTCGTTATACCAACTTTTATTTGCACGATATCGATTCCATATCATTCACTTGTTTAGGGCCAATCTCGTTGTCATTCACGCACACTCCGCTTACACGTTTCTTTGATTCCGAGCCACGCTCGTACTAGTATCGATCCTTTACTTAACGCAATTTCAAGATCTTCGACACTCTCCCATTCCTCAAGTCTTGCTTGAACTCAATGTATCACTTGGCTGGATCGTGCACGCATTCCAAGCGTCCCCAAAATACATGCATTCAGCCAAGCCGCATGATCTAGAAATTTGTCATTCTCACTCGAGTCGCATCGTGCACATACTCAAGCGTCCCTGAATATATGCATGTCAGCCAAATCTCGTGAGGGGTATTCCTATATTCGTGATTCACACTACCCATGCATGCCAATCCTCAAGATCAATCCTTCGATTGATAACTCATGAAACAGGGCGTCTCGCCTACCTGCTAGGCTATCTTTTCGAGGCTAAGTCAATGTTAGAATTGGAATCATAGTTCCCCAACAATAATGCCAACACTGGCCCCAATCCTAGGGTCAAACCAAAGTCAGTAGTACGGGATTTTCTACCCAAGCTCGCGTCACTCAGATTTCTAAACATCGAGCACGATTACCTATTCGCATCAACGTATTCGTTGCGCATATTCGAATCCATTCAAATCACCAATTCTAACCAATTCATGTATTCGATCACGAGGTCATCTAGCTCGACAATACATTGCGCCCCAATCTCACGCGAGTCCGATTATCCACGGTGGTTCATGAATCACTATGCAACGCACCCGCGGAATAATCATTCTCATCGGAGCGTAACTCTTGTTTGAGTTTAGACTAACTCATTTTCGATACGCGGATTGGACCTACTCAATCCTCAAATTTGATTCTTCAAGCACACAAATCCATTCTCGAGTCACCTTCGCGTCAAACCACAAATTGAAGCACACAAATTGTCACGCCAAGCTAGGTCAATCACCCCCGCTGTATGAATCACCATACCAGCGCTCACGCGGAGTGATCGCCCTATTTGGCGCGACGCATGTGCGAGGCTGGAGTTGCGCTCGCATAAGACAAGCATGTCGACGTTGGGGTTATTGTCAAAGTAAATCCAAGTATTTTCATTTTCATTCGAGCCAAGATCGATAGTCCATTCGTCATTTGGTTCAACTAAAAAATCCATGAGCCACGTCTATATTTTCCTCGACACGTTTCAACATCCCAAGTATAGCTTCCAATGGAACAATGACATTTGCACGATCGTTATTTGCCGAGTCAGAGTACCCCCGAGTTATCGTATATCGATCTTTGATACGCCTCAATACCATCGACGATATGCGTAACCTGACGATCTTCCTTTGCAACCAATTTCGAGTCGTACATTGATGCTGTTTGTCCGAGTTGGACATTCCACAATTTTATTTAATATTCAAGATCAAGTTCAACTGCTATTCCTCAAGCTAGTTTCAAGATCGTTGTTCAAACTCAAGTCACAATTCATTTGAATCAATCCGAAATCGTACGTGCGATCCTCTAAGTTTCCTCGATCAAGACCATTCACTTTCATTCATCGTTCCGAATCATTTTCTAACATCCGTTGCCTATTCACAAGTTGTCTGAATGGCATCTCGTTCGGAACATTCGAAGTCACGATCAACTAAGCGTGACACGTTCTAAGGCTTTGCGCGATTGCATCACCTCGCCGACATACCCGTTCTATCCGTATATCTTGTAGTCTCGCTCGAACAATTTCTGTAACGTCCATACACCACTCAGGGTTCGAGCCACTCGACTAGTCGTCGTCACTTATTCTTATTCTTCTTCCAAACCTATCACATACACCACTCGAATTCAAGCCATATGATCTAGTCCTCAATCATGTTCGCGTCATGCGCTAAGACATCATTCAGATTCGTTCGACGAATCTCTAGCGTAATCGCTCACGTCGACTCGACGTACTAAGTCGTTCAGGCTAATCCTTAAAATCCAAGCCAATCTTTCGTGCATGCCTAAGCGTTAGTTTGATAGCATTCCTATCGATATACACTCTAAGTGTATCTCCGTTTCCGACCGAGCGGTACTTGATATCGCTCGCAACTCGATTGCACCAGAAGTTGAGGTGCGCGACACACGGCACAACTTAGCCAAAAGGCCGTATGCATAGCTATTCCGTGCGGACTATATTCGAGTTCGCATGCTCACTTATCCTCGTTCGAGCGATAATCGATTTCACTCGCAACTCGTTTGCACCAAAAGGTCTAGGTGTGCGATACTCTACACAACTTAGCCAAAAGGCTGCGTGCATAACCATCCCGTGCGAACTATACATTGGTCTCGTGTACTCGTTTGCTGTCAGCGTAAGCTCATTCAAACACGCACTGCGTTTGCTAACTCTTAGCATCGGTTCTTTCCAACTCAAGTCCGTCGTGGTGGCACAAAGGCCTTCGCCTATCGATCCCGTCCAACCGAGTACTCGTACGAGCTTTTGAAAATATTAAACTTATTGTATGGAACATCCCAAGGCACAATGAGAGAGAGCGTACCCATCTTTTGTTTCCAACCGAGCTTTCAAAACTGAAAGAATCGAAATGAAGTCCAAGGACGTAAAGCCGTGCTCTGATAACAATATGTCATGCCCCGCTCCCGTAGGAGCGATCGTCCTCGCTAAGGCGTGATGCCGTACGGGCCTAGGTTGCGCCCATGCAAGGCCAAGTCCAGAAACGGCCGATTCGAGCTAGGCCACAGAGTCGCACAGAGTGTCCCCATTACAGCGGAAAGTAATAAACACAAGTAGAAGCGAATTCGAACTCTTTATTAATATTTAAGAAGGTTACAAGCGGCGCTAGGCCGATATTACAAATCGCTCGAGCTCTCTCTTTGAAACATAAAAGACGTGCCAAGTGGCTTACAAGATGGAATAATACATGGCGATGTTCCAATACATTATGTCCTGTATAGGGTACTTCAGCTTCTGCAACGTCCCAAGGCCCCGGAGTTCGCTCCGCGCCTTAACACGTTCGATGGAAGCTCCGCACCAGCCGGCGTCTCCTACTTCCTGCAAGCAGACTGTGGGGTTATCAGTACATTGTTATGCACTGGTGGGGAGGCTAGCTCGCCCACAATGCTATCATTACCAAACACGTTGCATTTACTTTTGTGCACCGTCTATCGTTCATTGTCTTTCTAATCTTGCCTTAGGATCAGTTTCATGGCATATATCGTAACCCATATCGTGTTGCCTAATTCAAGTGTCTGTATTAAAATACATGCACGACTTACCCATACTTACCGTCCGGCCTTTCCTGTCCAAGTAAACCAAGTTAGTCAACAATTAACATGAAGTAATCTTGACGTGATTCATGTAAACATTCAATGTTACGGGCGTGTCTATGTCTCGGGTTCTAGCACGTCGTGGGCATGTTCTAGTGTTACGTTTCGAGCATGTTCAGGAGGCACATTTCAAGCATGTTCGGGGTGGTATATTTCAAGTATGTTCAGGCATGTTACATTTCGAGCATGTTCATGTTCAGGATGTTACTTTGCAAGCATGTTTAGGAGTGTTATATTTCGGGCATGTTCATGGACATGATGTCATATTTCAAGCACGTTCAGGAGGCACTTACTCATTTAACTTAGACTACTTTGATTTCAATGCAAGGACTTGCACGTGGATTGCCACCAGCATAGTCCACTTAATCTACATGCATGGGTCGCTGGCTGTACAAGCCATTTTGGACATTCCCTTTGGTAATTCTCAACTTAGCATAGGGTGATGGCTGGTACACCCCGTTAAGTCTCTTGAATATACCCTGCACTTACGTCCCCTGGTGCCCAAGCCCGCACCCAGGCAGACCGTAAGCCCCGTATTGATTCCGCCTAGGCCGGCCACGATTACCCTCCATCGATCGTGCTGCGGAATCCTTCCTCATGACGGCCACGGTATTCCCCCCATCGCCCGTGCCGTTTGTCCACGACCATTTCGTATTTTTACTTTATCATTTAACATAACGGCTGTCTCCGAGCCGTAGGCTAACCCTTAGCCATAGTGCGTTATCGACCAGGTTGGCGTCCGTGCAGCGCGGGTAGCGAGCCCCGTTACACGTGCCCGTCACACCTGTCGCTAACGTCTTTTATGTCTTATCTTTCATGTATTCTTTCTTTCATTTCTTTCTTTCACTTGTTCGTTCGTTCATTCATTTTCACGTATTTATTCATTCGTTCATTCATTCGTTGATTCATTCATTCACGCATTACGCAACTCCCAGTGCGGGAGTCGCCTTGGCGACCCATTGGTCCCGTAGCCTTTCAATGTTGCTATACTCTACTCGGAACGACTATGTTTATAGTCTTTCCATTTCAGTGTTGTAATCCATTCATTGTTTCATTGTTGAACGCGTACGGGACTTAAACGTAAGCTTGTGCCGTAGCACGAGCGTAGAGCGCGGTGCGAGAGTTTCTATATTTGTCGAGTTTTTTTCTATGTTCTAAACAAGCATGCAAGATGGGATTATTCCCTTAGCCAGGTGCGTTGAGTCATTTATTAGCATGCACGAGTTATCACCTAGCGATTCTCGTGATAGTGTCTGCATTGTTATGTGTCTAGGCTAAGCAAAGACGGGTTCATCGGAGCCACCCACCTTAGCGATGTTCGCATCGACCGAGCGATACTCCGAGCGCGCCTTTGAAAGTCTAAGTCTGGATTCATCTTGATGGGCCAATGTAAGCCTTGCATCGATTCTTCATCCGGTCGATGCCAACTCTTCGGGTCGACAGTTCGTTTGAGTCGTTACACTTGCCGTTTGGATCGGCGTTCCGCTAGGGCGAAGCGGGTCGTTACACCTGCAATTAGGAACTTAAGGTAATTAGACAACATTAAGAAAGACGCTTAGAACACCTAGAGGAATACTAGGATTGCAACATAGGAAATACATCACATGTTTTGCTATTATAATTAGATTTCCTTGCATGTGATTGCTTACCTTAAATAAGTCCTTATAAGTCCTTTTATTGTGTAATTTAGATGGTGCTTACTCGTTCATCCCAGTATCTTACCCCCGAGAATGGGGCCCTCCTTATTCAGTCAGCTGACCAGTTGACTGATACACCTTCACCTACCACATTCCCCCACTCCACAGATTCATAAACCCAGATACCACAACCATCTTCCACATCACATGCCCAGCAGGACACGATACTTCCACCACCCCCTATCACTATACCCACCCAGGCTTCCGTCACACTCGACGGAAACCAGCTGCTCATTCTGATTCAGGGGTTCCTAACAACCCATCAGGAGCAGACTACCCTACTCCGCCAGAGCATGGAGCGTTCTGAGGGACGTCCCGTGGTCCCACCACCTGTAGAGCCACGGCAGAGAACGGGGACGATCAAGGACTTCATGGGTCTGAATCCCAAGGAGTTCTCAGGGACTGAGGGCATAGTAGTAGCTGATGACTGGCTAGATTCGGTAGAAAGGAAGCTTCTGGGAGTTAGGATGTCGGATGACCTCCAGGTCGAGGCAGCGGAATTTCTGCTGATAGACTTAGCAGGAGTCTGGTTCCGGAATGAGCCATTGTTTGCGAGAGGTAGAGCCACATGGGATCAGTTCAAGACCCAGTTCAAGAAGAAATTCTTCTCGACCACTGCTAGAGTAGCCATGGGGCTACGATTCCAGAACATCCAGCAGGGGAACCGTTCTGTTGACGAATATACGGCAGAGTTTAGTCGCCTTAGCCGTTTTGCTCCTAGTCTGGTTGCTGATCCAGAGGAGATGACCCGTAGGTTTTGCCATGGTCTAGTTCCAGACATTGGCATTCTTATAGTGGCGAACGGTACGACTGACTACTACCAGAGCCTAGAGTTGGCCCGGAGCATTGAGGAGCGTCTTCTGTCTAGCAAGAGGCCGGCTTCTGTACATCATGAGGGACCGTCCAAGCGTCAGGCTTTCCAGCAGAGAGCACCGACGCCACCCCAGCAGACTTACCGTCCCCCTACATCACATCACCTGACCCAGCCTGTTAGAGCCTCGGGACCTCAGCAGCAGCAGAAGGGGACTATGTGTTCATTCTGTAGAAGGGTAGGCCACGACGCTTTCGTTTGTAGGAAGAGGTTAGGGCAGTATTTAGCTTGTGGGTCTGCCATCCATCAGATTCGGGACTGCCCAATAGCCAAGGGACCCCAGGGGAAGACTTATAGCCTAGTCCTTGAGCCGGAGCCGGAGCAGGTTTCGGGAGGTTAGTTTTGATCGTAGCCTTAGTCATTTGTTGCATTGCTTGCTATGTTAGAATATTGTCGGGTCTTCAATTCTTGTGAATTTCGAGGACGAAATTTTTCAAGGAGGAAAGACTTGTAAGCCCCTGTTTTTCAAAATTTTATTAATTAGTGTTTATTAATTTTTAATGTCAATTTTAGCCTTAAAATAATTATTAGAATTTTTAGGAATTTTTCTATAATTTTTAAATGAGTTTTTAAGTAGAAAAATATTAATTTGTAATTTTCTAAATTGTTTTAATATGGTTTTGTAATTTTTAGAATTGTTTTTATATCAGTATGCAATTTATTTAATTGTTAATATATTAGTTTGCAATTATTAAGTTGTTATAAGTTGCGGAGTGCAATTTTTTATTTACATTTAGACCCCGTTAGGACTTGTTTGTAATTTCTAAACTACCAAGGACCTAAGGGCTAAATTCCTACCCACCCCCGACGACTGCCCCGACTGCCCCGACGACCGCCACGCCGCCCTGCCCCCGCCATTCCCGGCTATCCCGACCGACGTTAAGCCCCTATTTAAACCCCTGCAGCCCTCCGACCTAGCCACGACCACCACGACGCACCACAGCCCCCCAACCACCCTGTTCTTCCCCAAAAACCCTAGCCCTAACCCTAACTCCGGCCATCTACCCAGCGCCGCCCCCACGTCGAGGACCACCGCCCGTAACCACCCTCACTCGCTTCGCCGTACTGAGCCGCGCCCAGCACCACCGGAGCGCCGCGACGTCAACGCCTCCGCCGCCCGCCAGCCCCTTCGAAAACACCCTCAACCGTCGGACACGTGAGTAGCGGGACCCGAATCGTGTCGTGCGTGTCTCGTCTTCACACACGAGACTCGCCAGGACACGACGAACTTAGTGCTGTGCTCGGACACACGAGACTGAGCTCGTACGTGTCGTGCATAGCGTGGACACGTGGATACCTGTGTCCTTAACTGTCTGGACACAGGACCGATATTTTAATTTTTATATATATTGTAAACCTAAACTCTAACCCTAACACTGAGCTCGGGCTGACCCCCTGGCCAGCCCGACCCAACTCAAACCCGACCCCCCGCTGGGCCGAGTTCGAGTCCCCCCCCTGTGTGTGCTGCTATTTCTTTTCCTTTTTCTTTTTCTTTTTCTTTTCTTTTTGTTTTTATATATAATTATATATATATGTATACATATATTTGTATATATATATATATATATATATATATATTATTATACATACTATTTTATGTATATATGTATATATGCTGTTTATATATATATATATATATTTTTTAATATGCTGTTTATATATATATATATATGCTGTTTATATATATATATATATATATATATATATATATATATATATATATATATATATATATATATATATATATATATATATATATATATATATATATATATACTTCATTTTAGTACTTTATAAATATATATATATGTATGTATGTATATATATGTATTTATGTACATATATGTATATGTATATATTTCTTGTGTGTATATTTTCATGGTTAGTAAATATTATATATATATATATATATATATATATATATATATATATATATATATATATATATATATATATATATATATATATATATATATATATATATATATATATATATATATATATATATATTGTATTTATATACATATATGTATATATATATTTTCATGTGTATATATATATATTATTATGTATACACTTTATAATTAAGTGTTTTCTTATATATATATATATATATATATATATATATATATATATATATATATATATATATATATTTGTATATATATATATATATATACTTTATAAATTAAGTATTTTTCCTTATATATATATATATATATATATATATATATATATATATATATATATATGTACCTTTAAAACATATGTATGTATATTTTTACTATGCATAATTTTACCATATTAAAATAATAATATTTATTTTGCCCTATTACCAAATTGTATTTTTAGTGTATTTAAATTACTGCAACCATTTGGTGTCCAAGCCTAGCATGGGTTTTGGGCCCAAATGTGTTTTCACACATTCAAGACCTGTACAAGTCATATTGGACTTGATTCATGGCCTTGGGTCCTGTATTTGAACTTTGGTTCAAATTATATACATGGACAAAATATGCAGATAATTAATTATTTAATTTTAATAGTGTGTAATGCTGTTTTTGATTTTCTAAAAATACTTAAAGTATTGTTAAAATTCTGGAAAAATAGTATTTAAATACTATGTTACTTTAACTAATTTAGTATAATTTTTATAGTATTTAATTTACTGTTTTGCCACTAGTTTGGCATATGAAACCAAAACTCATTTTCTGTACACTTAGGAAAACTAATTTTTATTAAATACTAGTACTGGTTAATAAATTCCAGAAAAATTATAATAAATTTCTATGATTAACAAGGATCACTTTGATACCTTACTTTAAGAAAAACTAGGGTTTTTGTCTATCTCTAAAATTGTTAGAACACAATGGTCTTTTGATTTAATTATTGATTAATTACGACTTGTAGCTTTTTGTGTTATTTTGAGTTTAAGCCGTGTTGAACCTCACCCCTCACTAGTGTAAAGACCCTAGAAAGTTAGTTAAAGTAGTGTGTCACCCCACATTGGTCTCCTACGCCAAAGTCATCATTTTGGCTAGGTGCCCAGTCACAAGTCGCGTTTCACCAATTAGTGTCCTAGTGTTTTAGCTTAGTGTAAAAGCTAAGTTATTGTATTTACTTCTACAGTGACGAGTTACCGGACATCCATAGCACTGTTATCGCAGCTTGTTTCGTTTTGCTTTGCTAGAGGCAAGTACTTTCTACGAACTTTACATACTGCTAGAACAATAAACTGCGACTTACCAACCATGTTAAATGCTGATCCTTGGGGTAGCAAGTTAGAACTTTACATGTTGTATTACTTTCAGTCTCTACCATGTTTAGGACAGTATCTCATATCTCTCACATGCTTTATATCGTTCTCGTATCTCCCACATGTTATTACTGTTTTCATATCTCTCACATGTTTAAAATAACGGGTTAAGGGAAAACTGCTAGTAGTGTACGTGATCATGACCCCCTTCTCCGTATGTATTTACCACACTCGGAGACATTCTATATGTAACCTTGCCGTAGGTTCTGATCTCGCGTTTGTGTATGGATATACACCGATGTCGTTCGTGCACGTATGTGCATGCCAGAAAAACTTGATATGTGCTGCTGTACATCCTATTCACCTATTGACCGATTCACGTACATGCTACAGTTTTAAACTTTTAAACTATATGTTATCATTCCTAAAAAGAACCAATTAAACCATGATATGCCATGATTCCAGTTTATTACATTCCTGTTCATGCTTTGTATATTTAGTTTGCTAGAAAACAGTACTTGCTCCCGTCCTGACAGGATAACGTTGTAGGTATACTTACTGAGGAGGAGTTGCTCTGTGATTCGTATTATGGAGTCACTGCCGAGGACCCGGTTTTGCCATACGAGGATGTTCTGCGGGGAGACTCGTCTAGTTTGCGTAGTCACTTGGGATACTTAGTGTAGTCATCATGTATTAGACTACGTATTTTGTAACTGGACATGTATCCAGTTTTACATTTCAGACTTGTACTTTGGACTTATTTCTATATATGAGATGACTTTTGTGTTTGGAGCATTTATGATTCTTCTTCACTTATAGAACTGTTAGCACATTTAGTCTTATCTTGTTATCTCTAGAACAGCTTACTGCGCTTTATCTTAAGCGTAGGCTGGACATGGCTCGGCCCGGCCCAACAATTTGGGTAACGGGTCGTGACAGGTGCTAAGGGTTGGGCCTCCCAATTTCTAGATTCTAGATTGTAGAAACTCGTTTTGTAGTATAGTAAGTCCCAATTTGGAGCCAAACTTTCTAGATTCTAGACTTTATATTATTTTTTTCCTACATTAATTTTTGACCACACAATCTTTGGGACCGGAGCTCACTTTATCATTTTCTACTATTCTCATACAAATTCAACCCGTTCTACATTTACCTTTTTTTTTAAATTTTGGACCCCAAATTGTATTTGACAGTCCCAACTACTAATGATGCCCTAACAGTCGAACGCAAAAAGTACAATGTTGATGTATGCAATTCGTAGTTAAGAATGTATCATAAAAATTCCAATTTGAGCATATATTAATGTGTTGAATATACATGCATTTGAATTCAAAAAAATTGCTCTAGAGGACTCAATTTAAACGAAATTGCTTGTAAAGTAACAAGTATGAAAAATTTACAAATAAAGGAACATTCAGCCAGTCCGTCTGGCTGAAATCATGCTGGTTCGGGTTGGGAGGGGGCACGGGTTTTTTTTTTTTTTTTTTGTGGTTTGTTTTGTTTTGTTGTGTGGTTTGTTTTATTTTTTTGTGTGTGTGGTTGAGGTGGGGCTTGGGTAGTAGTGTTCGTCACATTTGGGATGACGAGGGGACTTCTCAATGGGTGCATTTATTAATTATTTTTGCTTATCAGAAATAAAAAATTATATTCTATGCATCAAAATATCGATCAAAAAATGTTCTAAAACAACCTACTACCCAAACCTACCCCCTTCGTCCCTCCTTCCCAACCACACACACAACACACACAAAAATACCGAACACTACTAGTCAAACCCCTCCCCAACCACACACACAAAAAAAAAACCACACTACAAAAAAACAAAACAAACCACGTGCCCCCTCCCTAACCCGAACCAGCATGATTTCAGCCAGACGGATTGGCAGAAATTGGACAATTTCTGCCAGTTGGTCTGGCTGAATGTTCCTTTATTTGTAAATTTTTCATACTTGTTAATCTACAAGGAATTTTGTCTAAATTGAGTCATCTAGAGCAAATTTTCTGATTTGAATTGAGGGTCTGCTAGGATTGAGGGTTAAGAGAGTTAAGTGAGGAAAAATTAAGTGAGAGGAAAATAAAATCATATTTGGTTTGAGGGTGGGAGTTTAGGAGGGAGGGTTAAGTGAGAGTCTATTTCACCCTCCTTTGTCTATTTTTTTAACCTCCCAAATCGGAGGATTAACGAGGGGGATTGAGGATTTTGTTTAAAAAGTCATAAATATCCCTTATTTGTTCTATAAAATATTATAATTTTCTCTCTATTTTTTCTTGTTTTCAACATGTTGCTACGTACTTTCCTAATTTGTGAAGATATTTTGACAAGTTCTATTCAAAACTTCAATCAAATTTAATTTTAGGCTTAATTGCACTTTGATACCCTCAACTATTTCAGTAATTCAACTTAATACCTGAACTATTTTTTAAAATTACCCCCCCAACCCACACCCACCCTCCGGCCACCCGTTCCCGCACCCCTCTTCCTCCCCTCCCGCCCCCCCTTCCGGCCACCCGCCCCCGCCCCTCCCCCCTCCAGCAACCCCCAGCTTGTCACGCCCCACTCCCGTGGGAGCGATCGTCCTCGCTAAGGCGTGATGTCGCACGAGCCTAGATTGCGCTCGTACAAGGCGGGTTCCATAACGGCCGATTTCAGCGGCTGCGACGGGGTCGTCGCACAGAAGTCCCAAGCAGAGACAGTGAATAATAGCAGCGGAATTTAGAAAGCAAAACATAAGTCATTGCAAAATACTATTTTATTGATATTGAAACAAAGGTTACAATGGGGCACAAGGCCAAGATTACAAGTCTCTCAAGCTCACTCAAGCTCACTCATCTCACATTACAAGTCACTCAGCTCTCTCTCATGTCTCAATACAAGTCTTGAACCAGCGGAAGCTTCAGAAGGCAACGTCCATACATTATGTCCTGTATAAGTCTTGAATACATGCGGCCGCACGCTTCGAATTGCCAAGGAACTCCGTGCCTCGACGCATCCAAGCGAGCTCCGCGCCACGAGCTTCTACCTGTGCCTGCACATGAAAACTATGTGGGTGTCAGTACTCAACTGTACTGGTGGAATGAGCTCCTCGGCCACCCATACAAAACCAACACGTTAATTTACTTTGTGTGTAACCTAGCCCCTTTATGATTGTCTTTCTACTCTTTCCTTAGGATCGATTTTAGGACAGACGCATTGGCCTATTTTATGTCTCAAGACCATTTCGTGCTTGCAACGCAACATCAACTCAACAACGTTAATCTATCAAGTCGTGCTTGCCTTACGGCTTAAAATCAGAGACGCAACTACGCGATAAGACTCCATTTTCGTGTGACAGTGCTATAAGTCCTTGTTGAGGCCGTGCCTCGCAACTCAATGAGACTCAATCATATCGCCGCCTCGCGGCCCTTGCCGTCCCGCGACCCTTTGCTACTAAATCTTCAACTGACCCAATCAAGACTTGTGGGTTAGGTGTCACTCGACCGACTTTGCCTTGCGGCCTTTCTTGACTTAGACTCAAGACAACTCACATCCAAACTATGCAACTTATATGCCGACAACATAAGACTCGACGCCACATCTCGTGTCGAAGCACGTCGCCTACGTTGCAACCAAATCTTAGGCCCAACATTTTGTGTTCCAACTATACTCACACATTCAACTCGACTTCCTTGATATACTACACTCAATACTCGACTCAATCCAAAGGCATACATGCAGATTGCCGCCCATGCCGACTCATCTATATGAACTAGTCACTAGCGTCCAGCGCTATAATGGACTCCTTTTGAGCTTTTGATTAGACGGACGCTCCTTGCCAGTACGAGTAGCTAGCTTCGCTGCAAGTTTTCGCTAACCCGTGCGGTCATCCAACACAGCTACGAATGTCTCAATCGCAACGCTTCCCATGGGCCGCCTGGGTCGCCGTTCGAGAAACAGTTTATTTTACTTTATACAAGTTGTCCAATGACCATGCAAGACTCGACTCGAACTGACGTCTCACACAGTCAATCTACTTCTAATGTTACCATCTCTTTCAGGGCTAAGTTCAATACTTTTCACATCTGAGACCTTGCCTCAGCGACCCAGTCGCGAGCATTCTTCTTTCTTGCCTTAACGACCCAGTCGCGAGCATTCTTCTTTCTTGCCTCGACGACCCAGTCGTGAGCATTCTTGTTTCTTGCCCTATCATTTCACTCAACTCAAGAACAACTATTGAAATACTTTCCAAACTCAATGAATCATCCGTGGCCCGTGCCTTAAATACTAAGTCCGTGACATCATGTCTTAAACCAACTTAAAACACTATGTGACACCACCGCCCAAGTCATACTCTATATGATGGGCCTTACGATCGGGAGACTATGTGGTTATACCCAGCCGTAGAACTCATAGGACCGTGCCTGCTACTACTCCTGATATCTTAACGTAACTTGCCTAACTTACTTTGCAACAACTTGACGAGCAAAGGCTGCGTCAAGCTTTGCGTCGTGGGAACGTGCCGTGCACGCGTTCGACTTTGAACAACCAAGTTATTTGGGGTGCCTAGACTTATGCCACAAGTCGTACAATACAACTTAACCCGTCGGCGAGCAGAGGCTATGCCACGTCTTGGGCGAAGAGACCGTGCATGCTTTATAAAGCATTTATGCGGGCGACGCCTATGAATTTGGCTAACTCTTAGCTTATGGCGAAGACCAACTTTTTCTTCTCCCAAGCCATAGGACGAAGGACCGAGTGTCATTTTCAAAGCACGCCGTGCACCAACTCTAAGCCGACCGTTGGACCTTTCCATATTCTAACTCAATTCGACCCGTCGGGATTATTTCCTTTAGCTATGTGGATTCGTCTCTTTTATTATCAAGCCTACTTGTGCAAGTTGAAAACATGCGATTTATTATGTGAAGGCTAAGATGAGGCAAGTTCACCAAAACTACCCTACCTGAGCGAGCGGTCGCCTCGACCGAGCGATGTCTTCATGCAGCCGTTGCAAGGCTAAGTCCGAACGTCGTCGGCATTTCGATTCCACCGATTGACTGAGCGGGACGGGGCACTACATATCATACACCACTCAGAAAAAGTTTCGTCCTCGAAACTAACTGAGTACTTACTCATCGACTTATCACTCGAATGCTCAACGACCCTCGCACATATTTCTCCTATGCATTTTCCAAATCCGAGCCACGCTCGTGCTACTATCAATCTTTCCTTTAATATGATTTCAAAATCCTCGACACTTTTCCATTCCTCAAGTCTCACTTGATTCAACGTATCACTTAGTTGGATCGTGCACATATTCCTGGTGTCCCCAAAATACATATATTTTAGCCAAGCCTCGTGATAGAGAATCCCCCATCACCACTCGAGTCGGATCGTGCACATATTCGGGCGTCCCTGATATACGTGCATGTCAACCGAGCCTCGTGAGTGGTGCCTCCACAAATCCTACCACTTCGTACTCGGACGTTTGCCTAACCGCTAGGCTATGTCTTTCCGTCAGTATTGGAATCATAGTTCCCAAACAACAATATCCACACTGACCCCATCCTAAGGTCAAACCAAGTTGGTAGTACGGGGTTTTCTACCCAAGCTCGCATCACTCCGATTTCTAAACTTCGAGCATAGATCTCCTACACACATCCCAATATTCGTCGCACGGGATCCGAGTCATTCAGCAAAGCCATCCTATGATAAGTCACGTTTCAACCAACTCCTTGACGTATCAATATTGCTCGTCCAATAAACCATCTTGCATAGTCTATCTTTCGAACACGTTCGACATAATCCGCCTATCAATCCTTCCAAGTCAAGCACGCTATGACACAATTTAGTTGCTAACCAAAATTTCACATTCCACATTTCCTAAGTCATCTATTCTAATTCACGTAATCGATCATAAGGTCGTCTACCTTAACAATATGTTGCGCCCCGATCTCACGCGAGTCAGATTATCCACGGTGGGCATGAATCACCATGCACGCTCCCGCGGGATAATCATCATCATCGGGACGTAACTCTTATTCGAGTCTAGACTAATTCATTCTCGATGCACGGATTGGACCTACTCAATCCTCAAGTTTATTTCATTCATCAATCGTAAGTCCTAACATCCTCAATTTTCCTTCGCATCAAACCGATAAGTCGAGACAATCAAAGTTGCCGCATTCTGATTTTCCGAGTTCGATCATTCTCGCGACATGAATTACCATGTCAGCGCTCATGCGAAACAATCGCCCCAAATCCAACACAACGCATGTGCGAGGCTGGAGTTGCGCTCGCGCAAGACAAGAATGTCGACGCTGTGGTTATCCGCGTAACCCTCAATACACAATCATTTTCATCCTGCATTCATCTCAATCAAAATCCTAAGTATAGCATCCAACCGAATAATAACACTTGCACGATCGTCATTCGCCGAGTCAGAGTACCCCCGAGTTGTCTCATATCTATCTTTGATACGCCTCAATACCATCGACGATTTGCGTAACCTGACGATCTTCCTTTGCAATAAGTTCTGAATCGTGCGAATGATGCTATCGTCCGACTTGGATAATCTCCTCGACATTCAATTCAAGTTCGATAATTATCCCTCAAATTATTTACAACATCAATTTTCTCAATCCCAATTTTGCGTATTATTTATCCGTCTATCTTAAGTCATCGAGCAACATTCATTCCAATCCTCAGAGTCATTTTGTAACTTCAAAATCAAAACCTTCATGCACGCTGTCTACCTGTCGTGCTAACTTTTCGTATACGATCCGTATCAATTTCCTTGATCAAGTCATCCATTCGCTATGCCTTAACTTTTTTTCGATTCAGTTTCACCTACGCAATCATCTCGCGTTTCATACTTCGCACAATCTTCAATCCCGTGCACGTTCCGTGCGCGTCAATTTCTAAGTTGTTCGAATCGACTCATCAAAATCTTCCATACTATATTTTGCTCAATCATATTCAATCTAAGACTTTACATCCATGCGACGCTTGCTGATAGACTCATCGACACCCCTCACCCTCAATCGATCGACCGACATCCCTGAGGCTATCGCATATACCACTCAGGGATGAAGTCATTTATCAAATCCTCAACTATCATTCGAATCAAAATCCACTTCTTCAAATTTTCTGTTCGAACCATTCCTCAATTTTCAAGCACGCTCATCTATATCGCACCGACGTTGTCGTCGTTCGATAGTACCCCTACTAATAGTCGTCTCACTTTACTCAATTGAGTTAAACTCATTCTTGCTCGATACTATTCAATTTCCGCACTCGACTTTTCTAAGGTCGATACAACTTTGGTGTATATGCCCAACCCGACTTAGCCAACCGTGCTTACGCAAACCATCTTTTTGTTTCTTTTCAAAAATTATTCTCTTACGTTTTGTAAAATAGATAGACTTATTGTATGGACATCCGTGGGACATTTGAGAGAGAGCGCACCAACGATATTAAATTTGCGAAAGCAACATTTCGGAGTTTACGGAAACAACGGAGTTAAAGAATTCAATTGATAGTCCAAAGACATAAAGCCGTGCTCTGATACCATTATGTCACGCCCTGCTCCCGTAGGAGCGATCGTCCTCGCTAAGGCGTGATGCCGCACGAGGCTAGATTGCACTCGTGCAAGGCGGGTTCTATAACGGCCGATTTCAGCGGCTGCGACGGGGTCGTCACATAGAAGTCTCAAGCAGAGACATTGAATAATAGCAGCAGAATTTAGAAAGCAAAACACAAGTCATTGCAAAACACTCTTTTATTGATATTGAAACAAAGGTTACAATGGGGCACAAGGCCAAGATTACAAGTCTCTCAAGCCCACTCAAGCTCACTCATCTCATATTACAAGTCACTCAGCTCTCTCTCATCTCTCAATACAAGTCTTGAACCAGCGGAAGCTTCGGAAGGCGACGTCCATACATTATGTCTTGTATAAGTCTTGAATACATGCGGCCGCACACTTCGAATCACCAAGGAACTCCGTGCCTCGACGCATCCAAGCGAGCTCCGTGCCACGAGCTTCTACCTGTGCCTGCATATGAAAACTATGTGGGTGTCAGTACTCAACTGTACTGGTGGAATGAGCTCCTCGCCCACCCATACAAAACCAACACGTTAATTTACTTTGTGTATAACATAGCCCCTTTATGATTGTCTTTCTACTCTTTCCTTAGGATCGGTTTTAGGACAGACGCCTTGGCCTATTTTGTATCTCAAGACCATTTCGTGCTTGCAACGCAACATCAACTCAACAACGTTAACCTATCAAGTCGTGCTTGCCTTACGGCTTAAAATCAGAGACGCAACTACGCGATAAGACTCTATTTCCGTGTGACCGTGCTATAAGTCCTTGTTGAGGCCGTGCCTCGCAACTCAATGAGACTCAATCATATCGCCGCCTCGCAGCCCTTGCCGTCTCGCGGCCCTTTGCTACTAAATCATCAACTGACCCAATCAAGACTTGTGGGTTAGGTGTCACTCGACCGACTTTGCCTTGCGGCCTTTTCTGACTTAGACTCAAGACAACTCACATCCAAACTTTGCAACTTATATGCCGACAACATAAGACTCGACGCCACATCTCGTGTCGAAGCACGTTGCCTACGTTGCAACCAAATCTTAGGCCCAACATTTTATGTTCCAACTATACTTACACATTCAACTCGACTTCCTTGATATACTACACTCAATACTCGACTCAATCCAAAGGCATATATGCGGATCACCGCCCATGCCGACTCATCTATATGAACTAGTCACTAGCGCCCAGCGCTATAATAAACTCCTTTTAAGCTTTTGATTAGACGGATGCTCCTTGCTAGCGCGAGTAGCTAGCTCTGCTGCAAGTCCCCGCTAACCCGTGCGGTCATCCATTACAGCTACGAATGTCTCAATCGCAACGGTTACCATGGGCCGTCTGGGTCGCCGTTCGAGAAACAGTTTATTTTACCTTGTACAAGTTGTCCAATGACCATGCAAGACTCGACTCGAACTGACGTCTCACACAGTCAATCTACTTCTAGTGTTACTATCTCTTTTAGGGCTAAGTTCAACACTTTTCACATCTGAGACCTTGCCTCGGCGACCCAGTCGTGAGCATTCTTCTTTCTTGCCTTGACGACCCAGTCGCGAGCATTCTTCTTTTTTGCCTCGACGATCCAGTCGCGAGCATTCTTCTTTCTTGTCTATCATTTTACTCAACTCAAGAACAACTATTGAAACACTTTCCAAATTTAATGAATCATCCGTGGCCCGTGCCTTAAACACTAAGTCCGTGACATCGTGTCTTAAACCAACTTAAAACACTATGTGACACCACCGCCCAAGTCATACTCTATATGACGGGCCTTACAATCGGGAGACTATGTGGTTATACCCAACCGTAGAACTCATAGGGCCATGCCTGCTACTACTCATGATAGCTTAATGTAACTTGCCTAACTTACTTTGCAACAACTTGACGAGCAAAGGCTGCGTCAAGCTTTGCGTCGTGGGAACGTGCCGTGCACGCATTCGACTTTGAACAACCAAGTTATTTGGGGTGCCTAGACTTATGCCACAAGCCGTGCAATACAACTTAACCCGTCGGCGAGCAGAGGCTTTGCCACGCCTTGGACGAGGAGACCGTGCATGCTTTATGAAGCATTTATGCGGGCGACGCCTATAAATTTGGCTAACTCTTAGCTTGTGGCGAAGACCAACTTTTCCTTCTCCCAAGCCACGGGACGAAGGATCGAGTGTCATTTTCAAAGCACGCCGTGCACCAACTCTAAGACGACCGTTGGACCTTTCCATATTCTAACTCAATTCGACCCGTCGGGATTATTCCCTTTAGCTATGTGGATTCGTCTCTTTTATTGTCAAGCCTACTTGTACAAGTTGAAAACATACAATTTATTATATGAAGGCTAAGATGAGGCAAGTTCACCGAAACTATCCCACCTGAGCGAGCGGTCGCCTCGACCGAGCGATGTCTTCATGCAGCCGTTGCAAGGCTAAGTCCGAACGCCGTCGGCGTTTCGATTCTACCGATTGACTGAGTGGGACGGGACACTACACAGCTCCCCCCTTCTACCTCGCCCGCACCCCCTCCCGGCTCCCCCCCTCCGGCCGCCTGTACTCACCCCCCTCCGCCCCCTCCCCCTCCGGCCGCTCGTACCTCCACCCGTGCCTCCTCCTCGCGCACCGCCGGAGGGAAGGAGGGGGCATCGACTGCCGGAGAGGGAAAGGGGGAGCATCGCCGGAGAGGGAGGGGGGCATCGCCGGAGAGGGAGGGAGGAAGCATGGGTAGAGAGAGAGAGAGCGCCAATGGTATTTTGGAATTTTTTTTTTGTTTTAGGTATTAAGTTGAAAAACTAAAATAGTTGAGAGTATCGAGTTGTATAGTACAAAAGTTTAGGGTATTAAGTTGAAAAACTGAAATAATTGAGGGTATCAAAGTGCAATTAAGCCGTAATAAGGTTATTTTGGTAACTATCATATTTATTAATTCTGCTCTCACTCAAAACCTTCAATCCAAGCAAGAGTTATCAAACACTACCCACTTAACTCTCCTTCCAATCCAAACAAGATTCTAAGTATTGACTCTATTTTTCCTCACTTAACTCTTCCTCATTTAATCCCACTTAACTCTGCTTATTTTTTTCGCTCAATCCAAGCAGACCCTGAATGCTTTTAAAAGGCAGAAAAGTTCTCATACTGATGAATTAAAACATTCTCTTACGCGAATAATAAGTAGAAAATGTCATATATATATATATATATATATATATAAAATTTGAAACTGCCAACGATGAACACGATGTCTTCTTCCAGGTGAACTAGAAGGAGCACAAGTCCATGTGTTATAGTTTGAATGTCCATGTTCTTTCCTCTTTTAGTAACTATAAGGAGCTCACGGTGGCGTTGTAGTTTCAGCTGCACTAAAGGAGCCACTGTAGGTTTTTTTTTTCTTCTTTCTTTTCAAATGACTATGGATTGAGTAAATATAGGTATTATGGTAATTATATTCATTTTTCTATGGGGACACACATATGTTTATATTCATTTTTCTATGGGGACACACGTATGTATGTGTAGGAATCATGTGAGGGTGAATAGGGTCAAACTTACTAATCAAGCACAAACACGATTGCTAATAGGCAGTTTAAAAATTAAATGTGCAAGAGAAAAAAGCAATAAGAATTCCGATATCCAATATATCATGGTATCCTTCACGAGGCACTCTGATCCCGAAACTTTTTCCGACTTTAATCCACCATTATAAAAATAGTTACACCACGAACTTTGATTCAAAGGCTCGTCGACTTCTTACACAAGAGATTAATTTGATCTGAAGGCTCTTTGACTTCTACACAAGCTTTGATCTGAAGGCTCTTTGACTTCTACACAAGCTTTGATCTGAAGGCTTGCTCTTCAACCTTTTACATATAGGTTTTGATCCAAAAGCTTTCATTTGTCTGTCCACAAATTGTGTTAGAGTATTATTAAGTTGTAAAAAGAGTATATATCTTAAATTAAGTTAAATATTGCTATTTAAATTATTATGACTTAACATTTAAATAATTAAATGAAAGGATATTGTCGAGTTAATAAGTTGTACCCCCTATGGTTTGTACGTATTTTGGTAACTGTTTCCGTTGTTTTAAAAATAAAGAACACCCCCTTGTTTATAGAGTTAATTAGTTGCACTCCCTTGGTGCATAGAAGAAAATAAGTAAAAAATTAAGCAGCCGGGGGTGTTCTTTGTTTTTAAAATAACAGAAACAGTTACCAAAATACGTACAAACTATAGGAGAGTATTTATAAATAATTCGATATTGTTATATTTGAATAATCATTTTCGACATATCTATTTTGAACAAAAGATTTGATTTTAACAAAATATGATCTCTTTTTGAATTACGACTTTTAACTTTTTGCATGAGGGGATATATTGATAAGCAATTGTGTACATTTCAATCGATTGCTCAATAAAAAAAGATAAATTATTCATCCGGCTATAGTAAATGACATATCTATACCTAAATAAGTTATATTAATAAGAAGAGGGGATTATTTTTAAAGAGAAATTTTGAGTGGCACCCCACTTTATTTTATCATATTTAAGGTGCACCTCACAAGTTTGCACAAATGTAAGTTATCTCCCACTTTTGACGAATTCCGTCATTCTTTAACGGTGAACTCCTTTGACCCTTTTTTTGACAAAAATATCCTCTTCTCTACCCGAGCCCCCTCTCCATGACATCTCCGCTGCGCGCGTGCCTCCGTCGGCTGCCGCCCACGACCCGGCCCACCCCCGCGCCCCTCTCTACCTGTCACGCCCCAGAACCAGAATACTGGAGAGCGGGGGCGAACATAACCAGCTACGTATATTGAAATAGAATCCACCTCGCTATACGGTCACGGCTGTCTAGATATGAGGGTTTACTACAAGCCAACGGTCTCTTAAGGTCAAGCCTATTGTCTCAATCTCAAGCAAGTAATATAGTTACAAGATGTTAGACCACCAAATATACAATAAAAGGCGTCCCAAATATTATATATTGGATGATCATGAAGCTAGTCGTACAAAATGTCAAGACTAGCAAGAGTTCAGTCATACATGATCAACCCTAGGATTTGTTAATCATGTTACAGCCCGTAGGCAGACAGTAAGTAAATATGCATCGAGCTAACAGGTGCTCGTCGGCTAAACGCCTCAAAAGAATAATTTTACAATGTAGTGAGCGAATCAAAAAGGAAAACCCACTCGTAGCCCGGGTTCCGTCTAGTCGCCACCATTGGGCTGAAAGTTCGGTAGATCCTCGGGTGCTGCTCCAAAATCTGGCCACACAAAACCAGCTGGGTCAAACCCCAGAAAGAGCAAGTGCCACAAAGGAGGCCAGGAAATAAGAACAAAAGCCAGCATATCAGAACATAAGGAATAGAAGAAAAGTACAAGTAATAAAGAGTACAACAAGACAATAAACGACTAGGGTCGTAGAACCATTCCAGGAGCCAGGTTACAACCCTTAAACCAAACAAGGACCGGAGTTGTAAACCTTCGCCTGAACAGCACTTGTCTCTACCCATTTATCGTTAAAGATAAGTAAAACAATCATGTTCAGGAGTACCAGGTACAGGGACTAGACGAGACTTAAACAAGGCTGGACACCATCCATTCACAAGCGGCCAAGCAAAACTACGGCTTACTACTTTAACTAACTAGGGTTATCACAAGCCTAATTACTAACAAGATGCAAATGAGAATTTTCCAGTCCCAAGCCCTGCAGACTATCCAGTTATCCTTCCGCGGGTTGAGAGTATGGTTGGGTACATCGCCCAGGAGACGATATACCCTTAGGTGGCTTAGAGGGTACAACACATGACAGTGTGCTGGAAATATGCCCTACTCATCGGCAGGCTACAAGTCCAATTTAAGCGCCCAGATAACGAGATCGCCTGTGACCGAAAATTCTCCATGAACTACAGTTTGATCTAGTAATTAACCTAACCCATATTCAGTACGAATCCCTGACCGTGGTAACCAGGAAGTCACGTCCTAGACATGATGCGAGACAAGACAAGTGGATTGCACAAGGCAGCAAGAATGAACACCCACGGCGTCAGAGTTGATTATACGAGTCAAGTTAGCCATCGCAATAGCATCAAGTCAAGTTAAGTTACAAGTTACAGGTTTACAAGTTACAAGTCAGGAGTGCGCCGCCACGGGCCACTATCAAGTTATCCAGTTGCAAAGGTTAATTATGAATCACAGGTTACGAGTTAAGAGCGCACCCCATCGGGTCACTATCAAGAAGATCAGAAAGCACTAGGATCATAAATCACAAAATTCACGAAAACCGTACTAGTCATAAGCAAAACATCAAAAACCGTGTCAGGTCGTGTTGGGTCAAGACAGTCGTGTTGTGTGGAACAAGATCTCAAGACTCCAATCCACAAAAGAGAAGCCAAGTTCAAGGAATAAAACTAAACCATCATGGGCAAGTAGGTTGCGCTGGGGTTAGATTGCGCTAGGGTCGAACTGCGCATGAGTTGAACTGCGCAGGAAATGAACTGCGCATGAGTTGAACTGCGCAGGAAATGAACTGCGCATGAGTTGAACTGTGCAGGAAATGAACTGCACATGGCCTTGCGCTAAAGTGCGCTGGCCGAGGGTCATTTTCTCCATCAGGCCGAGGAAAAACCCCAAGAACTCCAAATTTCCAAATCTCATAACTTAGCCAATTCAAAACGAAATTTAGATTTTTAAAGTTCTAACTTGTGTAAAATTGAATTCTCTTCCACATGGAAGCCTCAAAACAAGGAAAAATCTAAGTTTAATAGATCAAAACCAAAAAAAAACCAAAAATGATTAAAACTTAGATCTAAAAAAATGGAAGCTCCAAATCACAAAATGCTAAGTTCTAATGTTGTTCATCATGGCCTAATCTAGCTAATGGGCAAATAAAATAGGGTTCCTATTTGGTGGCAAGGTGCACTTGCTTATGGTGTTGGTGGAGGAAGGAAGAAGAAGATGAAGAAAATTAATGGAAGTTATGAGGAGAGAGAAAATTATGTGAGATTTTAATGAGGGATGGTGTGTTGTGTTGAGGGTGGAGGCTAACTAAAGTAGTCCAATGCAAACCAAACCAAACCAAACCAAATCCTTCTCCACAAATATTAAAACCATGCCAGGTCCAAAAACCCAATTTACGAGAAAACCAAAATCTACAAGTCGAGCCAAATTACAATTACAGGCCAAAATTTGAAAAAATAAAATACAGGTCCGAAATACATATAAGCCTAACTAAAATACGTATTCTAAAATACGGGCATTACAACTCTACCCACCTTAAAAGAATTTTGTTCTCGGAATTTAAATCAAGATGCTTAGAGGTGTAAGAGCCAGCTATGCTATCCACAAATAAGCTAGACTAAGCAAACAATCAAACAATCATACATACAAGCAAGGGATGGAAAGCATAAGGCATAAGAAGGACATTATACCTTACGAGTCAAACAAGTCAGGATATCGCGATCGGATGTCGTCCTCACGCTCCCACGTTGACTCACCTAGAGAGTGATGACCCCAAGCAACACGGACTAAGCTAATAGTCTTGTTCTTGAGTATCTTTTCTCTCCGGTCCAATACAGATACGGGCCTCTCCTCATACGAAAGGTTGGTACCAACAACCAGTTTCGAATGGTCCAGGATATGGCTCGGGTTCGGGATGTACCGTCGTAATTGGGACACATGGAATACATCATGTACCTCACTTAGCGACGGCGGAAGAGCGAGACGATAGGATACATCTCCTACTCGCTCCAGGATATCGAACGGCCCTATATACCTAGGACTAAGCTTTCTCCGTACGCCAAAGCGAATGATGTCGCGGTTAGACGAGATCCTAAGGAATACATGGTCGCCGATAGCAAACTCTAAGGGACGCCGATGAGCATCAGCCCAATGGCGCTGGCGATCTTGGGCCACTCGAAGACGATCTCTGATTCTTCTGACCACTTCAACTGTCTGGGCAATTATTTCTGGACCAAGCATCTGCCTTTCTCCAACATCATCCCAAGCTAACGGAGATCTGCACTTCCTATCATACAGTGCCTCGAACGGAGCCATCTGAATACTGGCCTGGAAACTATTGTTGTACGAGAACTCCACCAGGTACAAGTGATCCTCCCATGATCCACCGAAGTCAAAGGTACAAGATCTCAACATATCTTCAAGAGTTTGGATTGTGCGTTCTGACTGGCCATCTGTCTGTGGGTGATAAGCTGAGCTAAACTGAAGGTGAGTTCCCAAACTCTCTTGCAGGCTACGCCAAAAGTGTGATATGAATTTCGAATCCCTGTCCGAGGTGATACTCACGAGCACACCATGAAGCCTGATAATCTGCCTGAGGTACATCTCTGCTAGTTGAGCCGTAGACTGCCCAACTCTGAACGGGAGAAAGTGAGCCACTTTCGTGAGCCTGTCAACTATAACCCAAATAGCATCTCGACCAGCTGAGGATCTAGGCAATCCAGTCACAAAATCCATGGTCACATGCTCCCACTTCTATTCTGGAATCGGCAAGGGCTGAAGAAGTCCAGCGGGCCTCTGATGTTCAGCTTTAACCTGCTGGCAAACCATACACCGAGAGACAAACCGGGCTATCTCCCTCTTCATGTCATTCCACCAGAAATGCTGACGAATGTCTCTATACATCTTCGTGCTACCGGGATGAATAGAATACTGTAAACTGTGAGCTTCTGCCATGACCTCCTGTTTGATATCTCCACTGGGTACACAAAGACGAGTGTCGTGTCGAAGTGTACCATCTTTATGAACGTACAATTCTGGCCTTCTTCCTGTCTCACACTCTTCTCTGAGTCGCTGAAGCTTGGAATCTGCTGACTGTGCCATCCGGATCCTCTCAACTATGCTGGACTGAACCTGTAGACTGGCCATCAACGCCACGTCGGTAGGAAGAACTACTTCAATTTCCATCTTCTGAAGATCTGCCAATAACTCTGGTTGCGCTGTTAGGAAATAAACTCCGGCTCTCCTGCTCAACGCATCTGCTACAACGTTGGCCTTCCCTGGGTGATACTGCAAATCCACATTATAGTCTACCAGTAGCTCGAGTCATCTCCTCTGACGCATGTTAAGGTCCTTCTGGGTGAAAACATACTTCAAGCTCTTGTGATCAGTAAATATCTCCACTCTGTCTCCGTACAAGTAGTGTCGCCAAAGCTTAAGCGCAAACACTACCACCGCCAGTTCCAAGTCGTGGGTCGGGTAATTTCTTTCATGATCACGAAGCTGTCGTGATGCATAAGCTATTACCTTCCTATGCTGCATCAAGACACACCCCAATCCTCTGCCTGAAGCGTCGCAATAAACTGTGAATCCTCCGATCCCATCTGGAAGGGTGAGAATGGGAGCCGTTATCAAACCTCGCTTCAACTTCTCAAATGATTCCTGACACTCTGCTGTCCAAGCAAACTGTACATCCTTGCGGGTCAACTGGGTCATCGGTGCCGAAATCCTTGCAAAATCTGAAACGAATCGCCGGTAGTAGCCGGCTAATCCAAGAAAGCTGCGAACCTCTGCCACTGAGCTAGGTACTGGCCACGTCTCGATAGCCACAATCTTCTGGGGATCTACTTCCACTCCTCCTCGGGTAATGATGTGACCCAAGTACGAAATACGATCGAGCCAGAACTCGCATTTACTGTACTTGGCGTACAACTGATGCTCTCTAAGCGTCTGAAGGACGATTCTGAGATGCTGCTCGTGCTCTGCCTCGCTCTTGCTGTAGACCAGGATGTCATCTAGGAACACGATCACGAACTGATCCAAGTAAGGCATGAAAATGCGATTCATGAGGTCCATGAATACGGCTGACGCATTGGTTGCTCCGAATGGCATAACAAGAAACTCCCAATGCCTATACCTCGATCTGAATGCTGTCTTCGGGATGTCCTGCTCTCTGACTCTGATCTGGTGGTATCCTGACCGCAAGTCTATCTTCGAGAACACTGAAGCCCTTTTGAGTTGATCAAACAAGTCATCTATCCTCGGGAGAGGGTATCTGTTCTTGATTGTCACTGAGTTTAAGGTACGATAATCTAGACATAATCTGGACATACCATCCTTCTTCTTCACAAGAAGCATCGGGGCTCCCCAAGGCGATCCACTAGTACGAATGAATCCCTTGGTCCTCAGTTCTTCAATCATTTTGTACAAAATCTCCAACTCTGAAGGTGCCATCCTGTAGACTCGCTCTGATACTGGTGCCGTCCCGGGGATCAAGTCTATAGTGAACTCGATCTCCCGCTCTGGCGGCATCCCTGGAAGTTCCTCTGGGAAGACATCTGGGAACTCTTCAACTATCCGGGGTAACTGCACTGCTGCTACTGCCATCCGCAATACTGGGGAAGATGGCTCCACTGCGCCTCTGGAAAATGAAAACTCTGGCTCGCCTGGAATACTAAAGACAACCCTGCCAACATGGCAGTCTATCCTAGCATAATGGTTCCTCAACCAATCCATGCCTAAGATACATCATAGTCTGCCATGGAAAACTCTATAAATCTAGCGGGGAACTCTCTACCGCTAACTACGATCCGACACGAGGAAAACACTCGATCTACTCCCACCAGACCATTACCAGTAAGTATATTGAGCCTTAATGATAATGACTCTGGCTCCAATCCTATCTGTATCGCGAATCGTGCAGACATGAATGAATGCGATGCACCAGAATCAAATAATACCGATACGGGAGAGGAGTTGACGAGAATAGTACCTGCCACTACCTCACCTGGTGCAACCTCTTCTTCCATAGTTATCATCATTGCCTGACCTTGTCCTCTGGCTGCGGGTCTTCTCTGCTGGAAACCTCTCTGCCTACTCTGTACTTGGGTCTGGGCGTACTGCTACTGGTTCTGCTGATGAAATGCCTGGGTCTGAGGCAACAATGGCCTCGGGTACTGCTGCTGCTGCATAGGTGCCGGTCCCCTAACCGATGGACTGGTTAGGTTGGAAGAGGACGAACTACCCCTATTCGGGCAGGCTCCTATCTTGTGATCTGCCGCTCCACAAGCCAGGCACAATCCCTGTACCCTGCGACAATCTACCACCACGTGCCCTGGCTTTCCGCAATGAGAACATCCCATCGCGAAAGTCTGCTTCTGCTTCTGCTGCTGCGGGTACATCGAGATTGAATGCTGAACCGACGTTACTGAGGCTGCCCGCGTCGGAGTTCCAATGGTCAAACCCCTTGCTGCCGTGTTACGCCCCAAAACCAGAATACTGGAGAGCGGGGGCGTACATAGCCAGCTACGTATATTGAAATGGAATCCACCTCGCTATACGGTCACGGCTGTCTAGATATAAGGGTTTACTACAAGCCAACGGTCTCTTAAGGTCAAGCCTATTGTCTCAATCTCAAGCAAGTAATATAGTTACAAGATGTCAGACCTCCAAATATATAATAAAAGGCGTCCCAAAAATTACATATTGGATGATCATGAAGCTAGTCGTACAAAATGTCAAGACTAGCAAGAGTTCAGTCATACATGATCAACCCTAGGATTTGTTAATCATGTTTACAGCCCGTAGGCAGACAGTAAGTAAATATGCATCGAGCTAACAGGTGCTCGTCGGCTAAACGCCTCAAAAGAATAATTTTACAATGTAGTGAGTGAAACAAAATGGAAACCCACTCGTAGCCCGGGTTCCTTCTAGTCGCCACCATCGGGCTGGAAGTTCGGTAGATCCTCGGATGCTGCTCCAAAATCTGGCCACACAAAACTAGCTGGGTCAAACTCCAGAAAGAGCAAGTGCCACAAGGGAGGCCACGAAATAAAAACAAAAGCCAGCATATCAGAACATAAGAAAATAGAAGAAAAGTACAAGTAGTGAGAGTACAACAGGACATAAACGACTAGGGACGTGGAACCATTCCGGGAGCCAGGTTACAACCCGTAAACCAAACAAGGACCAGGGTTATAACCCTTCGCCTGAATAGCACTTTGTCTCTACCCATTTATTGTTAAAGATAAGTAAAACGATCATGCTCAGGAGTACCAGGCACTGGGACTAGACGAGACTTAAACAAGGCAGGACACCATCCATTCACAAGCGGCCAAACAAAACTATGGCTTACTACTTAACTAACTAGGGTTATCACAAGCCTAATTACTAACAAGATGCAAATGAGAATTTTCCAGTCCCAAGCCCTGCAGACTATCCAGCTATCCTACCGCGGGTTGAGAGTATGGTTGGGTATATCACCCAGGAGACGATATACCCTTAGGTGACTTAGAGGGTGCAACACGTAATAGTGTGCTGGAAATGTGCCCTACTCGTCGGCAGGCTACAAGTCCAATTTAAGCGCCCAGATAACGAGATCGCCTGTGACCAGAAATTCTCCATGAACTACAGTTTGATCTAGTAATTAGCCTAATCCATATTCAGTGTGAATCCCTGACCGTGGTAACCAGGGAGTCACGTCCTAGACATGATGCAAGACAAGACAAGTGGATTGTACAAGGCAGCAAGAATGAACACCCACGGCGTCAAAGTTGATTATACGAGTCAAGTTAGCCATCGCAACAACATCAAGTCAAGTTACAAGTTACAAGTCAGGTGTGTGCCGCCACAGGCCACTATCAAGTTATCCAGTATCAAGATTAATCATGAATTACAGGTTAAAAGTTAAGGGCGCACCCCATCGGGTCACTATCAAGAAGATCAGAAAGTACCAGAATCATACTTCACAGAAATCACGAAAAATCGTACTAGTCATAAGCAAAACACCAAAAACCGTTCCAGGTCGTGTTGGGTCGAGACAGTCGTGTTGTGTGGAACAAGATCTCAAAACTCCAACCCACAAAAGAGAAGCCAAGTCCAAGGAATAAAATCCAAACCATCATGGGCAATAGGTTGCGCTGGGGTTTGATTGCGCTAGGGTCGAGCTGCGCTAGGGTGAGCTGCGCAGGAGATGAACTGCACAGGAGATGAACTGCGCATGAGTTGAACTGCGCACAGTTGAACTGCGCACGAGTTGAACTGCGTAGAAGATAAACTGCGCACGAGTTGAACTGCGCAGAAAATGAACTGCGCACGAGTTGAACTGTGCACAGTTGAACTGCGCAGGAAATGAACTGCGTACGAGTTGAACTGCGCTTGGCCTTGCGCTAAAGAGCGCTGGCCGAGGGTCATCTTCTCCATCAGGCCGAGAGATAACTCAAGAACACCAAAAATTTCCAATCTTCATAACTTGGCCAAATCAAAACGAAATTTAGATTTTCAAAGTTCTAACTTGTGTAAAATTGAATTCTCTTCCACATGGAAGCCTCAAAACAAGAAAAAATCTAAGTTTAATAGATCAAAATCAAGAAAATCTGAAAATGGTAAAAACTTAGATCTAGAAAAATGGAAGCTCCAAATCACAAAATACCAAGTTCTAATGTTGTTCACCATGGCCTAATCTAGCTAATGGACAAATAAAATAGGGTGCTTATTTGGTGGCAAGGTGCACTTGCCTATGGTGTTGGTGTTGTGTGGAGAAAGGAAGAAGAAGATGAAGAAATTAATGGAAGTTATGAGGAGAGAGAAAGTTAGGTGGGGTTTTAATAAGGGAGGGTATGTTGTGCTGAGGGTAGAGATTAACTAGGGTGTTCCAATGCATACTAAACCAAACCAAACCAATTCTTTCTCCATAAAATAAAACCAAGCCAGGTCCAAAACTCGTTTTACGAGAAAACCAAAATCCGCAAGTTATGCCAAAACACAATTACAGGCCATAATCTGAGAAAATAAAATACAGGTCCAAAATACATATATGCCTAATTAAAATACGTATTCCAAAATATAGACGTTACAACTCTACCCACCTTAAAAGAATTCCGTCTTCGGAATTTAAATCAAGATGCTTAGAGATGTAAGAGCCAGCTATGCTATCCACAATTAAGCTACACTAAGCAAACAATCAAACAATCATACATGCAAGCAAGGGATGGCAAGCATAAGGAAGACATTATACCTTACGAGTCAAATAAGTCGGGATATCACGATCGGATGTCGTCCTCACGCGCCCATGTTGACTCACCTAGAGAGTGATGACCCCAAGCAACGCGGACTAAGCTAATAGTCTTGTTCTTGAGTATCTTGTCTCTCCGGTGATGGAGATGATACTCGAGAACCGGTTGACGTCGCCCAAGGACCTCGAGGACCTCCTTGCCTACTATTTGTCGCTCAACTCCTTCCACTACTATGACATAATCGTTAACATTTTCCAAGAAATTTGGTCAGACATCATCAACTCAATTTATTAGGAATTAAATTAATGATGGATCGATCCTACTAATAATACGTATAGAGAAATTAATATATGGAGCCTGCCCTGTGAATGTATAAAAATATGTTAGTGTTTTTGCCTTTGGACTAGGAAAGATAGTCCCACATCGGCTACACCAAATGGTGAGTATCTCAATATAATACATTGTTGTGTTGAGGGGTGCACATGAGGCGTGGTGGGGCACAAGTGTGTGTTATGTGGGACTATTTTTCTAGAAGGAAAAAGGATTAATTTCAACAAAGATGTAAGTTAATTTTTGTTGTGCGGACTCAGACTCGGACACGGACTCCAGGATGTCTCGTGCATGCACGAGAGTGTTCGAGGGGTAGGCGTGGACTGGCACACTTCTATACTGATTGTGGGATGATCTAAAATATCAAACTCTATTTTTGAGTATTGGTATTTTAGTCCCACATCGGATAGGAGAAGAGGTGAAGTCTCACTCCACTCTATAAATAGAGCCCCTTGGCCTCCTTTGAAAGATGCACCAAGAAGAGAGTTAAAGGAGTCCGTAAAGTCCACGAAGCCCGTTCAAGTCTCAAATATTGACTGACGAGCGTTCCAAAAGTTCTCTAGAACTTGCTGGTTCCTGGAAGCGGATCGTATATAGCCGAATCTTGCTTTGAGCAACGGTGATCTTATCACCCCAGCAAAGCTGCCTTTCTCTTTCTTCTTTTCTTCTCTTCTTCTCTGATCTAATCAGATACTTCTTGTGGGCTTTCGTCGCTGCTGCTAGCAACTCGATTTGTACCTTCATAAAAGAAGCTCTACTTTCGTTTGCTGTTGTAACGAAATCTCTTTAGATTTTTGTTACCCAGAATCCTACAAGGATCTCTGCGTGCACCTTCTTTGAAGTATTGCTACGAAATGTTGTTGCTATTGAGACAACTGTTTCGTTTCTCTATTTTCCATCGAAAATTATGCCTCGGGACTAACAATCTTAAAGCAAGATTAAGAAGATGGAAAACGCTCGTGCTTCTTTCATCGATACCAGCTTTAACAAGTTGGAGAAATTCGACGAAGAATATTTCCAAATCTGGAAGAGGAAGGTCACCCTTAAACTTTAACTCGTAGACGTAGACCATGTGTTGATTGAGGATGAACCGACGATTCCAGAAGGAGGAACTGCCGATGCTATTGCTGCTGCACTCGTCAAGCAGAGCAAATAGAAGAGAGAAAACAACATCTGTAAACTGTCGATTCTCAATAGTATGGAAGACTCTCTGGCAGAGTCATATTCTAAGAAGGTGAAGGCCAAAGAGATTTGGGTTTCTTTGGGTAAGCTATATGAAGATGATGAGAACAGATCCAAAATCTTCATCGTTGAGAAGTACCACAAGTGGCTCTTCGAAGACGAGATGGCGATGCTACCTTAAGTGAAGGAATTCCTGAAGTTGCCAGAAGTTAGATGACGAGAAGATGCCCCTCGTCGACAAGTTTGTCATTGGAGGGATAGTCTCGAAACTTTCTGTTGGTTGGAGCAACTTCTATGCTAGAATACATCGAAAGAAGCTGGACATTAGCTTGGAAGATCTTCTACAAGAGATCCACGTTGAGGATGAAATACAATCTCAACAGAAGATGGACTCTCTGTCCAAACAACTGGCTAAGGCCAACTTGGTACAAACAAGAGAGTTCAAGGGAAAGCAGGTGGCTTCTCATCACAAGAAGAAGGACTCCACTAATCTGAAAGTGAAGGGTCCTTCGTTCAAGCAATAGAAGTCCAAGTCCCACGTGACTTGCTTCAATTATGGCAAGAAGGGCCACTACAAGAGTGAATGCAAATCCAAGCCCAAACAAGCTGAGCAAGGTGAGCCTAGCAAGGTTTTCATGGTTTCTAATATTGTTGCTATGATTGCTCAGGTCACAGCGGTGGGGGCTGACTCTGACTGGTGCATAGACACTGGTGTGACCTGCCATGTCTGCTCTGGCAAGGAATGGTTCGTCATATACCAGCCAGCTTCTGATAAAGTTATCATGGCAAATCAAGCCCAAGCTGAAGTTCTGGGGGTCAGAACTATGGAGCTGAAACTCACATCCGGGAACACTCTGACGCTTCAAGGTGTGAAGCATGTTCCGGTTATTGCAAAGAACCTGATCTCTGGAAGCCTGCTTAGCAACGCAGGCTTGAGGATGAACATCAATGCTGGCCAGATGGTGATGTCCAAAAAGGAAACATACTTCGGAAAAGCTTTTCAAACCGAAGGGATGTTCAAAATTCAGCTTGTAAACTAGTTTGATAATATTAATGCAATCGCTCATTCTGATTATTCTCTTGAGTTGTGGCATAATAGGCTAGGACATGTTCACTGTAAAAGAATTAACAAAATGTCCAGTCTAGGACTTATCTCCAAATGTGGGGTAAGGTAGAGAAGTGTGAAGTATGTGCTCAAACAAAGATCACAAGGAAATCCTTTCATCGGGTCAATCAAAGCACAAATCTTCTGGAGTTGGTGTACTCCGATATCTGTGACTTCAAACAATTATCTACAAAATCTGGGATAAAGTATTTTATAACCTTCATCGATGACTTCTCAAAGTACGCGTTCGTCTACTTGCTCAAGTCTAAAGACAAAGCGTTCGAGAAGTTCAAGGAGTTCAGGGCCGAGGCTGAACGGCAAACTGGACAACAACTCAAGAGGCTAAGGAGTGATCGAGGCGGAGAGTATCGGTCTCATGAATTCATATCGTTCTGCAAAGAACATGGAATCATAAACGAGACTACTGCTTCGTATTCTCCTCAATCTAATGGAGTAGCAGAGAGAAAGAACAGAACTTTGACAGAAATGATGAACTCAATGTTGTTGACTGCGGGTCTTCCTAAATGCTACTGGGGAGAAGCTGCATTGACGACCACTTTTATTCTAAATAGAGTGCCGTATGCAAATTCGGACTTAACTCCTCATGAACTCTGGTTCAAAGTCAGACCTAACTTGAATGTCATTCGAGTGTGGAGGTGTCTGGCTTATGTAAAGCTCCCAGATCTGAAGTTCAGAAGCTGGGGATAAGGACTACGAAGACGATCTTCTTGGGGTATACAGAGAAGAGTGATGCTCAAAGATTTCTTGATATTGAGTCAAATCATATCATCGAATCTCGCGATATTGAATATTTTGAAGACAAGTTTGCAAGGCACAAGAACATTGTTCTAACGGACATTCCGGAGAATGATGAAGGTATAAAGGAGACTGATATCTTCAATGAGCCAGTTGTCCATGATGAAGTTGTTACTGAGGAAACAACGATTGAACCAGAACTCGCTGAGCCATCGTCGAAGCAAGCGAGGAGGTCGAAGAACTTCGGAGATGACTTTATCACCTATCATATGGAAACAGATCCACTTACCTATGATAAGGCGATGAAGACCAGAGATGCTATTTTCTGGAAGGAGGCGATAGACAATAAAATTGAATCAATCACCTCCAATAACACTTGGGTGTTGGTTGATCTACCTGAAGGATCAAAACCTATCGGATGTAAGTGGATCTTCAAGAAGAAGATGAAAGCTGATGGAACCATTGACAAGTTCAAGGCCAGGCTAGTGGCAAAGGGGTTTTCTCAGAAGCAGGAGATCGACTACTTTGACACGTATGCTCCAGTAACCCGGATGACCACCATCAGAATGTTGATTGCTCTCGCAGCGATACATAAGATGGTGATATATTAGATGGATGTGAAAACGACATTCCTAAATGGTGAGCTGACCGAAGAGATCTACATGCAACAACCAGAAGGGTTTGTCGTCAAAGGTCTTGAAGACAAAGTCTGTAAGTTGGTAAAATCTCTGTACGGTTTAAAGCAAGCTCCCAAAATATGGCATGAGAAGTTTGACAAAGTCATAAGGTCAAATGGCTACAAGGAACAGACAAGTGTGTCTATACGAAGTTTACTGACGGAAGAGGAGTCATCTTTTGTCTATACGTAGACGACATGCTAATCCTAGGTACGGATATAAGTTGTGTCACGGAGACGAAGAATTTTCTCTCGACGAAGTTCAGTATGAAGGACTTGGGGGATGCTGATGTTATCTTGGGACTCAAGATCATCCGAATAGACACTGGATTAGCGCTGTCACAATCTTATTACATTGAGAATATGCTCACTCGATATGGGTATCATGATCTTCCTTTAATTGATACGCCGTACCGGGGTGATCAGAAGCTGGAGCCAAACTCGAAGGAAAGCGTCAGGCAGTTGGAGTACGCTAGCGTCATTGGGAGTTTGATGTACTCTACTACTGGTACTAGGCCTGACATAGCTTTCGCTGTGGGAATGCTGAGTCGATTCACTAGTAATTCAGGCGTTGAGCACTGAAAAGCTGTGAAGCGGGTTATGAGATATCTCAAGAAGACTCAGACATATGCACTGTACTTCAGCGGAGAGCCACCGGTAGTAGAAGACTTCAGTGATGCTAGCTGGTGCTCAGAGTTAGAGAGCGAGAGATCCACAGGTGGATTCATTTTCACAATGGGTGGAGCTGCTATATCGTGGAAGTCGAAGAAGCAGACTATGCTCTCGCGGTCATCTATGGAATCTGAGTTCTTTGCACTTGATACCACAGCAGATGAAGCAGAGTGGCTTCGGGAGCTCATGTATGATCTTCCAGTAGTTGGGGCACAGATACCGGCGATTCTGATATACTGCGACAACCAGGCGACTGCGACGGTGGCATCAAATGATCTCTTCAACAGGAAAAAGAAAACTGTACGGTTAAAGCACAGGGCAGTGAACGATCTCATCAAGAGAGGTGTCATTGCAATGATTGATGTTCGGAGTCAAGAGAACCTGACGGATCCATTCACGATGGGCCTCAAGCGCCAGCTGGTCGAAGACACAACAAGAAAGATGGGCTTGAAAGCTTTCTGATATTGTGTCTTTGTAATCCTACTGTAAAGTTTTATGTTATTAGTTCAAAGAAAAATCTACTAGACATCTAACTTTCGGTTCAAAGGAGGACCATTGACTGGAATAATATCAGGTAACAGTGGGCACTTGTTCTTTGGAACATAAAAGGGTTACGGATCTATAACCACTGTTGTCTACTATATGTTCTCTACGGAGAACGGATCCAGTGGGAAGGTTGGCATAAATGCCTTAATGAGTTCTCAGGCAGAGTGAATGCCTGGAGTGCTTTACAGAGAGTACTGTAGCACAGCACTACAAGGAGTGTAACTCTATGCTATAGTGGGGTGACTCCACCATGAGGTTCCCGGTTAGGGATAATGCCTCGACTTTGTGAGCCAAGTCACAGAGGAGTAGCACCGCAAATAGGCAGGTAGCCTAATGCTGTATGATAATCGTAATAAAAAGAGGTAGACAACACTACAAAGAGGACGATGTCCTCATATTACAGTGGCATGACACCACGAAGAGGTACCAGGTAGGGTAAAGCCTCGGCTTCGCAAGCCATGTCATAGCGGCGTAACATCGCACGGAAGTGCAAAGCTTCATATTGGGTAGTTTGGCACTACAAAGAGGCTTGTGACCTCATGCTACAGTAGTATGACACTACGATGAGGTACCCAGGTGGGGTAAAGTCTCGACTTTAAGCCATGTCATAGCGACGTAGCACCGCAAAGAAGCGCAATGCTTCATGCCATGACTCTTTATAAAGAACTCACCTATAGTGTATGGACAGAGATATCAGGCCGTCTCTTGAGGGTAAACTTGTAGACGTCCAAAATTATACACTGAAAATAGGCTGGCATAAGGCCTTTAATGTGCAGCCAGAAGCACAGTTGATGTCATTATGTGAGTAGGAAAAATTACAGTTATGGTGCAGAATTCAAGGCTTAATCCATTCTTGTATCATGATGTTATTTAACCTATGCGGGAAGATTCAAGTTGTAGCGACATCGCTCCTAATGCATGATGGGCAGTCACTGTGGGGAACGCTCAACCCATATATTGAAATATATGAGGGATTGTTGGTATTTTTGCCTTTAGACTAGAAAAGATAGTCCCACATCGGCTACACCAAATGGTGAGTATCTCAATATATTACATTGTTGTGTTGAGGTGTGCACATGAGGTGTGGTGGGGCACAATTGTGTGTCATGTGGGACTATTTTCCTAGAAGGAAAAAGGATTAATTCCAACAAAGATGTAAGTTAATTTTTGTTGTGCAGACTCGGACACGGACTCCAGGATATCTTGTGCATGCACGAGAGTGTTCGGGGGGTAAGCATTTTCTGGCACACTTCTATGCTGATTGTGGGATGATCTAAAATATCAAACTCTATTTTTGAGTATTGGTATTTTAGTCCCACATCGGATAGGAGAAGAGGTGAAGTCTCACTCCACTCTATAAATAGAGTTCCTTGGCCTCCGTTGAAAGATGCACCAAAAAGAGAGTTAAAGGAGTCCGTAAAGTCCAGGAAGCACGTTCAAGTCTCAAATATTGACTGACGAGCATTCCAGAAGTTTTCTAGAACTTGCTAGTTCCTAGAAGCGGATCGTATATAGGCGAATCTTGCTTTGAGCAACGGTGATCTTATCACCCCAGCAAAGCTGCCTTTCTCTTTCTTTTTTTCTTTTCTTCTTCTCTGATCTAATCAGATACTTCTTGTGGACTTTCGTCGCTGCTGCTAGCAACTCGATTTGTACCTTCCTAAAAGAAGCTCTACTTTCGTTTGTTGTTGTAACAAAATCTCTTTAGATTTTTGTTACCCAGAATCCTCCAAGGATCTCTGTGTGCACCTTCTTTGAAGTGTTGCTACGAAACGTTGTTGCTATTGAGACAACTGTTTCGTTTCTCTGTTTTCCATCGAAAATTATGCTTCGGGACTAACAAAATATATATGAGGTGGGGGGGAGCGGGGGCGGTGGCCGGGGGGTGGGGGTGGAGGGGGAAAGAGGAAAGAAGAAAGAGGAAGGAGCAAGGGCATTTTGGTCTAAGAAATTTTTTCTTGACGGTTACCGTCCAAAGTGGGGGGTAACTTACATTTGTGCAAACTTGAGGGGTGCACCTTAAATATGGTAAAATAAAGTGGGGTGCCACTCAAAATTTTTCGTTTTAAAACAATCCTTCTACACAGGCCACTAAATAGACTTTTCCTTTTTTAAAATTACCTATTTAAATCTTTAACTGAATAATTAAGTAGGAAGCTCTACTTCTTCTTCGGTTCTTCTTTGGTGGCGAGGACTGTGAGACCCGTCTCACTGTATCGGTATTTTATACGGATATATGTTTATTTGAGCCGTATTTCGTATTTATCGATTTGTGTGATATTTTAAAATTTTCTAAGTGTAGGATTTCATGACTTGGTTTAACTTGGATTTGGTTTTATTTGGTTCGGTTCCACTTTGACTTGGTTTGGTTTAGTTTGGTTCTTTATGAGATGAGGTGTATGGTTTAGATTGAGTGGAGAGGAATGAATGGTGGAGATTGCTTGGGCTTGTTATATAAGCCACCTACCACTCTCTCTCCTCCATTATTTTCATTTTCATTTCCATCTTCATCTTCTTCCTCCAGCCCAAGGCAAGTACACCTTGCCGAACCTTGAGCAAATTTATTTTTTGTTTGTTCCATCTTCTTCCTTGCATGATTCTAAGCATGTTTAGAACTTAGAGTTTTCGATTTTACCGGGTGAATTCTTGTAGATCTAAGTTTATATCATTTTTGGTTTTCTTGGGTTTTGATATACCAAACTTACTTATTTTCGAAAACTAATTGTTCCATGTTAAAGAGAATTCAATTCTACCCAATTTTGGCTTTTGAAAAGTTAGATTTCGACTTATTTTGAGGAAGTTATGGCCAAAATATTTTTTGGTCAAACTTCTATGTTATTCTGTGCTGATTCTGGCAGGGACGATGAATAGTGTCTGGCCGCATAAGCTTTTCTGGCCGCATAAGCTTTTCTGTCCGCATGAGTATTTTCTGGCCGCATAAGCATTTCTGGCCGCATAAGCTTTTCTGTCCGCATGAGTATTTTCTGGCCGCATAAGCTTTTCTGGCCGCATAAGCTTTTCTGTCCGCATGAGTATTTTCTGTCCGCATGAGTATTTTCTGGTCGCATAAGCTTTTCTGGCCGCATAAGCTTTTCTGCCCGCATGAGTATTTTCTGGCCGCATAAGCTTTTCTGGCCGCATAAGCTATTCTGGCCGCATGAGCTTTTTCTGGCCGCATGAGCTTTTTGAGCCGCATAAGGCTGATTTTGGCTGATTTTGATAGTTTGATGCTCTTTTTGACTGTTTTCTGGCCAGAATTTCTTCTAGCTCCCAACAGAAAACTTGTAGATCTTTTTCTTGACTTCAAGAATATGTTATTTAATTATTTTATGCAAGTTTCTCATTTTCTTGATATAGAGCTTATGAGTATATTGCATGTTTTCTATCTTGGCCTAAATGGCGACGACCCTACTTAATAGCTTGGTATTTCTTTAATAAATGAATTTTTTAGTAGGACTGAGTAATATTGTACTTTCTGCTCAATGCCATGCTTTCTTCTTCATCGGTGGCCCGTTTGGATGCACTCAGGATATGTCTCTTTTCTGTTAACATGTTAGTTTGTATACTGATATGCTGCATGAACACGAATTGATAACCATGGTAGTGACCTGTCACGGTACACTCTTAACCAGTAACCAGAAATAAGTAACATGACATGATAGTGGCCCGCCGTGGTGCACTCCTGACATGATAACTTGATCTGATAACTTGACCTGCTATACATGACACGACAGTGACCCGTAGTGGTGCACTCTTGATGTCACGACCCGCACCCTGTATAGGGGCACGAGAAGTGGGTACGTCCAGCCTACGCCGCAGTGTCGGCGGTAGAACGCTGTCCTAGGTTGCTAACTAATCTCATGCAGTGTATATAATGTACTTGCCAAGATCTCAACTCCGAGAGGAAGACAAGTAAAAGATATGATATACTCAATCACAATCTAAGCACGATAAGATAACACAGAAATCTAGATACCAACTAACAACAACAGAAATTTAAACTACTAAAATAATAACAACATGATCTCAAACAAAACTCTAATACAACTCAATATCTCAAGTTTAATACAACAAGCTCAAAACTTGAAAGCTAAGTAAGTCTACTAGCTAATCTCCTGAATCACTCCTGAGAGTCGGAGCCAAAGGTAGCTAATCCCTCGCCAGGTCCATGGTAAGAAGGGCATGTGTCGTCAGGGGTATCATCTGTAATATTTTCAACAGGTCCAATCAGGACAGGAACGAGCACATCTCATCTAGAAATCCCAAGTAAATGACAAAGACTATAAAGCAGTTTTTAGATAGTTATACAGATGAGCATGGCAGTTTTATACAGATAATGATGTAGAGAAACAGTGAGGGTACAAGGAAAGTAAGTAACTAACAAGAGAAGAAATCATGGCAAAGAAGACTGTAGTAAACTAGCTGAACTAGAATAACATGGTATAAGTCCAGACAGTATAAAATGTAATCCCAGTGTGAGTCCAGTCCATATAATCCAATACTAGATGATTCCAGTACAAGATGAGTCCAGTAAAAATGAGTCCAGAAGTGATCCATGATTCCAGGGTAAGTCCAGCCTATACTCTAACAGTGTGTTTTAAAATACTGAGATCGACATGTAAACGGCTAGGGGTAATCAGGCACATCGCACACTCGGCCAAGTGTGGGATGGCTAGCATTCCAGAATAGTTCCAAGGGAGGTGGTTCCAGATTTTAGGTATGTTCACATGTCTACTCAAGTATTTCCCCGCCCACAAATGAATCCATAATCCAACACTACAACCAGTATGAGTCCAGCCAATGATTCCAGAAATGATTCCAGAAATGGTTCCAGTAGGGTGATGCCAGTAGTGATTCCAGATATAGAGGCCAGACATGAATAAATGAGTGTCGCATGTAATGGATCCAGTAATACTAATCGTGTTTGTACAGAGAATCATATATAGCTATCTAGAACTGAAATACAGTAAATGACAAGTAATGAAAGATCTATCAGAGAATGTACTCGCCTGACACTCTGGATGAGTAGTGTAATATCAGATGTCTGTACCAGGGTCACAATGTCCTAAAATAGAGTAATACAGTTATGACATGTCCATAATGAAGGTAAATGAAATCTGCAATGCAATCTATATGAATTCTAAGCCAATCTAGGTCAAAGTCATACTTGGTCAACTCTACAGTCAAACTAAGTCAAATCAAATCATATTAGGTCACAGGGAATCAAACTAAGTCAAATAGAGTCAAACAAGGTCAAACAAGTCAAGGTTAGTCAAATCTAGGTTAAAGTCAACTCCTGGTCAACACTCTAATCAAACTAGTCAAATACTAGTCAACATGATCAATCTGGGTCAAGTCTAGGTCAAACTTAGACCAACTAAGGTATTGGTCAAACAAAGACTAGTCAGTCAGGTAATTAAGCCAGGGGTCAACTATTTAAGTCAAACTCTATAAGGTTACTTAACTAACCATAGGCTAACCTGTCTTAGGATACCTAAGATACCATTCTACAAAGCTAAGGTATAACCAACTCCCTATACAAGTACATCACATATAAATATATATAGTACAACACCAAACTTAATCTTATAATCAAGCTAAACCATAGTCTAACTCAATCAAGACTCAACTCTAAGTATCCTACTTAACCCCATACATATCTTCACTCTACATAGGGCTATCTATATAACCAAGTCATAAATAATACCCTTATATAGGTCAAAGTCTAAACCAACTAGTCAATAGTCTAGGGTTTAGTCAAACTTAGGACACCAAGTCATTTAGAGTCCATCCAAACTATTTCTAGGTCAATTTGGTTAAGGTTTGACCTATAGTTGACTTTGGTCAACCATGGTCAAACTTGTAGTCAACTAGGCCCAATAGGCCTAAGGTCAAGTCTAGACTCATGGGTCATGGGCCATAGGCTATCTCTATAGCCCATAGGCTAGTAACCTAGGTCAATGGTCATAGGGTTCATAGGTTTATACCTACAATAGAATCTATACAATATATATATAACCTATATATAAAGGGTCACTATGTAATATACCCATAACCCCACATATATATATAAACATATATATACACTAATATATATCTATAACATATATACATACATAATGTATATGTATAATATACCTAATATATATTATATACAATATATATATAGAGAGAGAAGGAGAGAGAGAGACATAGAAGAGAGAAAGTGAAAGAGAGAGAGACATAGACAGTGAGAGAGAGGGTGAAATAGAAAGCAGGAAGGGGAGGGGAGTGTCTCAGATTTCCTGTGACAGGAAATGCTCCCCACACACACACACAGATAACATATATACATACATATGTATACACACACACAACTACACCTATACACTACCAATTACCCTCAAATCTCACCCACACACACACATACACATATACTACATATATACATACTAAAATACATATATACTATGTATAAATCATATCAAAAATAGATTTAAAACTAAATTTTGAAAACTGGAAATAAACTGGAAACTGGAAATTGGGACAGTAACCATCGATCTTAGGTTAGCTCAAACTACACCTAAACCAAACTAAGACAACCTAATATTGGTTGGTAATTGAAGCCCCTAGGTTAGACTAGGGTCCTAGTGTCCTGACACGGTGTCACGACACGACACGGCGTGTCCACGAGGGTCTAAAGTCACTCGGGTAAACTGGAAATACACTGATACGCTGTGTATCAGTGAAAAACCTAAATCGATCTAGGACACGACACGACGCGACACAGGCCTCGTGCTCGTGCCCCAAGGTGCGCCTAGGGTTGGGCTTCGTGTCCATGGCCCTGATACGCGTCCACGTGTCGTGTAGAGTGGACACGACACGCGTATCAGAAGCCCCTAATAACGTGTTTCAGACTGTGTTGGAGGGTTTTCCCGTGTCTCGTGTTCGCGACACGGGACACGACACACCATGAGACTGTGTCCAAAGTGTTCGCCTAAGTATAGGCTTCGTGTTCATGTGTCCACGAGGTGTTCACGTGTCGTGTACAGTGGACACGACACGCTCGAAGTCAAGTGTCTGTGTGTGCGTGCACTGTCAGTGCACGACCAGTGCACGTGTCCGTGCTCTCTCGACACGACACCAACGTGTCTCAAACTCGAGGGGGGGCATGACAGAGGTTGCCCCCTCCTCTGTGTCAAATTTCCCGTGTCCTCGTGTCCTACAGTGTCCGTGCTAAGTGTCGAGTAGCAGGGGAGGCTGCACAGCCTCGTGCACGCGTGTCGAGGGTTCGTGTGCTCCACACGTAGCACATAGGGCCTCGTGCTCGTGTCAGTGGGTAGCCTAGGTCTAGGACTAGGGATTAGGCATGACACTTTGTGTCCACGACACGTGTGGTCATGACACGAAGTGTCGAACAGTGGGGTTTAATCAGTGTGCAGTGCAGTGCTTAACAGTGGGTTCGTGTCCTGTTTTGGACACGGACACAACCTAAATCGTGCTCAGTCCTAGTGATTCGTGTCCTACATGTCTAGGGCTACCCAAAAATATAATTTGTTTCACATAAACACAAGGTTTAGTCCTAAGTGGTATTTACACAAACACTGAAATTAAGACACAGACACGTGTCCGATACGGACACCAAAACACATCAAAATCCCACCAAACTTTACCCACAGTATTGTTATCCCTATATGAATGCATTTATGAAAGAAAAACAGGAATTTGACTAGGTTTGTGAGAAAATACCTATTGAGTGAAAACTCAAGAAAACAACTTCTTGGGGGGGGGGGTTGTTCACTGTCCTTGGGGGTGCCCACAGCTAGGGTATCCTTGCTAGCTAGCCTTCCTTGGTATCCTCACTAGTAGGGGGTTCCAACGCAAGAAACGGGGCTCAATTTGGTGGAGAAATGGTCAAGTTATGGAGGTGTGAAGTTGAGGGAAAAATCAAGGTTTTAGTGTAATGAAAATGGGACCTTTTTGTGAAGGGGTGTACATATATAGGGGGGGGTGTTCTTGGCTGCCATGGGGGGGTAGGGGTAGGCTATAGGGTCCCCTTCCACCTTGCAAAACTTAGTCTCTAAGGCTTTGACTAGGGTTAGATATTCTAGGTTTCTAAAATATCCTAGAAAGTTAAATATCTAGATATTTATCAACCTAGATATTTACACATAAAGTAAATATCTACACTTAGTCTTCTAGGTTAGTGACTAACCCCTAGATTAGGCTAAACTAGCTTAGGGACTAACATAACACTAATCAATAATTTAATTAATAATAAGAACACATAATTTCAAATAATTCCAAATAAATCCTAGAAAATTACCAAAATACCCTTTAGGCCAAAAAGCCCTAATTTGATGTTCTAAGCCTATGGCTAAGCTCACATGATCATGGTTAGTCTCTAGGTTAAGGAATAGCTAGGGTTTACACTAGAGTTTATTAGTAAAATCACAAAGTCACAAGTCATGACTTAGGAATTGGTTTAACCTAACTAAAATCACCAGAAAATCATACCATGACTAAAATACCACTAATAAATAATAAAAATAATAAATTTTCAAAAATACCCCAATTTCAGAAAACTGGGTGTTACAAGTCTACCCACCTTAGAAGAATTTCGTCCTCGAAATTAAGATGGTCGTACTCCTTCTAGGTCGCACCCCCAGTCAATCAAAGTCAAAGATAACATGCAATCATAGGCCTACTAGTCACGATTCTACAGTCTCAAAAAGGGTAACTATGCTATCTAGCATATCACAAGCATATCCTGACAGGTACTAATGGAATCACACAACAAGATGGGAATGGATTTGAAAGAACAGAACCTGCAAGTGGCTCCATCCATGTAGAATAATATATGAAAGCGAACCAAAGTGCAATAGGTTGATCAGACCATCATGCACCGGCCCTGATTAGACAATATGTTAGTGGGTACTAGCCCCCAATAAAATATGTCGTAATCAAGCTCGATAAAATATAAGCTTGCAAAACTAAGGCTAAATTAGCAGTAAGGAAGGTCAAATATAAGGGAGGTAATGATGAATAAGGTTAAATAGTCCAAGACCCCTTAAACATCAAGGAGTGAGGGTGAATTAAAACAAGAGGAAAAGGGTTTTCAATATCGAAGTTCAAAATAAGATTCTCAAGGGTCGTCCCGGAATCTCTCATGAAATCCTAACAGTGATTGAGTATACTCTCATCCTAATACCTTAATTCCTATATTCTTTCGCAGGCTCGTAGCAGTACAACTAAGTCGTCGTGCTACTACGAAATCGCACAAATGCGACTCTCGACCTGCATGGGCCACCACTAAAACGTGTCACGACCCGCACCCTGTATAGGGGCACGAGAAGTGGGTACGTCCAGCCTACGCCGCAGTGTCGGCGGTAGAACGCTGTCCTAGGTTGCTAACTAATCTCATGCAGTGTATATAATGTACTTGCCAAGATCTCAACTCCGAGAGGAAGACAAGTAAAAGATATGATATACTCAATCACAATCTAAGCACGATAAGATAACACAGAAATCTAGATACCAACTAACAACAACAGAAATTTAAACTACTAAAATAATAACAACATGATCTCAAACAAAACTCTAATACAACTCAATATCTCAAGTTTAATACAACAAGCTCAAAACTTGAAAGCTAAGTAAGTCTACTAGCTAATCTCCTGAATCACTCCTGAGAGTCGGAGCCAAAGGTAGCTAATCCCTCGCCAGGTCCATGGTAAGAAGGGCATGTGTCGTCAGGGGTATCATCTGTAATATTTTCAACAGGTCCAATCAGGACAGGAACGAGCACATCTCATCTAGAAATCCCAAGTAAATGACAAAGACTATAAAGCAGTTTTTAGATAGTTATACAGATGAGCATGGCAGTTTTATACAGATAATGATGTAGAGAAACAGTGAGGGTACAAGGAAAGTAAGTAACTAACAAGAGAAGAAATCATGGCAAAGAAGACTGTAGTAAACTAGCTGAACTAGAATAACATGGTATAAGTCCAGACAGTATAAAATGTAATCCCAGTGTGAGTCCAGTCCATATAATCCAATACTAGATGATTCCAGTACAAGATGAGTCCAGTAAAAATGAGTCCAGAAGTGATCCATGATTCCAGGGTAAGTCCAGCCTATACTCTAACAGTGTGTTTTAAAATACTGAGATCGACATGTAAACGGCTAGGGGTAATCAGGCACATCGCACACTCGGCCAAGTGTGGGATGGCTAGCATTCCAGAATAGTTCCAAGGGAGGTGGTTCCAGATTTTAGGTATGTTCACATGTCTACTCAAGTATTTCCCCGCCCACAAATGAATCCATAATCCAACACTACAACCAGTATGAGTCCAGCCAATGATTCCAGAAATGATTCCAGAAATGGTTCCAGTAGGGTGATGCCAGTAGTGATTCCAGATATAGAGGCCAGACATGAATAAATGAGTGTCGCATGTAATGGATCCAGTAATACTAATCGTGTTTGTACAGAGAATCATATATAGCTATCTAGAACTGAAATACAGTAAATGACAAGTAATGAAAGATCTATCAGAGAATGTACTCGCCTGACACTCTGGATGAGTAGTGTAATATCAGATGTCTGTACCAGGGTCACAATGTCCTAAAATAGAGTAATACAGTTATGACATGTCCATAATGAAGGTAAATGAAATCTGCAATGCAATCTATATGAATTCTAAGCCAATCTAGGTCAAAGTCATACTTGGTCAACTCTACAGTCAAACTAAGTCAAATCAAATCATATTAGGTCACAGGGAATCAAACTAAGTCAAATAGAGTCAAACAAGGTCAAACAAGTCAAGGTTAGTCAAATCTAGGTTAAAGTCAACTCCTGGTCAACACTCTAATCAAACTAGTCAAATACTAGTCAACATGATCAATCTGGGTCAAGTCTAGGTCAAACTTAGACCAACTAAGGTATTGGTCAAACAAAGACTAGTCAGTCAGGTAATTAAGCCAGGGGTCAACTATTTAAGTCAAACTCTATAAGGTTACTTAACTAACCATAGGCTAACCTGTCTTAGGATACCTAAGATACCATTCTACAAAGCTAAGGTATAACCAACTCCCTATACAAGTACATCACATATAAATATATATAGTACAACACCAAACTTAATCTTATAATCAAGCTAAACCATAGTCTAACTCAATCAAGACTCAACTCTAAGTATCCTACTTAACCCCATACATATCTTCACTCTACATAGGGCTATCTATATAACCAAGTCATAAATAATACCCTTATATAGGTCAAAGTCTAAACCAACTAGTCAATAGTCTAGGGTTTAGTCAAACTTAGGACACCAAGTCATTTAGAGTCCATCCAAACTATTTCTAGGTCAATTTGGTTAAGGTTTGACCTATAGTTGACTTTGGTCAACCATGGTCAAACTTGTAGTCAACTAGGCCCAATAGGCCTAAGGTCAAGTCTAGACTCATGGGTCATGGGCCATAGGCTATCTCTATAGCCCATAGGCTAGTAACCTAGGTCAATGGTCATAGGGTTCATAGGTTTATACCTACAATAGAATCTATACAATATATATATAACCTATATATAAAGGGTCACTATGTAATATACCCATAACCCCACATATATATATAAACATATATATACACTAATATATATCTATAACATATATACATACATAATGTATATGTATAATATACCTAATATATATTATATACAATATATATATAGAGAGAGAAGGAGAGAGAGAGACATAGAAGAGAGAAAGTGAAAGAGAGAGAGACATAGACAGTGAGAGAGAGGGTGAAATAGAAAGCAGGAAGGGGAGGGGAGTGTCTCAGATTTCCTGTGACAGGAAATGCTCCCCACACACACACACAGATAACATATATACATACATATGTATACACACACACAACTACACCTATACACTACCAATTACCCTCAAATCTCACCCACACACACACATACACATATACTACATATATACATACTAAAATACATATATACTATGTATAAATCATATCAAAAATAGATTTAAAACTAAATTTTGAAAACTGGAAATAAACTGGAAACTGGAAATTGGGACAGTAACCATCGATCTTAGGTTAGCTCAAACTACACCTAAACCAAACTAAGACAACCTAATATTGGTTGGTAATTGAAGCCCCTAGGTTAGACTAGGGTCCTAGTGTCCTGACACGGTGTCACGACACGACACGGCGTGTCCACGAGGGTCTAAAGTCACTCGGGTAAACTGGAAATACACTGATACGCTGTGTATCAGTGAAAAACCTAAATCGATCTAGGACACGACACGACGCGACACAGGCCTCGTGCTCGTGCCCCAAGGTGCGCCTAGGGTTGGGCTTCGTGTCCATGGCCCTGATACGCGTCCACGTGTCGTGTAGAGTGGACACGACACGCGTATCAGAAGCCCCTAATAACGTGTTTCAGACTGTGTTGGAGGGTTTTCCCGTGTCTCGTGTTCGCGACACGGGACACGACACACCATGAGACTGTGTCCAAAGTGTTCGCCTAAGTATAGGCTTCGTGTTCATGTGTCCACGAGGTGTTCACGTGTCGTGTACAGTGGACACGACACGCTCGAAGTCAAGTGTCTGTGTGTGCGTGCACTGTCAGTGCACGACCAGTGCACGTGTCCGTGCTCTCTCGACACGACACCAACGTGTCTCAAACTCGAGGGGGGGCATGACAGAGGTTGCCCCCTCCTCTGTGTCAAATTTCCCGTGTCCTCGTGTCCTACAGTGTCCGTGCTAAGTGTCGAGTAGCAGGGGAGGCTGCACAGCCTCGTGCACGCGTGTCGAGGGTTCGTGTGCTCCACACGTAGCACATAGGGCCTCGTGCTCGTGTCAGTGGGTAGCCTAGGTCTAGGACTAGGGATTAGGCATGACACTTTGTGTCCACGACACGTGTGGTCATGACACGAAGTGTCGAACAGTGGGGTTTAATCAGTGTGCAGTGCAGTGCTTAACAGTGGGTTCGTGTCCTGTTTTGGACACGGACACAACCTAAATCGTGCTCAGTCCTAGTGATTCGTGTCCTACATGTCTAGGGCTACCCAAAAATATAATTTGTTTCACATAAACACAAGGTTTAGTCCTAAGTGGTATTTACACAAACACTGAAATTAAGACACAGACACGTGTCCGATACGGACACCAAAACACATCAAAATCCCACCAAACTTTACCCACAGTATTGTTATCCCTATATGAATGCATTTATGAAAGAAAAACAGGAATTTGACTAGGTTTGTGAGAAAATACCTATTGAGTGAAAACTCAAGAAAACAACTTCTTGGGGGGGGGGGGTTGTTCACTGTCCTTGGGGGTGCCCACAGCTAGGGTATCCTTGCTAGCTAGCCTTCCTTGGTATCCTCACTAGTAGGGGGTTCCAACGCAAGAAACGGGGCTCAATTTGGTGGAGAAATGGTCAAGTTATGGAGGTGTGAAGTTGAGGGAAAAATCAAGGTTTTAGTGTAATGAAAATGGGACCTTTTTGTGAAGGGGTGTACATATATAGGGGGGGGTGTTCTTGGCTGCCATGGGGGGGTAGGGGTAGGCTATAGGGTCCCCTTCCACCTTGCAAAACTTAGTCTCTAAGGCTTTGACTAGGGTTAGATATTCTAGGTTTCTAAAATATCCTAGAAAGTTAAATATCTAGATATTTATCAACCTAGATATTTACACATAAAGTAAATATCTACACTTAGTCTTCTAGGTTAGTGACTAACCCCTAGATTAGGCTAAACTAGCTTAGGGACTAACATAACACTAATCAATAATTTAATTAATAATAAGAACACATAATTTCAAATAATTCCAAATAAATCCTAGAAAATTACCAAAATACCCTTTAGGCCAAAAAGCCCTAATTTGATGTTCTAAGCCTATGGCTAAGCTCACATGATCATGGTTAGTCTCTAGGTTAAGGAATAGCTAGGGTTTACACTAGAGTTTATTAGTAAAATCACAAAGTCACAAGTCATGACTTAGGAATTGGTTTAACCTAACTAAAATCACCAGAAAATCATACCATGACTAAAATACCACTAATAAATAATAAAAATAATAAATTTTCAAAAATACCCCAATTTCAGAAAACTGGGTGTTACACTTGACCAGTAACCTGACATGACCTGATAGTGGCCTGCGGTGGTGCACTCCTGACAAGTAAACCTGACATGATATATCTCGAATGCTGTTGCAACGGCTAAACATGACTTGACAAAAATAAATGGCCTGGACACCGTGGGTGATTGTGTTTGTATAAATAAAATCGTCTTGTCTTGCATCATGTCTAGGACATGAATCCCTGGTTTCCTACGGTCAGGGATTCATACTGAATATGGCTAGGATTAATGATTAGATTGATCAAATAGTTCATGGAAAATTTTCCAGTTGCCCCTTTGGTCCCGGCCTTATATATATATACATGGGATTTGTTGCTATCCGTCGAGATGAGCGCACTTCCAGTCCGTCGTCGAGTGTGGTACCTTAGGACACATGTATCTTACTACAGTGTGTCTGCTATATCATGCTATCTTTTCCTTTTCTTTGCTGGGATCACTCAGGTAGTAACAAACAGGTAACCGGACTTAGAATTCTCATTGCATCTTGTTAGTAACTAGGCCTGTGATAACCCTAGTTAGTTAAAGTATCAAGCCGTACTTATTACTTGGCCGTGAATGTTGGATGAAGTTCAGTCTGTCTAGTCTTGTCTTGATCTTGTACATGATTGTTACATGTCCTGATTTCTTATTTTATCTTGCCGATAAATGGTGGAAGAAACCAAGTTCTGTTCAGACGAAGGGTTACAACCCCGGTCCTTGTTTGGTTTACGGGTTGTAACCTGGTTATCTGAATAGTCCCATGGTTATCCCATCGTATATTACCTTTCCAGTCTAAGTCTTGTCTAGATCCAGTTCCTAATTGTTCCAGGATAATGATTACAATGATTGTCACTCTAATATATTGTACTCTGTATTGTCACACTCTCACTGTCACTTAATGATTGTCACCTCTAGCAATAAATAATCAGGGACCAAGTTCTATTCAAGCGAAGGGTTACAATCCCGGTCCTTGTTTGGTTTAAGGGTTGTAACCTGGGTTCCGGAACAGTACCTTCGTCCTCTCTTCGTATATTGCCTAGCTCTATTTATTTAACATGTTCTCCAGTTTACTTTATGTCAAATGATGATTTACTTACTGTCTTCCTATGTTCGGGATAAGTGCATTGGTACTGCACGAATCTCGATCCTCCTTTACTTATTGCTTTCTCTTCCTGTTGTTTGCCTATGATTGCTGGTTTTAAGTTCATAGTTTGGCCTCCTTTGTGGTACTTGCTATTTGGGGTCTGACCCCACTGGTTTTGCATGGCCAGGTTCTAATAGAAGAGCCCGAAGGATCTACCGCACCATCTACTCGACGGTGACCAGCCGGAGCACCAGAGTGCCTCAGTGGGTTTCTTTTTCATTCTCCCACTGATATGTAAATTCTTTTCTTGTAACATTTAGCCCCGAGCACGTGTTTAGCTCGTGTTTTGGTATTTTCCTTGATATTGTAGCCTACGGGCATAAACATGATATGTGTATTCTAGACTATAGCTAGTCCTTATCATGTACGACTAATATTCTAGCTAGTTATCAGTTCTGTGGTAATGGCTTCACGATCATTCATGTATATATGGTTCGGGATGCCTTACTACTGTATATATGATGATCGTACTCTTTGCTCTTGTATAATTGCCTGTGATTGAGATACCTAGGATTGTTAAACCATAGGATTGACTGATGGCTTGTAGAGTAACCCCCATGTCTTGACAACTTATACGTGATTTCAGAGTATTAACGTACTTTGGGATTACGTAGCTGGCTATGTCTGCCCCCGCTCTCCAGTATTTTGGTTCTGGGGCGTGACAAGGACAGAGATGATGTCCATAATGACAGCATCGACGGGACCAGGGGTGGAACCAGGATTTTGGAGTAGGGTGGGCTAGGTAACAGACTAATTCAAAACCTGTCATACACAATAAACTTAAGAAAGAGTGCTCCACTTTAAGACATCTTCCTAGATTAGAAAATTGTAAAAAATTTAGCCTTAGAGAATAAAACCTTTTAGGGACATACTAATTCATGATTTGGCTAGGCAAGGTTGTAGTAAATAGTGATGATGATAGGGCTTTACAAAAATTGGGGGTTAGAATTTTACAAAAAATTGGAGGTTTTCCATAGATTGATAGACCTATTAAACAGTAAATAGTGATGATGATAGGGTTTCACCAAGGTCCAGAGGAGGCATAAAATGGATAAAGTTGGAAGATTACTCGGTAAACTAAATTATTCAAGTTATGGAGTCAAAAATTCATTGCAGTCAGGTGCACACTGGCGAGGCATGAATTTGAAACAAAGTGACTTGAAAATAGTGGTTTTCGAATATTAATAAGACTATATTCATATCATGGTTATCTCTAATCATTCTGAGGATTTGTATTCTAGCATTTGCTCCCACTTCCATAAATATTCTATCGGATTATATTCTTGTCATGGCTATTTTAATCACCCTCACCATCTTAAAATCGTACAACTTGTTGATTCTTTCTGAGTCACAAACTCCTATACCTCATACCAGTTTTATTTGAAAATTGTCCCTCATTTCGGAAAATTACATTATCATTTGTTTCTCAAATAAATTGATGTCATATTTTATGACCTTTCTATTTTATTTGATCTTATTTTTAAAAACTTTAAACTCGTTATGATTATTTAAATTATACCTCGATGTTTACTCATGATTTTGATCACAACAAAGTATTCTAAACTCTATCTAGAAGATTCTAAACATGTTTACATTTTATCTTTATATTTAGCAATCATGCCTCGAATCTGATTTTGCCTTATGAAGTAAACCTAGAACATTTTATAGCTTGGATTTTTAGAGTACATGATATATAAGATATATATGAGTTAAAATGTACAATGGTGATTAGTATCGAAGAAAGTTTGTGAATAATTTGACATTGAAGATTAAAGGTTGTCAATGTTAGGTATAGAGATGCACTCTAGGAAGGTGCATGGTGAATTAACTATAAAGGATAATCGAAACAAGAAATATTGGACTTAAAATGTAAATAATTGAGGATGACGAATTATATGAAAAAAAATGGAAAGGTTGGTTGGAAAGATGCACTACAAAAAAAGGGTCTTTTTGGGACGACACTATAAGGAACACAAGTCTAAAACGTCCTAAAAGTATAGTTCTAGGGACGACTATATTTTTAGTAACAAAAAGTTGTATTTTTTTGGGACAGATTGTGAAAATGGATCACTATTTGGGACTAATAAAAAATTTGTTCCAAATAATACATATTTCCGTCCCAAATAGGTCGGCGGGAATACCACACATTTGGCGGCTAATTGCCAAATTTTATGGAGGGAAAGTTTACCTCCATATGTTTTTATCTTAACCGTTCGATCGGATGGCTTAATCTAGACCGTCCATCCCAAAACTTTGAGAACTTAGTAGATCAAAACTTTCAGAACTCAATATCAGAAAAACCTAAATCTCTCTCTTTCTCTTTTTGATCAAAAACTTGATGCTGCTGCTTTTTCTCTCTCTGACCTAGGTGCTCCAGTATCCACTCCATGAAGCAGGACGTCGACTCGACGCTGGCGCTGACGGTCCACGGGAAGTCACGATGGAGCGGGGCCATCATCTCCGATCGCCACCTCCCCCGGTGCCGCGTCCTCCTCAACACGGCCTTCGCCAGCAGGTGGCGCAGGCCTCCGACCAAGAAAGCTCAGCATCATAGGTCAATGGTCCAAGTTTGGGCTCCTATATTGATTTTGTGGGTTTTTCCTCTAAGTATTGCTCATTTTAACCTCTAATTTCTTCATGTGTCTATAGAAAATTCAACATGAGGTATGGTTTTATTGATTTGAACTAGAATAGTATTTGTTATTTTCATATGATCATATCTCTAAATGTTTGTTAGCTTCATGTCTTTGTTAGGTTCATCTTCAACTTGGTACCTAATAAATTTGGTCTACGAAGCAAGATTAGGGGGCTAACCCCTGTCTATCTTAGTGTTTCCCTCAGTTTCATGATAAAGTAAGGATTACTAATGGGGGTCATTTTTGTCAGACATTTTACTAGTGGTTAAAGACTTCCAAATACGTGTCTTGATAAATGTTGTATGGACACGAATATGAGGATTAAGTGTCTTGTGATATGCTGCACGGTCACAATACGACATAGTACGGTAGGAAACTTACATGTATACAAGGACATGATATCAAATTTTTTATGTTCTAGTGTTTCTTGGAGTATCTATGTTGCATTAGATTCGTATTTTAAATAGACACGACAACGTTACAGTATCCATATGGTTTTGGAGTGTATGTGCTACTTAAGTCTTTAGTTGTTTTGATGTTTGTGTGAGATATATGATCATTTTTGTGTTATCAGTTGTTAGTTTATGCAGAGATGAGCATGAGCGAATCTAGTTTCTTGTGTGTTTATCAGAACAACTATTTGTTAAGCAGTTTGGTATTCATCCAAACTATCTTTAAAGGTGCAGAAAAGGATGCTTTGATGAAAGAAGTAAAAAAAATATTACTGCAGTTGAGACAATTATAGAGATAGAGTATGTTTTTTGTATCAATTTGGCATTCATGAAAATTATCTACAACTTTTCTAACAAAATGATTAGACTATAGAACATGTCCCTTCAATTTTTTGCTCTGATTCTTTAGTTTATATTTGCAAATTTTTAGGAAGAGAAGCAAATTCTTGTATCAGTTTATATATTGCAATTATGCAATGGTTTTGCATAATCTGTGCACTGTGTTTTATCTGTGTACTGTGTTATTCTTATCATTTATAGTCCGTGGCTCATCTTCTGTGCACGGACTATCTATACTTCTCGACATAATCTTAGTGTGTATGAACTATAAGATTAGTCACACGACACTCTTTAAACTTTTTTGCTGAATATATTTCAAACATATTTTGCTAAACACGTCTTTTATGCACATCTCTTTATAAAAGAAGCATCAATATTTTTTAACAGCTAAGGCTTGAATCTTTATATATGCCATTATATTTGACTATGGAGATGATATATATGATTCCCTAGATAAAATCTTATCATCTTACCTTTTCCTCTAGCCTCTTTCACAGTCCAAGGGAACTTTGGAGTTTTACACCTTTTTTGCATGCACTAATTGACCTTCATGGTTTTATGGCAAGGAACTTCTTTGGTTATAAGCTGCCTTTTCTAGGAATTTAGCACCGACTCATTATAGGCTTGATGTGTGGTCAACACTCAACAACCAACCACTTATGATAACTTTGAATATCATAGGTTAGTTTATATCAAACTCAAATGTCTTATTCTTCAATAAAATTGTAAAGCTTAGTTTATCTTTGATTCTTCTTTTAGGCTGGTTATATGGTAGTTTTGTAATGTTAATTGTATAAAATGATCTTGTTTTCTTTACAGAAATGAAAGCAATTGGCTTCTTTTTGCAGTTTTATGTTCTCACTGTTTAATGTGGTTATGATACAGTATTCTTGTTCTGTCAAATTATTAGTTGTTGTCTAACAATACACAAACAAAGGTAATTCCTAAATTAAGTCAAGATATTCCCAAGTGAACACATCATCTACATGAATGGCCTCACACTCTCATGACACTGGCACACTAGGATACACTAGGATACATCACTGTTCTATCTAAGATACCCATTTCTCTTACCTATACTCATTCTCCACACTTGATACTATATGAACAACCCCTTTCTCTTGCCTACATGTGTGCCACACAGGCCATACAGTCTGCAGGGCATTTGCCACAACCAAACTAGCCAAGTGGCCCCTAATCACACTCCTGTGGAGCCTCCCAAGTCCAAGGCCAGCAGCCCCTATACTATTGTCCACTCGACTGATACCAATAGGGTCCTCTTCATGGACTGATACCTCCCTATAAACTGATACATGTGTTCCTAGGTAGCAATGCTACTTCTACCAAAATCTCCTAACTATCCATTGATGCATTCCTTCATAAATTAGTCCCACTCTTCCTGATACGATATATGCATATCCTCATATTCTGATATAGGTTATCAACTATAGGACTGCTACAAAAGCCCTTCACATATATCTCTTAGCAATATGACTGACTACTGCTAACTATACTCACACATATATATACTTCTCAGTTTCCCTTATTCACTCTACCCTATAGGTAATACACACACGTGTCAAATCCCTCTTCTACCCTCTCTCTCGATCACATATTCACACACCCCTTTACCTTAACTGATACTCACTAATTCCTTAGACACACACACACTCTCACTTAGACACTATAGGGACACACTCAAGATACATCTCACTGATCACTCGCACTAAGACACACTTGACAGTAGCCCTCTTCTCTCACTCTCTAAACACTCACTTGACACTCACATAGGTAACTCTCATTTGACACGTATTCACAACACCCAAATATCTGATTCCTACTAACCACAGGGCACATATACCTATTGATATGGTATGTCAGGTTATACCAAGCCTCAACTTTATATAACGTATCCCTTGGATAGATCCATACCAATCTATTAAGCACAAATTCTTTACTGATACCATGTATCAGTTTCTACTGAGACTTCAATTTGGCTAACACCCCACTATATGCACATATGCACCTAGCACACTTGACACTCGCACAGGGAACACATAGGTTCCTGGCCTGTGCAGGAAACAACCTCCCACTCAGTCACTGCCCTGTAGATAAGAATTACGTATGCATATTACCTATTTATCCCCCTCTTCAAATCCTAACACTGCTACCTTCCATTCCCTGCTACCATTCTCATGTAAACATACCCACAACACATACTAACTCACTACACAAGGCCACTATCTGCCTGTGTAATCCATGCCTGCAGGCCACACTCTACTGTCCTGCATTTCTCCTATCACATGTGTGTAACCTGGGGCAGGAAACCCCCTGCCATAACCTGTTGTCCCAGGACCAAAACAAGGCCTGCCTAGTGTAGGAATTACCCTGCAACAGGGAAGAAATTCCCCCTAAGCAACAGGCTTTGCCAAGCCAAGGCCAAGCTAGGACCTGCCTACTTCAAGTCCCTGCAATAAACAGGGCTAATTTGGGCTAAGTGACCCAAATTTGTATAGGTGTCCTTACAGGAGTAGGTTGAGTTCGGTCCATACATTAATTAGTAGGTGTGGTTCGGTAAATATACTAAAGTCAATGGTTGCCCTAATCTCTTGTTAGAAATATGGCTTCAATCTCTTGTAATTGTAACTCTCTGAAATAAAATAACTTATGTGCGGTCGTGGACGTATGATAAGATCTCCAAACCACGTTAAATCTTGTCAATCACGTTCATAAAAATTGGGATGTCAAGATATAGTAAAGCAAACTCCTCAACATCTTTACCTTACCTTTCTGCAGTAGTAGTAGTAGTAGTAGTAGTAGTAGTAGTAGTAGTAGTAGTAGTAGAAGTGCTACCTGACAATATGCAGCATCACTACTTGCTGTAGGTAGTTTTTGCACTGCACTTTGCTCTGCAGTGCCAACTATGCAGCCAAACAATCCTGTTTTGCTTCTTATGTTGCAAGTCTTTGGTGTTTTTTATGATATTCCGACAATGTATTTATTACTATGTCAAAATTTCTATTGCTGGACGGTGGACACAGCAGATCGAGATTGAATGTTAGTTCTCTTTAACAATGATACTTAATATAGTCACATGGAATATAATCTCTACTGAAATTCCTTTTACTGCAGTATCAGCTAAACGAATTCTCAGCCTTCACTAGCTACTGCAGTACATACCATCAACGATGGATGGAATTTAGTTTCAATTTGAATAATCTATCACCATATTTACTTTTAGTAGAAAAAGGGCCTAATCCTGCCATTAGCACAGACACTTTTTCTCCGCATACACACACACGCACTCAAAGACACAAGGAAATGAATACTTACATGCTGTACACATACAAACAGACATATCTAGATATATTGGCATTTCTCTCTTCAATGAATGAGCCTTCTGACCAGTTGTATGGTAAGGCCTGTTTATTAGGCTTTTCTATTCTTTAGAAGTGTTTTAGAGATTATGTTTGGTGAAATTTTGGTACGAAATGTATAGGAAAAGCTTTAATTAACCAGTAATAAAGCTCAATAACTTGTATGATGTTGACCAGTCAGGACCAAATGAAAGGAGCATTCCTGGAAATACTATTGCCGTGCAAGCGGACATGCCTTACGCTGGCCTAACAGCATTTGGATCATCATTTTTATCAAAATTTGAGTGCTCACAAATGCCACATCCAGTATGGCTCATCTGAACCTTAAATAGGCTGCTCCTCCTCATTTCTAGAAACTAACAGTTGTCCTATGTTTCCTAGCTTCTGGAGCACATAGCATTCATTGATACTCCAGGGGTTCTTTCAGGCGAAAAGCAAAGAACACAACGAAGCTATGACTTTACAGGTGTTACATCCTGGTTTGCGGACAAGTGTGACCTTATACTTCTCTTATTTGATCCTCATAAGCTCGATATCAGTGACGAGTTCAAGCGTGTGATTGGATCTCTTCATGGTCACAACGACAAAATACGGGTGGTTCTCAATAAGGCATACCAAGTTGACACCCAACAGGTTAAATTTTTATACAAGTGTTTTCCCGTCTCCATTTGATACTCTATAGAACTTTCATGCCGTTTAGTATTTTGGTTGTATTTCTGACAAGCGTTGTTTGCCATGATGGATCAGCTTATGAGAGTTTATGGAGCATTGTTGTGGTCTTTGGGAAAAGTACTAAATACCCCTGAAGTTATGCGTGTCTATATTGGGTATGCTTCCAGTGTTTCATGACTTGCCTCCTGTAAATAGTAATTCGATAGTAAGAGAATTCTCTGTTCTTATTGTTTATAAATTTCTCGTAGTAGATAGCTTAAAGGAGTAATTTTATTGGCTTCAAGAATCCATATACTTCATTTGGCAAAAATCGTATAAGTTTCCATGATGATTCAATGTCAACTTTAGATTCTTGAACATGGACCTTCTATTTGCATGTTACAGTTCTTTCAATGACAAGCCAACAAATGAAGCAGCAGTTGGTCCAATTGGAAAGGGACTGTTTGAAAGAGAACAAGAGGACCTTCTCTCCGATCTAAATGATATTCCTAAAATGACTCTTCTGTCCCTAAAATGAAAATGGTTAAGAATTTGATCATAAATAATTTTTTTTACTGTTCCAGTGTATAGCTTACTACTATGGTTGCAAATGATGAGGAAAGCAACATCTGGGATCCTCGAGTCTTGATCCTCCATTGGTGCTGGTCATGACCCTCTACCAATGCTTGTGTTGCCAATGTCTTGTGAGCTCTGATACGCTCTAATACACCAGTGTGCACTTAAATTTCTTCTGATACACTACTGTGCAGTTGATACTTCTTCTGATACTCGGGTATCCTACTATGATGGTTTGGTTCTTCATTGGTAGAGCTGGTTGAGCCACATCATGGATGCGATTGAGCTGTTGCCGACCCACGGTGAGCTTTGATCTGATGCCTAGCGTCAATTGGGATCATATCGTAGAGGAAGAGTATTTTACTATGGTTTGAGCTTCCTTGTATATATTTTTATTATGGTTTGAACTTCCTTCTATGTCTTATTAGTGTGTTTCTTACATAGCTTACCACTATGGTTTGAACTTCCATTACGGTACTGTGTTGGACTATTTTGACAGTTCTGGATATTTGATCCTCAAATTTGGTCGAGGATGAGCACTTTCCCATTTCTTTATATACATATTGAATCTAATTTTCTTAGATCTACTGACAACACATGTTGCAAATGATGAGGAAAGCAACATTTGGGGTCCTCGAGTCTTCATCCTCCATTGATGCTGGTCTTGACCCTCTACCAATGCTTGCGTTTCCAATGTCTAGTGAGCTCTGATACGCTCTAATACACCAGTGTGTACTTAAATTTCTTCTGATATGCCACTATGCAGTTGATACTTCTTTTGATACTCGGATATCCTGCTATGGAGGTTTGGTTCTTCATTGGTAGAGCTGGTTGAGCAGCATCATGGATGCGATTGAGCTCTTGCAGACCCACGGTGAGCTTCAATCTGATGCCTAGCTTCAATTGGGATCATATCGTAGAGGAAGAGTATTTTACTATGGTTTGAGCTTCCTTTCATATATTTTTACTCTGGTTTGAACTAACTTCTATGTCTTATTAGTGTGTTTCTTGCATAGCTTACTACTATGGTTTGAACTTCCTTTACGGCACTGTGTTGGACTATCTTGACAACACCTACCCTATATACTGCTACATTTATTATGCATTTTTAGGTTGCATACAACAGTCCTACGCGTAGGTCATAAGAGAAGAGCGTCCAGGTACATCGTCCAGGTACATCGTCCAGGTAATTTGCCAACTATCAACTTATTACATTAATTTTTTTCTGTGATTCCTATGTTTGGTTTTCTCTCGTGGCTGCAATTAATGTTTGGTTTTTTTATCTATGTGATTCTTCAAACTACTTCTCCATTTTCTTTCTTTTCAGTTGGAAATTGAACTATGTTACATTGGTTTCTTTTTTGGACTATGATTTTTGGAGTCTGAATTTTGCATACTGCCTTTAAAGTTTGTTTCTCCATTTCCTTTCTTTCAAGTTGAAATTTGTATTTATTACATTGGTTTCTCTTATGGACTATAATTTTTTGGACTGAATTTTGCATAGTCTCGTGTCGGTATCGGTATCGGAAATTAAAGTTTGAGCTGCAAAAGAGTTTTGTTTCCCAATTTTTTCTTTCACTTAAAGCTTCCTTTTTTCATTTGAAGCTTCCTTTGTCACTTGAAGCTTGTTACTGTACATTAGTTTTTCTGTACAGTAACAAGCTTGTTACTTGTAGTTCCCATTTTTGGACTTGAAGCTTCCCAATTTTTGGACTGAAGCTTGTTATTTGTATAGTTCCCATTTTTTTGTAAGCAGGTCTGTATAGTTTGGAAGAACTGTTAGCAGGTCTGTACAGATGGATTGATCCTTTTGTTCTGTTTTAAACATTCACAAACTAATGTAGTCTAGTCTGTACAGTTTGGAAGAACTTGTCTTTCTTTTCTGGTGGTTTGTATACAGTTAGCAGGTTGCTAATATATTGGCATATCTTATTTCATTTGCAGGTCCTTCAAAAGCATTCTGGATATGCTAAAATGATGGACGACTATCTTGTGATGGGAAAAAAATTTGGGTTCATTTTTTGGGTTCATGTTGGATATCTTGAATGTTCAAAAACATAGTGTAGTGCTTAATGTTTTGGGTTCAGAATTTTGTATATACGTAATGGTGGAGACAATGGGTCCATTTTGTAATGGTGGAGACAATGGGTTCATTTTGTAATGGTGGAGACAAGGGGTTCTTTGTAACTGATGGTGTGGGTGATGTTGTGTTTTGAATTTATTTTGGAAATGATGGTAAAGAATGCTTACTGTTAAGCTTTTCGCTGTTTATCAATTGAACATATATAGTTAAATATGGATTTTGTTGTCTTCTACTTAATGCTAAAGAATGCTTGATGTTGTTAAGCTTTTTTTTTTGTATTGGAGCTCCGACACCTGGAGATACATCTGAGGACAATGATCATATGAATTATGTTATGTGTGTATTTAAATGGTATGTTTTATAGCTGGAAGATACAAATGATAATTTCATAAGTATTACTTTTGGGACGGTTATGTAATTGTCCTAGATATAAATGACATCCTTTTGTGACGCTGGCAAATATTTCTAGGACGGATGATATTCGTCACAAACTCTTTTATTTTGGGACAGTTTAGTAAACCGTCATAAACATATAATAATTCAAACTCTTTTGGTACGGTTAGATTTTTCGACCCTAAAACCAAATTAGGACGGTATTTTCTGTCCTAAAACTTTTTGCCACGCCACCCTAATAGCACTGTCACTTACCGTCCTAAAATTCGTCCCAAATTACAATTTGGGACTGATTTGAGCCTTGTGAAGATGAATTTTTGGCGTCCCAGAAAGACACTTTTTTTGTAGTGATGTAATAAGATTTTTGAGAAAGTTTAGTCAAATAAAGGATTTGAGCTTAATCATGATTTCATAGAGAGAGTTCGAGATCAAATCGGAAAATGAAGATATATACATGACAGTCTAAAAATCATAGTAATGATCATCTATGAGAAAGAAATGATAAAATTTTATGGATCGTGACAAATCATAATGTGGTGTAGGATTTTAGATATGATATTGGGCACCAAGGCTTGACATTTAAGTATTAAAGACTAGGAGTATCAAATCATAGAATTAAATTGAATATATTATCAAGCTGGGAGAAATACATATGAGATGTGTTCAAGATTGAAAATATAAAAGACAAAATTTTTAAGGTGATTGGCAATTTAGGAATGGAATCGAGAATTTAGTAATCATGGAGAATAACATTATTTCTAAAGGAGGAAAGAATGTAAATTAAATAGTGGATAAAATTAATGAATATATAGCATTAGATGAGTTTTGTGATTGTTAACCTACTTGGGCATAAGACTGTTAAAGAAGATGTCCAAACTGATTTCAGGCATGATTGCATGATTGTACCCCTGACCCTACCTTTAAATTTCGAGGACGAAATTTTCTAAGGAGGGAAGGTTGTAAAACCCGTAATTTTAAATTAACTAATTTAGTGTCTAATATTATTATTTTATTAATATTTTTCCGGTTCAGTGAAAAAATATTATTCTTAATTTATTGGATTAGCTTGACCTGTCCCGGACCTGTTTCTGAGTCCATGTTCGAATCCGAGCCAATCTCGGTTTTCGAAATCACTATTTAAAGTATTATTTTATATAACCAAATAAGTCTTCATAAAGAATGGAAAACTTAAGACTCTTAAACTCTCTTTTCAATTCAGCATACTTTTTATTAAATTGACATATTAATTCTCTCTCTCAGTAAAGGAGAACATTTTCCTTTCCTTTCCGTTGAAGCCTCGGCCGACCCTGGCTCTTCCGAACGCTCGAGCCTCTTCCCCTCCCGTAACTCTGGCAACTCTTCATTTTCGTAACCCCTGGTGCTCATTCTATATAAACCCTCTTCTCTCCATCACATTTTATTCACCACAAATTTCCCAAACTCTTGTGCCCTAGCCGATCCACTCCGATCCGTGCCCGGCGCACCTCCTCCCGGCCGACCCCTGTCCGGCGCCACCCTCCCGAGGCCGACGCCCCACCGGCGACCAGCCCCAGCCGCCGTTTCCCCGCGGCCGTGCGCGCCAGCCCGACCCGGGCGGCCTCCCCGTCCTCCGGTGCTACTCCGCGGCACCCCGCCGCTGTTACTTCCGAGCTCGTGTGCTGTACACGCAGCCGTACCCCGGCGAGGCGCTGACCCGAGCCGAGACGCTGTTCGTGTGTTCTTTTCCTCTAATATTCACCTGAGAGCTCTAGCCGAGCAACTCCTGGTATATTTTCGTTGTCCCCGTTTCCGTTCTGTAGTCTATGATGCATTTTGGTCCACGAATTTCTCCGGAAATTCGGTAAACGAGACATTTTTGGATTTTCCGAAATCCTTTCGGAAACGTTCTGTGAGTTCTCGGAATATTTCCATGGTTTGGTTTTCCAAATTCCATTTCGAAAATGGATTCTGTGGCTTTGGTTTCGAGTTGGAATGGTTCTGTGGTTTTTCCGAGTTAATTTCGGGTTTTCCGAATTTTCTTCGGAAACGTTCTGTGAATTGGCTTTTTATATATTTTGTGGATGAAATAAATTTTAGTGGTTATTCCCTGGTTTGGGATAAATATTTTGGTGATTTGGCACATTTTCCCAGTTTTGGGTTGTCCCAAATATAGAAGGAATGCTGCCCAAATTTTTATAAAAATTATACAAATAAATTTCAAAACGGTTTTCGAAACTATTTATAAATTGGATTTTTGGGCGACGACCGTACTGGTCCATGGGCCCTAGCTAAATGCAAACGAAACCGGGGTTTCCGGACGTTGAGGCATTAGCTATTTTGACGATTGGACCAAAAATCTGAGACTTGAAATTAATTTAAATTAATTTAATTACTAGTTTTATTTTGTGATTAATTTGTAGGAAAATTTTTAGAGACTAACGAATGTTTTTCTTCTTATTTAAATTCATGTAAAAAAAGTCTGTAAAGGGTATAAGCCCAGCTTTTATTACTTTCTGTGGTTTTGTAATAAGTTAGTGTAATTTTTACTCTTTTCTGGTGTGGTTGACGTAAACACGTAAAATAGTAAAATAATTATTTTATGGAAAAAATCAATATTGTTTTCTCACATTAAATAAATTAGAAAAATTACAAGTTTATTATTTAAACAAATTTTACGTTTTTCTCATTTAAAGAAATATTATTTTTAAATATAATATAATGAAATACAAAGTTTTGCCAAATAATTGAAAAATACGATTTTTCCCAATAAAAAGTTAAATTGACATTTCTTCAGTTAGCAACTCACATCGATAAGCGTGTTCTGGTAGAGTTTGTAAATAATCTAAAACCGGACTAGGACAAATTCTAGAGATTGTAACTAGCACACCTAGATATGAATTGAATATGGGTGCTAAGTCAGAAATTCTCAATTGTAGGATTTCAAGAATATACTTGACATCTTCTTCGGTTCAGACATCTCAATCCAGTCAATAAAACAAAGGCAAGTGCAGTTATGTCTATTTGGTAATTTATCTAGTAATTGTTTTATTGCAATTTTAAACCACATTGCTACACGGAACTCTCTCCTAGAGTATTGATTGTGGAACTCTTTACTAGAGTTCGAATATTGACTCATTGATTGAATATGATTGACTCGGAATATTGGGGGAGTAGTGTAGCGTCTATGACCAATACCCCCATATTGCATTGATTGTGCGAGCTGATTCCTCCTATACACGAGGATAGGCCGGACCGTATCATTAGGATACAATTGAATCATCCCAAGCCGGTCATAGTTCGTTGCCTATTCAAATCACATTGTTTTGATTGTAGAATTGTTGGAAAATATTGCTAAGTATTTCAAATTGTTTAATATTGCAAATTTCAAATTATTATTTGAATTGTTGAATATTCGTAATTGTACTTTGCTCCCTCCTGACTGGAGACCAACATTTTTAGGTGATTGCGTCATCAAGGGTCTGATGTCTAACTCTGGTCCCGCAGAACTTGGAACCCCAGAATCTTAAGAGCTGGATTAGTATTTATTTTTCTTTTGGAAACAAGTGTACTAATTGAATGCTGTATTAATGTTTGTTGTATTTTAGGTTTTTCAAATTGAATAAAATGTTTTTTATATTTCGTTAGAATTTTTATCTGTATGTGTTTCACTGCTTGATACAGCTTACTGCCGCCGTCTCAACAACGGTGCAGGCTGGGCATGATCCGATTCGACCCAAGAAATTGGGACCGGGTCGTGACATTCATGCTTAATAAAATGGAGTAATGTGTCCCTATGTTCTGTCCCTTAAACTGTGATGCTTAGTTGCTAAATTGATAGAGATGCTTATGCTAAGATTTGCTAGGATGAACAATACATGAACATTGAACTGTTGAATGAAATGAATGCTAATGCTCCTTTGGAATGAATTGATAACGTCCCTTATGCTAATGCTGCAAGAACAAATGAAACACTTGAGTAATGTGATTCTTTGTGAAAGATACCTTGAGAAATGAACTGGATATGCTATTAACAAAATGAACTGAATGAAATACTGAATCATGTATACTATGTGTAACTGTTGCTGTCACGACCCGCACCCGCTTTCCGGGATGCGAATGCGTGTCCAAGCCAGCCTATGCTGCAATATCAGCGGTAGAACGCTGTATAGCCACAATGCTCAAAATCACAAATAATGCACATTCATAAAATTAATTTAATTTACAAAATTCATAAGTTTTATATTTGCAGAAAAATACAAACTCTTACAAATATTGAAATGATTACAACTCGTCTATCTAGCAAATCTCTAGGTTTTCGTCTGCAAGTACACCCGTAACTCCCAATGCTAAGTGAAGCCACAGCTAACCTGAAAAATATTGGTTTTCAGTCAGGAATGGAACGAGTACAATTCACTTAATGCAGTTTCAATAAATAAAAATGACTATACAACAGAGGTTAGACATCAATTATATGTTTTGAAAAATAAACAGTAAAAAGACGTGAGAAAAGACGAAAAATAAATAGCAAATAAATAAACTAAAATACATTCCCAACTGTTAGAAGTACCTTTGATATGTGATAAGTCTGGGACACTACACCGCGAGGTCTACGAGGTCTACTTGCATGAAATATAAACAATATCTACGAGGTCTACTTGCAGAAATTAAACAATATCTACGAGATCTACTTGCAGAAAATAAACAATGTCTACGAGGTCTACTTGCAGAAAATAAACAATGTCTACGAGGTCTACTTGCAGAAAATAAACAATGTCTACGGTCGGATCACACATCCTTGGTACTTCTCATTTTCGACTTAAAAATTTATAATAAAATGACAAAACCACATAACCAATGGTCAACAGTGAAATATAGTAAAAATCAATATCGAAAACAGACAATAAACTGTACTCGCCTGTGGTCCTTTGCTGGTGAAACCGATAATCCAAACCACTCAGTATGCCACAACAGTCAAACTCATACAACAGTCTCCAGATGTTGAAATAGACATTACCAACGTTCTCAGAATAGTCAAATTAGCTAGAATTGCCTATCCTTAAGTCCAATTCTGGACACAGGGACAAAACGGTAATTTCGGATCAAAACGGTGTCTGCCGTTGGACCCGTTTTGTACCGAAAAATATGCCAGAGTCAATGGTCTTTAAAGTCGTCAAACTACATGTCTATGGATTCGTTTTGATGATACGAACCCAACCGTATGTCCAAAGTTGGATTCCGGCGGACCGTGCACAAAATCGCCCGTTGAGTCGGATCGTGGGGCCCGTAAAACGGCGATCCGGTCAACTGTCTCAGAATCAGACCAAACTTGGCATACAGGACCAGAAAAATGATACGGTCCTGTTGGCATAAGTTTCGTCTCGATCTGATGAACGTGCACAAAGTAATTGAGAAATTTGCTCAAAGGTCGATATGGTGAATTTCGACGGATACGTATCAAATTTGTCGCACACACGCATTGAAAGTGAAAGCTGCGGGAGAATTTGGATTTGGAAGAAGGTGAAGTGGGCTGGCAAATGGCAACGTGGGCTAGGTAAACACCTTCTTCCATTACAAAAAATAATAATAATTGCTTTTTGTTTGGACTTGCACTGGGCTACAGCCCAGTGCAGTTTCTGTGTACCTCCGCCCTTGGACGGGACGTACGATCCGAGGGTTCGGGGGCCTGCACGTTGGATAGCAACAATGTCAATTCTCTGGACGGCGTCGAATGATTGGTGGCGATCGTGTAGTAGGGGTTGTTCGGGAGAGGCGAGGTTTGACAAAAAATGAGGACGAGGAAGTAGGGGATCATGGGTCACATCCTCTACAACCACGGAACGACGGAAGCGTTAAATATAAACGATGGTGTTCGACCTAGTATCAACACCCTCATCTAGATCCAAGTGATCAAGCCATAATATGGTCATCCGACGATGGACTTGGTTCTTCTCATCTATATTCGTAGTGTTCACATGACCATTAATGCACGTGCATAAAAAAATTGGGACCGACAAGGTTCGAATCCTTTAACTGTGTGTGTGGAATTTCAAAAAATAAATAAATAAACACTTGAGTTACTATCTCGTCCCTGGTATTTGAACTCAAAAAACCAAGGGAAATGTCTCCACCGTAACACTTTGAGTTAGAATTATTTAGTTACGAGTGAACCATATTAGGTAGTTAATTTTTTTTTAAAAATAATTAAGGTAGTATTTACAAGTCTTAATTTTGAGCCGTTTTTAATCCACCTATATTAGCACTTGTAAAAGTACGTGTGTTGCACGTAAAATATTTTTTCTTCCTTCTAATATTATCAAAGTATAATTTAAATTTAAATTCAAAATTTATTATAAAAATATATGATTAAGATTTATAGAAAATTAATTTAAATCTAATTATATTTTGTTATGGATATATGTGAATAAAAAAAGGTATTAGGTTATGCGAAAGGAAAAACAAATGGTATTCGATTATGCGGAAGGAAAAGAAAGAAAGTTTAGAATTATAGCTAGTAATGTGCACGTGCGAAAAAATATTAAAAAAAATTATTACAAAAAATTATCAAACGTAGGATTTGAACTCAAACAACCAAAAATAATACCTCCTATCTTAACCACTTAGATAGACTATTTAGTTTTAAATATGTCATATTAATAGTTAAATACTTAGTTAATTTTTTTTAAAATAATTAGTAAAGTATTTAGGTAGTTATTTATTTTTATTTTTATTTATTTAAATGGTCGATGATATTCATACCCTTTAGACCAGGGGCGGATGCAGGTAGGGCCTGGGGTGGGCTCCAGCCCACCCCATTTTTTTTTTTTTTGTGGGAGTTGGCATACATGTAGCCCACCCCAACCTACTCGAGCCCACCCGTATACATTTATGGATCCGCTCTTGGCTTAGACGATTCATTTTTGAGCCGTTTTGAAACCTCTTGATATAGTAGAAGATTATTATATTTTCTAAAATTAAATGGTTGATAAAATATATATGACTTATATTCTCAAAAAAAAAAAATATATGACTTAGATTGTTCATTTTTTGAGCCGTTTCGAAACCGCATTATACAGTAGAAGATAAATTAGTTTGGAGGACCAAAATCTAACAGCTGCGTCGTGGAAGCCCAAATTTGTAGCCTATTGAGAAGAAGTGTGTTAAAACCTTCCCCCATATGCCAATTCGGTGGTGACATCGATTCCATCCGAAGGGGTGTGTGTGGGAGAGAGAAAGTGAGAGAGCAGAGGGGAAGGCGGTTGGGGTTGGTGACGGCGGCGGCGGCGGAGAGAGAGAGAGAGAGGTGATTGTGATGGGCGACGAGGGTCGGGAAGGGGACTGGCACTGCGGGGACTGCAACAACCGCAACTACGCGTTCCGGTCCCTCTGCAACCGCTGCAAGCAGCCCCGTCTCCTCGTCGACGCCAACACCCCCGCCGACTCCAAGTGGCTCCCCCGCATCGGCGACTGGATCTGCACCGGTCGGTCATTCCCCCCTATTATATGAATGTTTCTTCCTAGTCGTTGATTCATACATAGGTAGGTTGATCGATGGAGTTTTGTAGAGGAAAAAGAAAGAAAAATCTGATTGAGAAAAATAGAGGATCCTTTGGTTAACCTCGCTAATCCAAAATGGAAAAGAAGCCCCCCCAAGAGAGTGGTAAAGAATACGTAAATGAATACTTGATATCCATATTTAGCATTATTAATCCACAACATATATACAGTAACGTAATCAGGATTTTCATCTAGGGGCGCGAATAATGTCGATCCGGTTTACGGTCCCAGAACTAGACGGAACTTACGCCGTAGGGAAAGATCGACGTTGCATTACCAATGGTGTTAAGTCTCGTCGCGATCCGAAGAGCGCACGGAGAATAATTGCAAATTTTTTGAAGAACATCGATACGGTAAAATTCGACGGATATGGGTCAATTGCGACGAATTCGAGTTATGTCAATTTTCACACGTCGGTGAAATTCGTGCCGGAATCGCCCGGATCAACGGGACGTTAACCAATCAAACATAAATGTTCTAAGTAGCTCACTTCGAGCCTCGGGACGATTGATCAAATGACGGATAGTAGCAAAAGCGACAGTAGCAGCGGTCTTTATTGTCTTAGTTGAATGGGGGCATACATGCATGTTGTAGCAGGTTCAGATTGAGTATGTTGCTTACTTGTGGTCTTCAATTTTCTTAGTTGTTTCAATTGGATTGTAAAGTTACCTTATGTATCCATATTTGTCATATACTATGAACCACCGATACTTCAACAATGACCCTTGGTAGGGAGTACTTGTTCCGTATTTGTACTGCTCAGCTACACCTTGTTAAGTTTTGACTACATCTACAGTTCCAGCACTTGAACACAGACTTGGTATGGCTCCACAAGGCACACTAAAATATCTAATAATCCTGCTATAAAAGCAAAAGCAAATAGTTACCGGCCTACTCACACCATCCACTCATCTATAAGCCAACTATAATTTCACATCTAAACCTCCAATTAAAAGGAAACATCCTAAATACTATCGAAAGGATTATCATTCACTTTTTAGAAACATTGAGCACATTAAAGCTTCATAAACTTAGGATGCTATATATGTTCACGTAGGTGAACTTAACTGTATTTTTATTGTCTATTCACATTTCACACAAGTAGATCAGCTAATCAAGAGGAGACAAAGAGAACATGGTGCTAACAAGATAAGAGAGAACTATGACGGCAAGCATCACAAAGGAAAATCATTGTCTATTTCAGAGGGGCAGAAAAAAAAAAACAATGACCTAAACCCTAGACCTCCCAGTTGGAGCAGAGTATATATATATATATATATATATATATATATATATATATATATATATATATATATATATATATATTTCAGTTGTGCCGCGGCCCCTCGGGATCAGCTGGCTACGCCCCTGCATATATAGAGTAATAGTTTCAATGAGTATCCTATACGCAATGCTCTCTAGTAACGTAATTATTAGGTATCCACACTATCAAGTGATTGTACTGTAAGAAGGACGCATGCTTATATCAACATCAACCCAAAATAGATGGATGTACTAAATACTAAAACACACACTAGAATCTAGAATATTAAAATGTGAAGCTAATCTATCGTTTTCATTTCCAAAGCCTATTTTTGTGACGTACGCACTGGGTGTTGCGAGTGATGGAGGATCTGCAGGTGGAGAAGATTGGTTAATTTTTTTCCTTCTATGCTAGATTTAGAAGGTATATAGTAGAAAGCTGTGTACTTACCTTTGCTGCTGGTGTTTTGAGTGTTGCTAGTGATGAACAATTTGAATCAAGTAAGAAAGAACAAAAGAGATAATGTGCGGCTCAGCTGGAGAAAATATGCTCCAATAAGGCACGTAGGGTTTGCTCCAACGACGGCTTCTTGTCTACTAGTATGATCAAGGCTATTGTGAATAAGAAAAGGATTTTTTTATTCAATCATTGCTAGTGCCACAGGTAGCTTCCAGTGACATTGTTGTAGGTTGGTTTTTGAGATCTCTACAAAAATAGTTAATTTTAATTTTTAGGGTTTTTTAGATTTAAATTTGCTTTCTTATGTTAGCCTATTTGCTAAATGTATCCCACTAGGCATTAAGGCTTCTGCTCTTTATTGGTTGAATTCATAGATCAATTGGGAAAACAAAAGGAAAAATCAACCTTCGCTTGCGCTTGTGTAAGAAGGAGCAGAATGGTTCTCAAATTAGTGTCGTCCTCTTTCCTTGACCGTCTTTTAATCATTCTTCAGTCCCCACATAGACTTAATTGTCTTAGATAGGAGTTCATTACGACTGACCTATACCAAATACTAGAGTTCAAAACTTGATTTTATCTTCCTTTTTATTGAGTAGGCTGAAAAAGCAATATTCTATTGCTGAAAATTATTTCCTTTTTGCTCAAAACCCATTTTGGGAGTTGGCAGATGCTTTTTGCTGCTGAATATGAATTTCGGTGTATTTTTTCAGGTCGGTCCTAATTTTTTGATGTTTTCCCTAATTTCTTGATACTTGCAACTAGTAAGCACGGACACTCAAAATATGGGCATGTTGTCAGACATATATTGGACACACTCCGGACACTCCAAAATACTCTAGGACACACCAATAACCCTAAATTCATGAACTGGGGATTTTAGGAAAATTTCCAACCATCTTGTCTTGTAGACTACGACAGCAAGCAACATCAGCCAACAATAACAAGAACAAAGCCTTCATCCCTTTATGGGTAGAGAATGAAGAGTTTTGCTGTAACTATGTTTCATAACTTGATCATATTTTCTCTCTATGGATGATGAATGGAGAGTTTCGACAATTTCCAACCATCCTTATTTTCTCAAGGTTTATCTTATCTGTGTTCAAACATCAAACATCCTAAGGACCACTTGTATACACAGTTAGAAAGTCTCGCAGACCATTTGTTTTCCGATCCACTTCTGTTTAAGATGAGTGTGACATAATATGAACTATGAACTTCGCCATAGGTATGAATGATCGGCCATGCATTTTGTTTGTCAGTGTGATACACCTCTAATACAGTCTATTATGCTCTCCCTGTTTGCATTCTTCTGGTTGGTGTTGATTTTGCTTTTTTTTTTTTTCTCCTTTTCTTTGTCATTGTCTAGATTGTACAAGTCAATATTCTTGCTTACTTGCAATGCTTATTTTATTTCCATCTGAGATCAGCAACTTCCAATGGTTAGCATTGAGTTATAACTAGTGTGCGTGTGTATGTGTTTTTGGTGTCCAATGGACGGTTGCTGTGCGTGCGTATAATGTGCTGCGTTTTCCTTGCTGGATGGACGTTTGGGTGGGTTCTCTGGCTTCATGCGGCAATAGGTTGCAGTAACAACAATTATGCATCTAGAGAAAAGTGCAAAAAATGTGGCCAATCAAAGGAGGAAGCGGCAATGCCGGCACTTGGAATGCCTGGAGCTCATCTGCCTACTTATGCAAATTATTTTGTCAGGTTACAGGGTCTACTTGGATTGAAAATGAACTATGGAGTAATGGGAAATTCTTCTCTTCAGCAGTCACTTCCACTGGATCCTAATTGGTCATTTGGCCCCTCCCATAAATACGGCACTCGGCCATGGTCCTTAGCTGGAAGTAGCAGTGAATTTTCAGTCCCACGGACTTCAAATCAGCTTGGGTTTCCACCAGGCTGGCGCGATGGTGACTGGATGTGCAAGTGTGGCTTTCATAATTATTCTTCTCGGGCACAGGTAATTATCTATAATTGAGACATGCTTTTTATTAGTCCTCACTTGTAGCTTCCGCTCTTTCTGATGATATGGTCTAAAGTGACTATTATAAAGTTCATAACCTGCCATGTGATACAGGTGTCTTTTGCATTATTTAGGAGGTGTTTGATAGTTGTCACTATACTGGAGGTGCTAATTTGTGGCATCCTGAAAAGAAATAATTATTCTTACCCTGAAATTAGAAACAATCCTTTTGTATGGTTGATATAGGATGTCGAATCAAGTTATGCAACAATATTTGAAACCTATGATGTCACTATCTTAGGACAAGCAATATGTATCTTCCAATCGGTATAGTGCATTCTGTAACTAAGTTGCACAGACATGGGGCACGGCGACACACATTTTTCAAAGAAACTTGGATACAAAACGTACGTGTGTGCATATATAGTGTGTCCTTATTGTGTCGTATCCTAGTTTTCTTTTTTGAATATGAGCATCGTTGAGAAATAGCTCTTTGATTAATATGAAATTAACATGCCCATAGCAAAAATGCTTTAACTTTTACCTTTTATATGTGATTTTTATCCTAAATTTAAACAAAGACACTGTATAAAGTGTCCGACATGGATTCGGAGTGTGGCTGTATCAGACACGTGTCGGTATTCAGAGAGTGTCCTTGACCGATTTCAAATAAAAATACGAGGACACGTAAATTGAGCGTCCAAGATGTGTCTGAGAGCGTCGGTGTTCGACATGAGACACGTTACTGAGATGAGAGTTTCCGTGGTACATATCTGTAACCGATTAATTCGTGTTAAGATACAGACGAGACAACGTATCTTACAATACATTTCTTGTATCATACTACTTGTATCACCCCATATGATGTATCAACTTATATGGAAACTATCAGGGTAACTTGAATAAAAACATGTTGAGCCTGACTTTTGAGTAGTTTATAAGCTAATGGCTTTATCATCCTACTCTTCTACTATAAAACATGATACAATTACCTATATAGTTGTTTAAAAGCCTTTTCAACTTTCTTCGCTCCAAACTCCTCTTCCAACGGACACTTTGGAGGAGTCTTTTTCTTGGTGCCCTTTATCAACTTCCAACACAACCAATGACAGCATCCAACATCTTCGGACAGGGATGGAGCTACATTATGGCTCACCTCCCCCCTTTATGAGCATATGTGCTTATGTTCTTCGCCCCTCTCACCACTCAATCCAGGCTCCGTGTCTTCTGAGATGACATTTAGTATCTTTGGAGACTTAAAAAGCTGAATTTTTTTTAATCTCTAAAAGGAATATTTTGTTTTTGTAATATTTGTATCAGTTTTCTTTGTATGCATATGTATTGTCTACACTTTATTTTGGGGTCCTTTTCCACCTTATTTTCTAGGATTTTAATCGGCTATTTATCGGCTAACTGCATGGTAATTGTTATTATCTTATTGATGCAATGATGGTATTCATAAATGACACATTTATGTAAATTAATGTTACATTATTTCTTCTTAATTATTGACTTATGCTGAATTTATCACTTAATTCTTGATAGTCTTTCCTTATTCTTGGTCAACTTGTTCAATTTATCCATATATGTGCGGTTATATTAGTTTCCAGAGATTTTTCTATGGAACAATCTATTTTGTGATACATGATAGGAGACAAAAATAATAATCAAGCAAATCGATACATGATACATCTCTTGATTTGACAAACCTAGTTTGAGACTCATTCATGTCGAACCTCATGACAAGATCATGTAATAATCATGTCCAGATATACGAGGTGACATAGAACCTAAATTTTTATGTGTGTTTGTTCTCTGTGAACAAGATATCATCAAACTTGAGATACAGAGATGATATACATACCAAGTATAGAAATCCATAGAATTTCGAATAAAAGTATGTGTTTTTTTGGTTGGGGTGGGGGCGGGTAGAGAAGTTTATAGAAGAACTCTAACCACAAACAAGGAAAACCTAAGACGACTAGACAAAACCAAATATGGAGGACTGAATGAGAAAACCGAATGTAGGAAGTCAAACCTTGGAGAAACTAAAGCTAACAGTGACAAATGTAAGAAAGAGTTAGAGAAGTTTACATGTAAAGAGAGAGAAGAAACTCAGAAACCTAGATCAACTTGACTTGGAACTCTACAGGATTGATGGCTCTTATATTATGTCAAGAAACTAGGGTTGACATGAGAGGAAGAGAAAGACAGGTGAGAGATTGAGCCTTGAGGTTTCTCATTACTCTCATAAATATTCTCTCATTAATCTCGGAAGAGGAAGACAGGTGGGAGGGGAGTTTGATGGCTCGTTCTGACCCTCCAGTTCTGAAATCTGGAAAATCTCTGTTTCACCAGATGCTTAAAACTTTTCATTGACAAAAATAGTAAGGGGTAAAATAAGAGGGATTGAAGTGCAAAGACACTAAGCCAGTAATATATTTTTGTTGGCACATACCTAAATCATTCGGAAGGTGGAAGGTGAAATTTATTCTTTGCCACATTGTAGACTCAGCTTTGTCAATATCAGGTGGAGTTACAAGTACTAACCGGCCCAAGAAGCTATCAGTTGCCAAGCATCACTGCTGCAGATTTTTTACTAAATTTGATCCCAATTGATGATCAGTTTTTTCTTACAATGGTCGTCCTTTGTAGGCGAACCTGGCGAAGGCCACCTTTAAGTTGCATCAGCCCCTTCCCTCTTTGGTTTGACCATGCCAATCACTCACTCAGACTGATACAAGAATGACGAAAGAAACAATAATTTCGTCAAAGGAGGGTTCACTGGAAATCAAAAAATTCTGAAGGACTGCTTTTAGAATTTAAGCTCACTAGATTTCTAGAATATGATGGATGACGTACTGAACTCTTTTATGATATTTTTCAATATTTGCTGGCATTATGTATTACTTTCTAGCTTATGGAATAGTTATAAGTAAATTGGTTGTTATGGTCAAATATGGTCCTTCACAGCCGTCAGCAACAAAAAGAGTCAAACTGGAAGAAACTCGCTGGCCATTTTACTAAGCCGTTGCCTTGTCCGATATAGATAAGCCTGAAGGCACCATACTTTTCCTGATTGTTGTAGGATGACCGATAATTAAAGCGTCAATGTACATAAGACTCACTTGTCCGACATACAAGGAGGAACCCCTGGCCTCAAGGTCTTTTGGTGCAACTTACTTCAAACCTTGTGGCGAGCTAGCTTTTGATAAGAGTTTGGCTAAATGATATCTACTAAACCAAATAATCTAGCTGATGGCTTTCACATAGCCACCATTTGTTGAGGGAAATCTTGAGACTGCATTCACTGATTGCACTCAGAACATTAAACTAAATTATATCATATTCTTAACTTCTTTTTATGTTTCTGAAGATTTTCATATTTATCACTGACAAGTTTTTCATTTTGTCAATGCAGTGTAAAGAATGCAATGCTCCTTTATCAGCTGCTCTGTCTTCTTCAGCAGTGAAGTCCACCGTTAGTTTATGTCCAAGTAATGCTTATACTTCTTTATGATTGTTTTAGATCAGGTGTTGTGCATGATGCAACATCTGGTGGACTATATTGAGTAATCACCTCTATTATTCTATAACTTAGTTAAAGTCATCTTCGTTTAGACATGTAAAATATCTTCCTAGTTGACTGACAAAGCAATAATGTACTCTAGGAATCTGCTGTTTGACCTCTTTTTTTCCATCTTTTATTTCTTCCTTTACATTGCATTTCCGTTTAGCAGTTATTTATCTAAATATTTTGTCTTAGCATGTTGATCATATAGTAGAAAGGTGAGACGTATATGAAGTTCTAAGTTCGTATTTGATTCCGTTCTTCATTTACCACAGGTTATGTTCTAGGCGTAGCACACTACAACATAATTAATTCATGCATATTTTTTTTTTATTTATAAATGCAAATTTCTTTTAAATTTTGTATCCTGTTGTTGCTATCAATTTTTTCCTTCAATTGTTCCCTTTCCACATATATACTGTCTTCTACATCTTACTTATGTAAACAGTCATATGTCACTCACTCTTCTATCTTTTAGATCCAGAAACCATTTCTAGTGAGACTATTAGAATATTATATGCTGCACAGTACATTCTTTCCTATTTATTTTTGTTGGCTGTTTAAGGCTTGTTTTATAGAAGAGTTTTACTTGTAGACTGCATTGCAGATGACCTATAGTTTTCTACTCAGCTTTAGGTACAAAGCGGTTGGCTTCTGAAGAATTTGTTCATGACTGGGATAACAAAAGATTGAATGCAGGAGATATAGGCGAACATTTTCTGGTATGACAAATTTTAACGTTATGATGCTGTATTCATAATAATTTGACATTTTCATCTTTATTATTCACTTGACAGTACAAGACAGATGAGCATCATCACCCATATCAGGGTTCGGAACAACTATCAAATTATGATCAAGCACATGGACTGTATTCTAGATATTCTCCTAGAAACCTGCCAATGGGATCAATGCTGCAAGGAAATGTGCATTCATCACAACTTGCACAAATGCCTGCACTTCTGGGAAAAGGGTAATGATGGTTTCCTTGATTATTAGTTATGCAATTGAGCATCATGCACACCGCTGACACCATTAATTTAGCTTTTTCATTTTGATGATTTCATCTTAGATTTTGGTTCCTCTGGCTGCTGTCTTAGGTGATAGTTCCTATAATTGGCATTTGTTGTATCTGTTGCCTGGACATGGGTTCGACACATTTCAGACATGGCAACATGAATTTAGCATCTTTTTTGGTGTCCTAGTGTGTTTTGCAGTGTCCATGGCGTGCCCGTTACATGTGTCCGACATGATAAGACACGGACATAGCATAAATTTTGGAGTGTCCGTGCTTCTTAGGTTGTATGATATCCTATATTGCCATACAAAATGTTTGGACAATTTTGCTGAACTCGAATCACACTGGTCCAGCAGATTTCCCACTGAAAGTATGTCCCACTGCTTTTCTGTATTTCTGTGGACCTAGGTTCCAATGCCTTTCTAGTTCTTTGCAGCATCTTCCTCCTCCACATGCCCTTGTTAATCCTCAAAATGACGATGTTTCTGATACGATTTTTAATGATCCCGGCATCTCTTGATCACGTCTGCAAAATTTAATTCCTCTAGTTGCAACATACATGTTGAGTCGAGCACTCAAGGTTAAACAACTCAGATTGGTATCAGACCCTCAATATCATTATTACCTTACTTTTGACCTTTCTGTATCGTCTTGTCCTTAAAAATGATGGCAACACCAAAATCAACTCTCTTTTGGAGAAGTGATAGGCGGAGTAGACTTTGCTGCAAAACCATTCCGATCGTTGAATCACCCACCATTCAAATGGCAATTCCTTTTGATTCATTCATTATTTTACTCTCTTTTCCCCAACTAAACATATTATATAATCTATATCTAATATATTAGCGATCTATAAATTGATTATGAAGCACATGAAAATCTTTTTTTTGGTGATTTCCCAATGAAAGGGAGTATATAGATGGTCAACTTTCTAATTTTCGAGTGCCAATAGTCCACATCTTAGTGGTTCTGTCTTCAATATTAATAGAATAATAGACAATAGATACTGAAATTTTACATTATTACAGTAGAAAGCAGAAATAAATAGAATGATGAGTTGTCTGGCTACTCTAATTAATGCTTATGTGTATGGTTTGGATTCTTTGGAATTTTTGCAACCGTCAAGGTGTTATATGGGCCGGTCGGCCCGGTTTCCGGCCCGGTCCAATCCCGTTAGGGCCGGCCCGAGGCGGTCAACGACCCGGACCGGCCCGACCCCTTTCCCGCCGGGTCCGGGCTTGGTTCCATTTTCCAACCCTCTAGCTCGGACCGGTTTGACTGCGTACCGAGCCGGTCAAACCTGCTTAACCCGGTCGGGTCGGCCCGGTCCGGTTCAGGCCCGATCGAGGTCCGGTCCGACCCTTTTCTTGGATTTTAACCGTTGGGTCTGGAAAAGACCAGTATGCCCTCATTTTGCTGAGAATGACCAAAAATACTCTTATAACAACTATATTTTGAGGGTATTAAGGATAATTTCGCATCCAAAAATTCCTATAAATAGGCCATAAATTTTCAAAATTAATCACACCAAAATTTCTTTCCTCTTACAATATTGATAAGCAACCTAGTGTGAAGAGGCTATTTAATATCATGTATAATGATCAACTACCATAGCAACCACAAGATCAACAACCTCAACCTGCACTGCAATCTCAACATGCACCGCAACAAGAGTTTGAATCATAATCGAACATTTGGTATCATTTCAGCGGAGTTTACGATTAGCACAAAAGTGGCGATATAGAAAGAAGATACTCCACTAAAGTTCTTTGAATGTTTGCATTGTATGAAAAAATCAAATGGAACCATAGCTATGGTACATGGAAGCTACGCAAACATCTAAGAATTTGTATGGATATCTAGTCATCCTGTATGAGTCATTATATGTACTAGTAATTAGTATGAGTCATTAACAAAATGGTGTATGAGTCATTAATTGCGTGTTATTAACTTTCATATTATGCAAATAAACTTGGACTTTAAATTTTGCATGTTACAATTTGCAATTTTTCAATTTTACAACATTTATATTATTATTTTCTGATTTTTTTTTTTTTTAAAATCGGCCCGGCCCAACCCTGAACCGACCCGGCCAGGCTCGGTTTCGCCCAGCCCGCCTAAGACCGGGCTATTGGTCCGGGCTGGGTTTGAATTTTTAAACCCCAGACTGGCCCGCTCCTCCATCCAGGCTAAGCCCGGCCTGGCCAAGGCCCGGTCAGACCCTGCCAAAACTGGGTCCTGGCCGGCCCAGCCCGGCCCACCACACACCTTGAATTGCAACCCGGTAATTGTGAATTTTTTTCCATGCTTGCAATAAAAATTCTGATTTTGCATGGAAGATGGTTGAATAATGAAGAATGTACCTTACTTCACAGATCAAGGATGAAAACTGTTTCATACTTTATGCATTATTGCAATTGCTTGGAATTTTTGCAACCAGGCAAATATGAAGGGTTTTCTTTCCCATGCTTGCCATAAATTACTGATTTTGCATGGATGATGGTTGAAGGATGTGCAATACTTCATAGACCAAGGATGAAGTCTGTCCATATTTGCTTTCTGCGTTCTTCTCTTTACTGACTCACTTTTTTTTTACCACTGTTAAATTTTCCTTGCATTAATTGGTCTTACTTTTATGACCTATTATTGTGATACTTTTTCAGTGGTTCGTTAAAAATAAGACAATAGTATTTGTATTAGCAATAACTACACATTTCCATTTGCATGTCCTGAAGATCAAATTGCATGATCATTCTGCTAGTTTAAGTACCTGCTAATGAAATAACATAAAATTCCAGACCATTTAAAGTTATATTGCCATAACTTGGCATCTAATTACTTTATTGCATCAGGGCAAAACAATGGCGTGATGGGGACTGGATGTGCAATAACTGCAATAATCATAATTTTGCATCTAGGTCCTCTTGCAACAGGTATGTATTATGCTTTTAAGTTTTAACTACTCTGTAAGGCTCTAGTTGATGGATTTTGATGACATAAGCAAGTTTTATCATAGCTATCAACCATTGTTATTATTCTACAATTCTTTTTCTTATTTTATAAATGATTGTCATCATGTTGCCATTTATACATATCAAATTCCTAATGTGCCTAGACTTATAGGAATAGGCTTTTTGAATGCTTTTAGCATGTCTTACCTAGTGGGCAAGCTTAGGGAAAATTTATTTGTACTTCTATTTTTGTTCGTTGGTGATACTTCTAGGGTTCTTTTTATTGGACAACTAAGAATAAAAACACCTTGATAAATAGTGTGAATTCTTCCACGTATAAGTATGAAATCATGCATATTACTTCAAGGGGTATAGCCTGGACCCAAGACTTAATTAAGGACGGACAGTAAAAGTAAAAGATTTTACTCATATTCTATAATTCTGAAGTTTTTCTTATTTTATAAATGATTGTCATCAAGCTTCCATTTATATATCAAATCCCTAATATGCATAGACTTATAGGAATAGGCTTATCTGTTTTGAATGCTTTTAACATCTCTTATCTAGTGGGCAAATTTAGGAAAAATTATTTGTACTTCTATATTTTTTGTTCATTGGTGATATACTTCCAAGGTTCTTTTTATTGGACAACTAAGAATAAAAATCCCTTGATAAATAGTGTGAATTCTTCCACGTGTAAGTATGAAATCATGCATATTACTTCAAGGGGTCTAGCCTGGGACCTAGACTTAATTGAGGACATAAAGTAAAAAATAAAAAGACTTTTGCGGTACTGTGCCGTCTTTGGTTGTTCTCACCAAGTCCTCGGGGTCGATCTCATGTTCATAGAGAGAGGGAGATGGTGTCGTCGATGGTCATTGGAGAGGCTGCTGCGATCATGGAGATCGCTGGAGATGATGGGAGTGAGTGGAGAAATGGAGAGGCTAGGGCTTCTGGTTCTCCGTGTTGTATCTAGCAGATATATAATGGGTTAAGAGTATACAAGTTATATCCGTGCCAACACATTATGGTTACCTAACCCATCGAGCGGACTTTTTTTTAAAGGAAACAATTTTTTACTATATAGGACAGGTGTCGATATTGCAGCCCAAGACCAATGTATCAGCCTACGTATCCAAAATGACATAAAAGATAAAAGATGCATTGCAGTTTCATTTCCTCCCAAATCGACATGGACATCTCAACTGACATTAATACAATGTGATGTCACCAGCTAGCACTACATTTTGCTAGGTCGACCTGCCAAGGAGATGGAGTGTAACTGATGTAGCTTAGGGTCATTCTACCAACTTAGGACATAGAGGAGAGTATATCGCTCACAAATAATAAGTTTGTTTAGGAATAATGCTTGCTATCCTGATTTTCTTTGGAGTACTTGGTTATGATCTTCTGATAAAGTAGCTTAAGCATTTAAATCGAGGATAAAACAAGTATAATTTAAGTGGGATAATTGGGTTGTCATCAGGTGCTGTCTGGGGCTAGGGATTTGATGGTGTTTTTTGATTAGGTGTGTAAGTTTTGATCTTATCTACATAATCTTAGCAAGGCATATAACACAAAATGTCAGTTTTTTTATATTAACTTTGCACATAAAATCCATTAAGCAGTAGAAATAAGAAAACAAACTTAGTGGTGGAGGAAAGAAAGAGAGAAGGGTAGGCTAAGTGATACTCAGCAGAGGGTGCACTTGGGTCTTTTAACTGACTGAATGTGCAATTTTGGCATCCGAACCGACTTAGTCAGTTTTACAACTTAATCAAAGCTGACCTAAAGGACTCCCAAAATTGATCGGTTTGACCGACTTAGTCAGTTTTACAACTTAATCAAAGCTGACCTAAAGGACCCCCAAAATTGATCAGTTCGACCGATTGAGCTACTGAATGTGCAATTTTGGCATCCGAACCGACTTGGTCAGTTTTACAACTTAATCAAAGCTGACCTAAAGGACCCCCAAAATTGATCGGTTCGACCGATTGAGCTCATGAGTCACTTGGTTCATTTGGATAATTGATGGGGTAAAAAGTCATGGAACGGCCATATTTAACTAGGCGAAATCAATTTAACAAGTCACTTTACATACCAGATTGCCACTCTAAAGCGTTAAGAAGTTCAAAAATTTGTCACACATTCCGACTATCCAAGCCTTCTTCAACTTAATCTTTTTCTTAAGATAGTTCATATATTTTACTAAATAAAAAATATGAATTATTAAGCACACATTATATTAGCTATTTGTGTCGGACGGTTAATTGACAGTTAATTCAAGTTGGAAACGATAACCGACACGACGTGTGGAAATTTTAGAAGGCCATAACCGAACTGGTCGATCCTTGGGAGGGAACCGACCGAACTGATGTTTGGTTCGATTGGTTAGGCTTATTTTCAGTTAATCATGAACCTACCTACCTTTAACAATGCTGGTAGCACTTAAGATGACTTGGTAGGTTTTAGCCTCTTTCAGGACTTCCAATGCAAAATAGCCATAAATAATATTCATAATACCCTAAAATGTCATAGTACACTCAATAAGGCAAGGTAGGGGCTTTTTTATTAAACATGATGAGTATGACAGAATCACGACATTTGCCTCCTCTTCTCCACACGTTACTTCTCCGCTATTGTGAAAAATGAATGTGGCTGTTAGTCCCTCGGAGACATTAAGTAAAATTCTGTCTTAAAATAAATTAAAATTAAATTATAGAAAATGTACAAAAGGAGTCGAACACCATCATAAACCTAAAAAACAGTAGACATTTAAATTTAACTATATATCATGTTAGTAATTAAAGCAACAACAGTTGTCTTAACTAACTAAATTAAGCAAACTATAAAGTAAATGTATGCAGCATGTGAATGAATGGGACTGACTACTCTTCTTTAACTGACCATGCACTCAGGTATAGAAGAAGCAAGCAATTAAACAAGTGCAACTAAGCATTAATATTATTTGTCAGCACAGCAGGGGAACTAGATGATCCTGGGCAGGCTATGGTGGTGTGACGTAAAAAGGACCAAACGTGACATAGGTAGACACCTAGTACCCAAAATAGGTGGGGCTACCCATCATGAACACCCTATCTCGCAAAGGACACAAAACTGTGCCCCAAGGGGGCTAGCCAAATTAGGCATCTATTTTTCACGATGCTATCCCTTTAACTATTTGAGGGCTCACATGACTAGGAGAAACCCTCATTTGATGAATTTTATGCATTCCCTTCCCCTCGTTTCCATCTTGAGAGTAAGACTTCTTGATTAGATAAGTAGTGACTACCTGCTAACAAATCACCAAAATCCTAATAAATGAATATCACAGTTTCATATGCATTCTTTGATAAGGTTTATGTGTTTATTTATTTATATTTTTTATGTTAGATTTAGCCATTCGTAATTATCTTGCTTAATACAGACTAGACATGTGCCAGTGAAGTCTGCAGAAGAGAAATGAGCCAGAGAAGGAAAAAACTGAAGTAACAAAAAAATGACTATAATGCTTAATGATTATTCTCCTTTCAGCCAAATCCCTTCAAACATCTGCTTGGTTAGTAAATCATATGACAAACTAAAGCCAACAACAGACTCTCGATCTAGGTTGCATAGACACCAAAATGAATTCAGGTACTGATTCAGAATACAGTTCTTTTAGAAAATGTAGGATATGTATACGCTTATATGTACAGATGAAAGTATATATACACTATTTTATAACTTTGATATTAATATATGTAATGAGATAACGAGGAATGATTGTTGGTTTTGGTATTTAGGATCAATCATCATCATCGTAGAGAGATTGAGAAAGATATCAACATGATGGTTGAAATGGGGAATACTTCTGGTGTTTTTGTGATTGCAGGATATCTTTGAAGTTGAAATGAGAATTCTATAAAACTGTTGTAAGACTGGACATGCTTTATGGATTTGAGTGTTGGGTAATTAAGAAATGTCCAAAAATTAGAACAGATGAAATGCGAATGCTAATATTTGGTAAGTGACAATACATTAAAAGATAGGATAAGAAATAAGTGTATCCGTGGGAAGTTGGAAGTGACACCAACTGATGACAAGATACAAAAAACGTCTTAGGTGGCGCAGACACGTGCAACTTATTAGTCTTTTGGTGTAGACATGTGCAACTTCGACAAATAGATGCTCCAATAAGGAGCGATATGATATTAGCATGCCAAATATGTTTGGTATGATCACGACCACACAAAATGACTTGCAATTATGTTTGTTGACACATTGATTTTGATCGTAATTGACTACCTCTACGTTTTTAGTTCATCTTATATTTGCAGAATCAAATGATCTGAAAGAGCGCAAGTAATCATGCTTCTCTCAAATCATCCAAAGCGCATCTTCTCACATGATGCAATTACAAAGACCACTTGCAAATGGTTGGCAAATACTGAAAGTTTAGTTAAATATTTTCAAACCAATTTTTACTCTCAAACCGGCCTACCGACGGTACACTACTTTGTGCCGCCGGTATACTGGTTTATATAAGCAAAATGCTCTCTGTCGATCGTACCGACATACCGACGGTACACTGGTTAGTGCAACCAGTATACCATTTTATATGAGCAAAATACTTTCAGTCGATCGCACCGGGATATCGACGGTACTCTGGTTTGTGCCGCCGATATACTGTATATCGGTTTATATAAGCAAAATGCTCTTTGTCGATCGAACAGGCATACCGAGGTATACTGGTTTGTGCTGCCGATATACCGTTTTATATAAGCAAAATACTCTTTGTCGATCGTACCGGCATACCGACGGTACACTGGTTCGTGTGCCGATATACCAGTTTATATAAGCTTGATGCTCTCTGTCGATCGCACCGACATGTCAACGGTATACTGGTTCATACTGTCGGTTTACTGATTTATATACACTTAGTGTTCTCTGTCGATCGCACCGATATACCGGCAGTATATTGGTTCATACCGTCGGTATACCGGTTATAAAAATATTTTGTTTGTTTTTCAAAATTCTAACGGTCATATTGTAGCATATAATGTTCCAACAGATAGATTTATAGCCTTTACTGTTGCAGGAACATATACCGGCGGTATACTACAGTATATCGACGTATACTGTCAACAGATAGTTTTAAACATTAAATGCTTTAGCCGTTGTAGTTTTTGTATTTGAAGGCTTTGATCCTCTTCATTCAAAGCTCTCTTTTAAGTCTTAATTTTTCTCAACCATCAAAGAGCCCCTCTCATAAACTCTATTATATTTTCTATTTGCCATCCATTAAAGTGTTAGAGTTGTTCAAGAGTTGTAACCTAGATCTTCCAAGTGTTCGTGAAGATCAAAAACCTTTTCTTGTGTAAGAAGTTGACGAGCTTTCGGATCAAAACTCGAGGTGTACTATTCATTCAAATAGTAGATTAGAGCTGGAAGAGTTCCTGGACTGGATTGCCTTCATGGAAGGACACCGTGATACATGGGTGTTTGATTTCTTGCTCTCCTTTTAATTTCGTTTAGTATTGCTTTATTGTGTTGATAATTTTTATTACCCTATTCACCCTCCCTCTAGGGTTCCTACAATGTTTTGGATCTCTTTGGAACCTAGACATGGACAAGTAATTGCACATGACGTAGGGAAACTCGGAGCAATTATGAACACGAATGAAGCCTGACTAGAGCTTAGATCAGAATTCTGGTAGAATTACACCCATACTCGATCAGAATTTTGGTTCTTAGAACAATTTCGATGATCTCGTCAAGAGGGGATCGTGATGATGATCGTGACGATGACATGTTGATTGATTCACGGAACTACAATGGTGGGGATGGCGGCGACGAACACTTTTGTTATGACGACTATGGGAGGAACGACTTTTAACAACTTTTGTGGCGACTGTTGTCTAGAGGTCAGTTCGACTTTTGCAGAACTACAACGGTAGGGATGGCGACAAACACTTTTGTTACGACGACTATGAGAGGAACGACTTTTGCGGCGACTGTTGTCTAGAGGTCAGTTCGACGAATGCTACGCTTATCAACGTGACGGTTGTAGGGAGGAATCTAAAAATAAAGAGGCGTTCCATGACGTGGTAAGGAAACTTGTGCTAAAACAAGGTACGACGATTTGCGAGAGAACTATTTCAAACCTGTTGTATCATCAATTGCAGAAAATTTGGGGTTGTGATCGACAACGGGAGCGAAGATAAACATTATCAATTGACACTTGGTCGACGATGCAAGATTGAGAAACGTTTATACTCGTACTCTGTCGGGTGGGTTAAGAAGGTGCCAAGTGTTAGTGTGACCGAGCGATATAGAGTCCTCTTCTTTATCGGAGACTAGAGAAACGAGATCTACTGCGACGTAATGGACAAACTCAATGTCTTTCATATATTACTTGGGAGGCAATGCGAATTCGATGTTGGCGCAAAACACGACGGACGCAACAACACGTATCTGCCCGTAAAGGACGGGACGACATATAAATGCCTTTGCAGAAAAGTACACAAATATAATCTCTATCGTAGGGGAAGGCTTTTCTATCATATTGACGGTCTCCGCGAAGGAAACGGAGTTCAAGGAGGTCAATGGGGTGCATGAGTTGTTAAGTTGAAGGAAAACTTAGAGACCGTAGAGTCAATAGGGGGAGATGCAATTCCAGCAAAGGTACGATTGGTCCTCAACTATTATCATGATGTTCTTCTGGAGGAGTTTTTTGGAGGACTACCAACTATGTACAATATGCAGCAAGTCATCGATCTTGTTCCAGAGATGAGTTTGCCAAATTTGTCACACTATCATATGATCTCACGAGAGAACGATTTTCTTTGGGAGAAAGGTGAAGAATTTGATACAGAAGAACCTTGAGTTCTAGAAAAAGAAGGGAAAGAGCACAAGCCCTTGCGCACTTTTCGTACGATCGACTCCTAATAAGAGCGACAGCTGACGATGTGTATAGAACTGTGCAATCAATCGAGACATGGTTGGCTACAAGTTTTCTATTCCGCAATTGGATGATATGTTAGATCTGTTGAGTGGGACAAAATTTTCTCCAAGATAGATCTTCGAAACGGGGAGCATCAAATATGCATTCGGTCGGAAGACGAGTGGAAGACGATGTTTATGATACGGAATGGAGTATTTTAGTGATTGGTCATACGACCTTTTATCGACGTGTTCATAGTGGCATACTTCGATGACATACTTATCTACAGTAAGGGGCCATGATGAACACTTGGCGCACTTAAAGAACATTTGGATGACCTGAAACAAAGCGACTTCAACTTAAAAAAATGGTTACTTTATGATGTCATAGTTGTTTTTTCTCAGTTTCGTCATAGGCTCGAGTCGCATCCGCGTTGACGTGGAGAATGATTGTTCGTAAAATTCGTAAATGGTTGAACATATCGTAAAATTCGTAAATGGTTGAACATAGAAGACCGTGGAAGAGGTGGCGAAGCTTCCATGGCTTGACGACGTTTTATCCCGGTGGTTCATCATAGATCTCAGTATCATCATGGATCTGATAGCGGAGTGTATGAAGAAGCTGAAGCAATATGAGTTCGCCTTGGCTCAAGCAGAATTGCGTACAATAGTATGGTTCATTCATCTACAAGAGAGCCTTCACTTATTATTGTATATTCTAAACCACTTGATCATGTCTTGGATTTTCGTATATTGCTAAAAGAGTCGGAGAAGAGCACGATATCAAGAAATTTTGGGGAACAAATTCATAGAGTTCACGAGAAAGCTTGGGAGTGAATGTAGTGTAGAAGGCTTGTGCGAGATGGAACAAATTGCTACAGAAATTCCAGTACACCAGCAACGCAAGCACAAGGTTTCACCGTCGGTTACGATATCGTGGTGTGCTTTCGGAAGAAGATGCTATTGGTTAGGCATTATGACAAGCTTCAAGAGAAGAAATTTGGTCCATTCAAAGTGTAGAAGCAAAGAAAATTTAGTTGGGGTGAGAAGGTCTCGACGAGCTTTCTTGTCAGCGACGACGAGACACTTTATCCAGACAGTGGCACAAAGAACTTGGGTCGAGTTCTCTACAAGAGGAGGGGTCTAACACGAATGTCATCGTATTTTTGTAATTATCTTTTAGATACTTCCCTAGTTTGATTATATTTAGTTTCTTAGGACTTAACTTAGGGATTGCTTATAAATAAAGAGTTGTAGAGAGGAAGAAATGTGATGTTAAGTTGAATAATATTGATTTACTATTCATCTTGACTATATCTCTTGTTGATTCTCGTGATTGAGAATTGAGGTGCCAATACGCATCTTGAGTCGTTGGTTTCATCGATCGGCGTTTCCGTGCTCTGTGACATGAGTGTCGAGTAGTGTCTCGATACATGTAAACAAACACGGATACAGTCCTCTAGAGGAGTTTCTGTGCATCATAGAGCTTGAGCAATTAGGTTATGCGGACAAAATTTAACATTGATAATATTCGTGTTTTATATGGTTCCTGTTCTTGAATTATGTTTTCTTTTTCTCATAAAGATAAAATTGACTAGGGTAAAGCTATTTTTATGGACATTTAGGCAATTTTGCTCTCATGCAAACAATTCTCACCTATTGTCTCTTCCATTCGTGATTACTACTACCATTCATTTAAGTTAGGCCTTGCAATTGCCATATTGGGTAAATCTTTCCAAAAATTCATTTTGATGGAAAACATTATGGTTACTTTGGAAATCGTCAAGTTCTTCTGGTGAAATATAAATAATACATCTATTTTTGTTTTGTTTCGCTTACTGCCTTAGCAGTGGCATACTGGCATCCAGATATTATAATCATCTGCTTCATTCAATTTTGAGATTGTAATGGTTGGGATTGAAATCTCTATTGGATACCTGTAAGATAATTAATTATACTAGTAATGTGCACGTGCAAAAAAAAAAGTTACCAAGAAAAATGCATCCCACCTTAACCACTTGAGTTAAAATTATGTATTTATAAATAATTTATATTAGATAGTTAAATACTTGGTTAAATTTTAATAATTAGTGGAGTATTTACTATTTAGGTAGTTAAAAATTAATATATTTAAATGGTTGATGATATACATACGGCTTAGACAGCTCAATTTTGAGCCGTTTTGAAGCTTCATTATAATCGTAGAGATAACAGAGATGTAACTAAATTTCCTTGCAGGTGTAAAGCTCAGAAGGCAGATGCTGCCCAGCCAGTGAGTGTTGCATAGGCCTCTCTGTTTTTTGGTTCGTTTTTGTTTTGAGCATGGGTCTCCCTCTGTTGGTGTTTATTGAACATGAGAACTAATCTGCTACTGGTTGTTGCTGGTTTTTTTTTTATTGGAACCGAAGAATAAATGTTGTATTTGTTAGAGATTTGGGCTCGGGTAGGACTGGTGACTGAAGGTGTTCAATTCACCATCATTGTTGTAGATTTGGGTTTATGTAAATCTTCGGAATCGAGTTTCTGAACTCTCTTTTATAGCTTCAACGGTAATCTGTTATGCTGCACACAGTTGCGTGTTTGCATACCGATATTTGTAAGGCTATATCGAATCATGAGGAAACTCGGGATGACGCGTCTGATGTGCTTCTTGATCTCCTATATTATGCTGGGTGTTCTTGATAGGCGTAAGCTGATATTCTGGAAGATCCTCCAAAAATGTCCGGTGGAGAATTCTGCTGGAGACGTGAAAAAAGCAGCAGCTAAAGCTATGCTGGGGCTGTCAACAAGCTGACATTCCTGGTATATGTTTTTGTAGCCAGGGACTACAAGGGTTTGCTCAGTGTGATGCTGCAAAGAATTTTTCTGTGCAGAGTTTCTATTAGCACACTTTGATTGAGCGTTGCGAGTCCCACTGGTGTGTGATAGGAATGTCAGCTTTCCTTTCCTGGTGGAAGGCCACCTGCAAATAGGGTTGTGCACAATTAAGTCAAACCAACCAAATCGAATCGAACCAAACCAAATCGAACTGATCGGTTTTAAACCGAATAGATGGTTCGGTCGGTTTGGTTCGGCTGCAATTTTTTTAAAACTGACTGGTTTGGTTCACGGTTTGGCTATGCCGAAAACCGTTTAAAACCGAACCGAACCAAACCAAACCCTATGTGGGTGTTAAATGATTAGGGTTGGGTTACTTACTTGGGTATTGGATCGGGTTAGGATTTACTTTTTTCTTGTATGTTTCTTGTCATAGATCTAATAATATGGAACAATAATCAGTGGAGATTCGGTGGAAAAATCAATAGGTTTGACTCAAATAATCATATTCAGAATAAAATTCACTTGAAAAATAAGCATCAGTACCCAAAAATAAGTATCAGTACCCAAAAAATTAATAACAATCCATTTTTTTCTGTGATCAAAATTGACCAAGTCGAACCGATCCAAACCGAACCAAGTCGGTCGGTTTTAAATCGAACCGATCAGTTGGTTGGTTTGGTTCGGTTTTGCTTATTTTCAAACCGATTAACTTCGGTTCGACTTCGGTTGTGACCAAATAGGTCGACCACCAACCGATGCACACCCCTACCTGCAAACACAGAGAAGGCAATCAATTTTCGACATAAGTAGCAAATTTAGATTCAGAAGTATCCAAAAGCCCACCTTTTGCGCAAAAAGCAATGTTTTAAAAAATCGGACTAGAGATCGACCCAGTCAAGACATTTAGTTGGGTCTAACCGGTCCAATTTGGGTTGAATTAGTTATATAGGTTTACAATCTTATAATGAATTTAGGGATTTTGTAAAACCTCCCCTAAATAATGGGCTAATTTGCGAAATACCCCCTAAAGATCTCGAATTGGTAAAACCTCCTTTCCGTCAAGACGCTGTTTGATTTTGGGTGACGTGGCAATCCGTGTGTGTTATTAAGTAAAAAAATAAAAGTTAGACGAAAATACCCCTGCAAATTAGTCCATTATTTAGGGGAGGTTTTGCAAAATATCCCAAAATCGGTGGAGGAGGAGAGGAGTTCGCCGGAGATCTCGGAGGAGAGGTCGGGGTTCCCTTTCAGCGCGGAGTTCTCTATAAACCCCCAATCAATCCAATCCAATCCAATCCTATCCAATTCTTCTCATTGCATCGTCCTCGTGAGCTTGCACTTGGAGATGAAGTTGTTCGGCGCGTAGTTCAAGCTACACAGCTTCAGCAGCTCGGCCGACCGCTGCTTGAGCGACTGGTCGCACCCGCTCTGGATAACCAAGAGCAGCTTCGCCGCCAATCCGGCCTCCACCGCAACCCTGCCGCACTCGCCAGGATCGAGCTTGCAGACCGCCCAAAGAATCGACAATGCGCACTGCGTGCAGCTCTCCGAAACCCTCATCAGCAGCCTGACCACATTCGGGATCGTCCGGCCGCAGTCCTTCAGCGCCAGCCGGCCTTCCGGAACGCCCGAGAGGTCGTCGAGGACCTGCAGCGCGGGCTGCAAGCACTCCGGGCCGAGCTCCGGCAGCAGGTCCACGATCTGCGGGACCGCGCCGATGCCGACGACCAGATTCCTAAGCTCCGGGAAGCCGGATATGGTCTTGAGCAGGCGGAGCCCCGCGGTGGGGTGGCGCCTGTCCTTGACGAGCCGCAGGATCCCGACGAGGAGGCTAGGGCTGGAGACGAGCTCGGGGCGGAAGCCGTCCGCCTCCATGAGCGCCTCCAGGAGGCGCGCGCAGCTAGCCTTGGTGTCGGCGGCGCCCTCGTTGAGCAGGTCGATGACGAGGGAGATCTTGGCCGGATGCGCGAGGCCGACGCGGGAGGCGGCGTCGAGGGGGAGGCGGGCGAGGATGGCGACCGCCTCCGATCCGACGGCGTGGGAGGTGAAGGGGCCGAGGAGGGAGGAGAGGAGGGAGACGCTGGCGGCGGAGGAGGAGAGGGTCGTCCTGGTGGAGGGGTGGGAGGAGACGAGGGCGCGGAGCTCCCTGAGGGCGTGGAGGCGGGAGCGGCCCTTGGAGCGGCGGAGGGAGAGGACGAGGTCGGCGCGCTTGCGGTGGAGGAGGTAGCGGCTGGAGAACCAGGCGTGGAGGAGGTGGAGGAGGGTGCGGTTGGGGGTGAGGGAGCGGTCCCAGAGGTCCTGCATGGTGGTGGGGCAGGTGGGGTAGCCGAGGGAGAGCCAGCGGAGGATGTTGGGGCGGTCGTAGGTCTGGCCCGTGCAGAGCGTGACGGGGTCGGCCATCGGCGCGAGGGAGATGGGGCAGATGAACACCGCCGGGACGTCGTTGGTGGTGGGGTCCAGCTCCTCGATCATCTCCGCCAGCTCGAGCTTCCTGCCGCCCCCGCCGCCGGAGATGGGGGCGGAGCAGGGGGAGGGGGAGGGGGAGCCGCCGAGGATGCCGTCCTTCACGGCGGTCTCGACGTCGATGACGTGGCCGGAACTCCGCGCTGAAAGGGAACCCCGACCTCTCCTCCGAGATCTCCGGCGAACTCCTCTCCTCCTCCACCGATTTTGGGATATTTTGCAAAACCTCCCCTAAATAATGGACTAATTTGCAGGGGTATTTTCGTCTAACTTTTATTTTTTTTACTTAATAACACACACGGATTGCCACGTCACCCAAAATCAAACAGCGTCTTGACGGAAAGGAGGTTTTACCAATTCGAGATCTTTAGGGGGTATTTCGCAAATTAGCCCATTATTTAGGGGAGGTTTTACAAAATATCCCATGAATTTATTACGCACTACACAACTACATATATGCTACTCATAACTTTAAATATATTAACTTTGATTGTATGTAAAGTTTAAAATAAAAGTTTGGATCAAATCGGTTCAAAATTCAACTGGATCATACCGCTTTTTTGAAAGAGAAAAAAAAAATAGTGTGTTGGTATTAAATTAGTCTAGAAAAAGTTATTGGTTTTCGGGTTTGATCGGTTCAACCAGTTAGATTTGTAAAACATTGGTATAAATATGTCTCTCTTCTTATAAACCTAAAAATCTTTTTTTTTTATATGTGGCTGGAAATAAAATCTATAATGGAGCGGATTTCGAGCCGATACGAGCTGGGTCAATTATTATCCATCAGTCAAATCTAGCAAATAGTTTGATAATGACGATGCCCATCCATATATGAGGTGGAATGGATTTGAGATTGACCTGATACCATTGATCAAACGAATTTTACCAATAAAATGTACAGAAGAAAAATATTATTAATTTATCCTGATATAACATCTGCCATGACATCTAATTGATAAATTTTAAAATTAAAATTAAACATAAAATCTATATATATATATATATATAATAGCAAAATAGTGGATTTTTCGTCTAAAATGTGGCAGTATAATAGTTAATAGGCTGCAAATAGCGGCCTAAAATGTGTCCACAATTAATGTATCCCAAAGTGAAAAATAAATGTAACAGTTAATTGGGATACATTAATTATGGCCTAAAATGTGGCAGTAGAATAGTTAATGCATACTTATTGGTAATTAAAATTGTTTACTTAACAATAGTTGATGCATCATGCCAATTAATGTTTTCCTCTCCAAAGTGAAAAATATAGTACTCTTTTGGGTTCCCAATTAAAATAGTGCCTCAAACTATTCTACTTCCATTCATTTGCAGATTCATTACATTCATTAACTATTAATTTTAGTACCAAAGAATGTGCATTTGTTGGGTTTCACATTGGATTCCCAATAAGGCTGCAATTGGGTTCCCAATTAATGCTGTTATTAAGCTTCTCTTTTTTGTCTATAAATAGATGAAAGCATGCATTTGAATGTACAAATTTTTAACTTGTCCACAAAATTCCTATGGCTCCATTTTTTTTCTCTCTCGTATTCGTGATGTGAGTTCTTCAAAAACCTTCTGAAATTTGAAGGTACGGCTCGTGCGTCTCTACGAGGTAACTTGGTACGATATTTTCACATAACCAATAGTTTATCATTAGTTCATTTAGAACAATACGTATTAGAATTATATTTTGTAAATTACATAGGTAATCCTGAGGATGATTACGTTGTTGAAGTTTAATCTAATCTTTTTTATGCTAATTTTTTTTTCTGTGTAAAAATTGAAAGATAGTTTTGTTATTTATTTTCCAAAAAAATAGTTACCAACTTTTGTTTCAATTTCATATGCTATCGTACATATATATTATAAACACTTTTAAAATAAAATAGTATTAGATATAGATTCCGTGCATCGCAAGGGGGCACTGCTAGTTAATTTAAATGATAATTATTTTTTTATTAAAATTTACCATATCAGATACAACGTAAACTGTCACGTAAAAATAAATAGTTTGAATGAACACTTTGGAAGAAATAATGGCATCACTCTATTAATTAATATAACTTCAAACATGAGGAGGCATTTTCCATGCCATCCACAAAATCAGAAGACCAAAACTATGTGTAATTTTTTTTCTTCTTCTTTTTTTTACAAAAACTTAAGAGGGCCTATACGTTAAGGCCTCGTTTGGTTCACGGATTTAAGGAACCAAGAAAGAAAAGTTGTTCCTTTTCTTTGTTTGGTAGCCACAAACTTGGGAATCAATTTCCTGACTAGAGAGAAAATTGGTGGAAATATGGTTCCGCTCAAGATCCATGGGATTCATTTTTCCTCCTCCTTTCCCAACATTTATTACAAAAGTTATGACAAAAGTAACCATGTGTCATTGCTTATTTTACCATTAATGTTATTTTTTACAATACTATTTTTATTTTAAAAGGTAAGAATATTATTGGAACATTGTTATATTTTGCTTTCCTTTCCTAGGTAGTTTCCTTGTTTTACCAAACAACGGAAATGAAATGTGACAAGAATCCTACTTTTCCATTCCCATGGAAAATACAAGGGAATTCATTTCCTTTCCATGAACCAAACGAGGCCTAAATATTTCATAACCTTAAAATCTTTCAAAAAGTTGATGTCCATTATAGTTCCATCTTTGATGTACCAACTTATTAATTATAGTACCAAATTTGAGTGACTCTTGTGGTTACCGAGGAGAGGTATAATATCCTGACTGGATGGAAAAATTAGTGGATTGAATCACTGGAGCATATTATTCCTTCAATTTATAAATAATGGTTGAAGTTGAGCAGGGGCGGATCCAAGAGGTAGCCGGGGTGGGCTGGAGCCCACCCCAAAATTTTTTTTTACATATTTTTTCTATATAAATTTTTTTTGATTTTTTTTTTTGTATATATTTATCTACTTCTAGCCCACCCAAAAATTTGGTAGCCCACCCTAGTTATAGTTTCTGGATCCGCCTCTGAAGTTGAGGACAATGGACCCAAAAGACATGCAATGCAGCATGCAAAAAATTTCGTACGTATTGTCAAACATCTAAAAAAAAAACTTATTAATTATAGTAGTTTACAAGAATTTGAAACAAATTGAAGTATATTTTTGCAAATTAGACTTATATTTCTAATTGAAATAAGGCATCTTGTCCTTTTTATATGCGGGGGATTGGGAGAGGCGGGACCACCCAACCCCTCTTCCATTCCGACCAAGCTTTCTTATACGTCAGCATACAATTATTAAAGCCCAACCCTCCCCTCAAATATTCTCCTCCTCCGCCGCCGCCGGCTTTGACCTCCCCGTCCCGTCGGGATTCGATCACCGCGGCGCCGATCAGGTGAAACGCATCCTCCCCTTCTTCAATTCTCCCCTTTTTTTTTCATTTCTGGCACGAAGAGGAAAAAAAGAAAAGAAAACCCTAATTCAAGAAATCCGCCCTTAAATCATCGATATTTTTGTGAATTTCCGGTGGATTGATCTTCATATTCGCCTGCAAATTTGCAATCTTAAGAAAATGCTGGATCACTTAGAATTAGGAGGACCAAAATCAAGTCAGCAGCAGCAGCAGCGAGACCGCGGATTCTATGGTTAGTTAGGCTCACGGGCCATACGGATTGGTCCTAATTGCCGAGGGGATGCATGATTTGTTAAGAGTAGTCGAATCGAGGAGTTTGCATATGTCAATATGGAAAGTAGCTCCTCGGCGATGCGGCAAGGACTATGTGTACATGAAACAAAATTGGTGGTGCACTAGTACAAATCTACGTATACGAGAATGCATATTTTGACACCTAGAACAATGACCCTCCATTTGCCAATAGAAAGCAAATCTATGCGACTTAAAAACAATTCAGTGTCCAGGGTTGTCTACTAGACGTGGTTTCAGGTTTCCTTTAAGCATCAGATATACGGTGTGGTGTCGAAGAATCAATTTGGTTTTATGCCGGGGAGATCTATCATGGAAGTCGTTTATTAAGGAAATTGATGGTAATATTTAAAGAGAAAAATAGGGATATGCATATGGTTTTCGTTGAATTAGAAAAATCTTATGATAGTTTGCGAAGAGTTAATGCGGTGAGTTTTGGAGAAGAAACAAGTTTCTAGTAGCTGTATCGAGACTATTAAGGTTACCTATAATAGAGTTACGAAACCGTCCATACCTTTTTTTGCGCTAGGTATGGATGCAAATACTAGGCATATTCAGGAAGAGGTTCCATGGTACCATGATGTTTGCTTATGATATTGTGTTGGCCAATGAGAGTAAGTAGAGACTAATTATATTATAAAATAGAAATATGTAGAGAAATTTTGGAAACTAAGCATTTTAAAATTATTAGGAAAAAAGAGTGAAAAAAAATGCAAAGATAAATGACGAGGAAATACAAATAGATGGACATGAGATACCTAGAGTGAACCATTTTTTGTATTTATGATGCATCATTCGTAACAAAGAGATTGAGAATGCATTAAAAAAAACAAAGAGATTGAGAATGATTTTGTGCATTGAATAACTGGATGGATGAAATTGATGAGTTCTTATGGAGTATTTTGTGACTAAAAGATGCCTTTGAAGTTGGAAGAATTTTTTTATAAGATGGCCGTAAGACGAATAATGTTTCATGGGTTAGAGTGTTGATCAGTTAAGAAACGACATATCCAGAAAATTACTGTAGCAGAAATGATAATGCTTAGAGTGAGATGAATGAGTAACAATGCATTGAACATAAGGTAAGAAATAAGTGTATCCATTGAAGAAAAGAGAGAAAATCTCTTAGGTGGTTTGGACATGTGTAACGTTGATAGGTAGATGCTCTAGTTAGGAGAAGAGATAAGATCAATGTTCTAAAAAAATCTGCCTAGGCGACCGTCTGCCGAATCGAAAACTACATGTTCGGCACGCCTGTGCGCCTGTTCGCACCTGTTCGGCGCATAGGCGAGCCTGTTCGGGCCAGTATGCACCTGTTCGGCACATAGGCGAGCCTGTTCGGGCCAGTGCGACTGTTCGGATGTTGTTTTGATTTTTTTTCATGCACATACAAACGAGTTTGGTGTCGTAACTGTTACTCATGAACTTGTCGGTGTCTCTCAGCTCATTATCGCTAAATAATCAAATATGATGTTTATAATTGTGTTGACCAAGCATGTTCATGACTTAAAAGGACGTGGACCCCTATAACATTGGTGGAATTTAACCAGCACTTAAAGAACTTATTTTGGTGAGGCATATTTGTAATTAGAAATCTTTCATATTTCAAGTAGATGTGACACATGGTCAAAGAAATCTATCTTTGGTGTTATGAACATTGAAGTTTAGATAGCCATATACAATTCATGATAAACATAGTAAAATCACAAACCTGTTTGAACTAGAGTATATATTGTATCAAGCAATCCAAGTGACAAGAGGATCTCACCTTAGAATTGGAAGATAATATTTTCCTGTTTTGATATCTTGAATTGAAGACTTTCGAGGTAAATACATAAAGTGATTTTGTAACCAAAAGTAACAGTGCTAGCTATTCGTTGTAAAGAAGCCGGTGAATGATTCTAATCGTATTGGCAGTAATACTGTTTTTAGTGTCTATAAATTATCGAGTTATCATAAATTCCCAAGTCACTGTATGACCTATAATATTCTCACATTTTGACTGTAACTCATCTTTGCAGTTATGGAGGATGAAATTCAGGAGTGTGAACTCTCGACTGTGAAGTCCGAGCTCAGTCGAGAAAGCCTCACATGGAAGCAAGATTTGGAGTGCCACCACTCTAAAGTTGATACACTACAACAGAAGCTTACAGAGGTAAAAGTTTGCATCCAATCGTCTGAGACTGATGCAAAAAAGGAATTGGAACTTCTTTGGCGTAGAGTAAAAACTACTGCAACACTGCTTACTTACCTTAAATCAAAAGCAAGACTTATGGCAGTTCCTCATTTAGCGTACACTTCATGTGGGATCAAACATCAAGAGGGGTTAGGGTTCATAGACAGACATGGGATACCTTTATCTGATTGGTCCAAGGATGTTGATCTTTCTACTTTTGAAAGTTCAGATGAGGCAAATCTAATGGCAAACAGTCTTAAGGTTGGTGCTGCTCTCGATGCAAATGATGGAGCTTATATTGGTGAAATTCTTAAATCAGTTCATATGGTATCAGATGTCATGGAAACTCTTCTTAAGAGGGTCATAATGGCTGAAAGTGAAGCGGCTACTGAGAAAAAGAAAGTAAATTTAGGTTTGGAAGAAATTGAAAGTAAGAAACTCCAAATTGAGAACATGTCAGCAAAGGTTGTAGAGATGGAAAAATTTGCATTAGGTACAAACGGAATATTGAATGAAATGCGGCATAAGGTTGAAGAAATGGTAGAAGAAACAACACGACAAAGACAACGAGCAACAGAAAATGAGCAGGAACTTTGTCGTGTGAAGCAGGATTTTGAGTCTCTGAGGTCATATGTTAGCAGTCTCATTAGCGTTAGAGAAACACTTCTTTCAAATGAGAAGCAATTTCAAACAATGGAGAAGCTTTTTGACAGGTACCACCATACTACTTGTTCTCCTTGTTTCATCTTCCTCATTTTAAAATAAAGTCAAACATCTGATATATTTTTCTGCATACTTGCTGATTAACTCCAGAAAATGTTCTTTCATGCTGTTTAAAACAGTTCAATCTTAAATTTTGCTTTACCTAGATATAGACACAAAGTGTATTTCAGAATATGGGGCCTTAGCAGCAATATAGTAGTAGAAACCACCACAATGGAGAAGATGAAGCGTTGGAATGGGTTTGGAGAAGATAGTGGTGTGTTTGGTGAGATGAGTACGGACAAGATAAATTTGGGATTTGGAGAAGATGAGTTTGGAGAAGGTGCATTTCGGATTTGAAGAAGATATGTGGTGGGGGCTGTGGTTTAGGATTTTAGGGTTCAGAATAGAAGATATGTGGTGGGGGCTGGGGTTTGAAAACTTAAATCTTTGTTTTTTTTCAATAACAATACACGAAATGCACTAATCATTAAAAAAAACTAATAGCTTTTAATTGACTTTGAATATTGATAGTACTCGTAAAGTCGTACTTCATATAAGACACAAAATAATAGAAAAAAAGATTGCAACTATATTCCAAACTGACCAACCACCACAATTGAGCTCTATGTTCCTTCAAATCACGAAAATCAGCTATAACTGAGTCTGTGTCAACATTTTCAGCAATGTCCTCTATGTAGACTGGTAAAGCATCTGTCAGAAAATTATCTTCCATTTTGTTATGCAGTTTGGTTTTCACGATATTCATAACTGAAAATGATCATTTCTGTAGTTGTAGCGGAAACTGGAAGAGTGAGCACAAGTTATATCAACCGGTGTACAAGTGGATGTATTTTTGACTTGTCTTCACCAACCACAAAGATAAATTTGAATGGTTAACAACTTTTGAATTCGGGATTTGGATGCTCATTCTCATAATTTAGAAGCTATATTTCCGAGTGGAGTTTTTCATCATCAATGAAATCTTTTGGGTAGAATTTATCTGCCAACTTAATATATCATCAGCTCTAAAAGACTCACTTCCAACTTGAGGATCTAAAGCTAAACTAAGAATAAGTAATTCTACAATGTGCTTGTTGAACATGTTATTCAGTTCCTATAACTGAGAGTCAATTGCAGCATTAAAGATATTTACTCAGCATTGATGCTCAAGTGTAAATTCCACTTGCTTATTACTAGTTCGACCTCGTCTTCCAACGTAACAAGAAGTTAAATTAGGAACTTTCATGTTGCACATCTCACAAAATGATTTCACTTGAATAAGTGAATTATCTCTCCCGTCATCTTAATTTTTGAATTAGTATTTTCATTGATGAAACCAATTGCATACCATTCAAAATATCTTGAGACTGACATTGTAAAGCTTGACAAAAAGTCGGAGATCTCCAGCATTTTTTTTTCATGAGATGTAATATAAAGACAAACACAAAAGAAGTTATTCCCTCATAAGTTGTATCAGCATCTCCATGTTGAGCAATATTAGTTCATTATTTTGTAATTTTAATTAAAACTGCACATGTTGCACTCAACATCTTTTTCAAACGAGTATCATCTGGCACGTTGTAAGGTGCCTATTTGATTAAGTCCTCTTCTGCTTTCAAGCTCATTAATAGCAATCATTTGAGCAACATGATCAGCTTGAGCAACTTTTAGTTTATCACTATGTTTACATTTAAGTACGAACAATATTTACAATATTTGGCAATTTAGTTTAAGAACTGGTAAATGTGAATGGCTTCTTTCAATTGCAGCTAGTGCCGATTGTACACGATGAGCAAAGTAATGGACGTAGGATATTCGTTAGACACCAGAGCTTGTAATAAAAAATGTTCTCTCATATTACTTGCACCATCATAACCCTATGTCCACGATATTATCATTATCCAAATTGTGACGAGAAAGAACAAAGAAAATCCCATTTTTCAATGTCAGTGATTTAGTATCAGTAACATGAACCAGTCCAAATAAACGCTTTTGTAAAGAACCATGTTGGTCAACAATCCTCAACACAATGGACATTTGCTCCCTTTTTGATTCATCTCGAGTTTCATCAACAATTCTACAAAACTTTGAGTCCGATCTCTTCACAAATGGCCTTCAACACTTTCCTCGATAAAATATGCAAAATTTCCTTTTAAATCATCAATGAAGTGCAGGAAGCATTTTGTGGAGAAGTATCCAAGACTACTTCTGCAATTTTCTCATTGTATGAAGCTAACAACTTTAGCAACTCAATAAAGTTCCCGTGACTCCTCAAACTTCATGACCTCTAAAAGTACATCCTTGAAATGCAAGCCTCCGTATGAATCACATTTTCTATATGCTGAGGTTGATTCATGACAATTTCTGAATAGTAAACCTATGAATCACATTTTTTATATGCTGAGATTGATTCATGACGTCTAATCTTACAACATTATTATGAGGAGAGTTAATACCCCCCCATATGATTCAAGTAGGCACAATTTTTTTCATTCCATACCTTCTTCCAATTTTGAAAATCCATCTTCAACTTCCAGATTGTCCATTTGGTCTATTGAATAAGTAGCACCGTAGACAAGAAACTGCTTCTTTCGCAGCAGAAACTCCAACAATGAAGGAAATAGTTGCAATATTGATATATTTGTTTACTACAACCTTTCTATACTATAATAAATCAAATCAGTAGATTTAGTCTAAAGACAAAACACATTTAGGCTTGTTAATGGTAACTGATAACTTGATTATGCGGCCGGATTATTTAGGGTTTGAATTCCTAAAGTAAACCCAGTGATATTGTTTTAGAGTTATAGCCATAGGCTGGTCAGGTTTGGTCTGAGTCCAACAATCTACCCTTGCTACTGAGCACCTAATTCCTCGTTAAGTGATTCGGACCCTCGCCAAGTTAACATTTGTGTTTCTAGTAACTCTCCTCCTCAGTATTGAGGACCCGGCTTCCCGCTCGTAATTGATTCGTCTCTTCGCCGCAGAGTGAACACTTTGGCTCCAATTAGTGCTTATCCCCTCTCCTGGATTCATGACAGTCAAATGGCCCCTCGAGTCTCGTCGAATATTTGCTATAGCATATCAACAAAGGTTTCACAACTGGCTAATACTAAAGTTTAGGTTGTCACAGTATTAGTATTTATTTCTTATAGCAAACTAATCATAAGACTCGTACATAAGCATTAGCACAGTAGCACTCTCCAAAACCTGAACCCTTGCTCACACATACATAGTAGAAGAGTCATCAAAATACAGTTTCGGCACAACACAATGCTCTTCATTCTTCAGCCTCTTCTTCTTCATCAGGCTGCAGTAACAGCCATCTTCATCCCGCCGGTCTGGCACTATTCTTATGACTCCATTCAACAAATATTATCCTTAATTTCTCTATAACAAGTCAACAACCATTACTTTAAACAAAATAATTAACAAATGCTTTTACACCCTTGCCAATTGGTCTTTTTCGTTCAAATTTCTTTGCCGAATTGACTGGGAAAGAGATCCCAATGTTGGTATCGGTCACTATCGGTAGTAGCCGGTTTCGCATCGGGACATGTCAAACCGGTCGGCCGATACCGCAAACTATGCTATTTAGTCTTGTAGCATGGAGCTCAGTTATCGTGAAGGCAATTCTCAGAAGTAACTTCTGATCTATGATCTATTGTTTGGAACAGGTTACTTGTGAAAACTGCTAATCTGGAGAGCGACAAGGTGCAGAAAGAGGCTGAAGTTCAGAAGCTTATGGAGGAGAATATAAGACTGACATCTCTGCTAGACAAGAAGGAAGCTCAACTGCTGGCCATGAATGAGCAATGCAAGTTTATGGCATTGAACAATTCCAGCATTTAATTGATGAGTTACCACAAGTTCTGCGGCAGAAAGCATCCATCAAAGGTGCGAATCCATCATGCATCTGGTATATGCTTTTGTTTGTTTCATAAACCACTATACTTCAAATACCATCAATTTAATAATCTGGGAACAACTGGATATTGAGGTCACCATTGTTGGTGCTGTACAGGGCCGGCCCAGGAGGTTGGGTTGCCTTAGCTGGAGCTAATGTTGGTTGCTCTTCACCCTTATTGAAAATATATAGGTTTAAGTTCGGTTTGGGCTGGACCGGTCCTAAGAACACCAATGACATGACCTTGGGGGTTGTAATCTTGCGACACTTATCCATGGGCCGGCCCTAGGGCTGTATCACATGTATGTTGATATGAGAGAGATGAACTAAAATTTAAGAGTGCATTACAAGCTATATCGTTCGTTACAGTCACCCCATTTCCAAAATATTAATTATCTAGTTGGTCCTGAATATTCACAACTTTTGTACAGGAAATATAAAAGGGTGATGTAGCATAGGGGAGAGGGGCTAACCATTTGAAGAAGGCTGAATGTGTCATGAATTGAAAGCCTCTGTTTCATTCATGTACGTGTTGCATGTGTTCTCTTTCCACTCTGGCACTGGACCGACTGAGTTAGTCTGAGTGATAACAGCCATGTAACAGTGTTTGTTCTTGTGGCCATCATAAACACTTTGAACTGTAAGTTGTTTCTATATTTGCTTATTTGGAACTCAGCATTTGATGACTTGTAAATTATTTAAGATCTACCATCTTTTGTGATGTGGGGTGGTTACCGGGTAATGGCAATTGAACCCAAGCCCCCCAAAAGTGATGACATTAAAAAAAATGATTGTTCTAGTAAAACAATTCTAATTAAAGTAAACTATGTCAGTATACATGAAAAATCTCAAATCAAATCGTAACAGAATTATTCAAACAAAATCCTAATTTGGCAACTATCATGCCGATTTCGAAGGCCAAAATGATGGATTTTGAATTATTTGTCGTCCAAGAAATAGTTTGACCTTGAGCCCTTGATATTATCTTTCTGAATTGGCAATGCATTGATTTTGAATGATTTGTTGTAAAAGTCCTATCAACTTCAGATTTATCTTGTGATCACAAAGTATTCCAGAAGGCACTTCCCTATTTCGACCATCATGTTTTAATTTTATGCATGACATCCCTTTCTCTCCATCATAATGAATCATTGGTCATAAACTGAAAGATGTCATTCTTCAGTATCATGTCCATTTATATAGACTCCATTTTTTTTTGACTGGGTTAAAACTACATGTCGTATGCTTTGTCTTTGTTATGCTAATCCTAAATCACTTAGATTCTAAAGTCTCTTTCCACATTTCTCTTTTCGCAACCCTTCTCTACTCTCGTCAACCAACACAATATCATCAACAAACATTATACACCATGGAACCTCCTCCTGGATATGTCTAGTAGTTTCATCCATAACTATTGCAAAAATTTAAGGACTCAACACTGATCCTTAGTGAACGCAACTGTCCCCTCTAATAGTTCACACGGTCGTCGTAACTCTATCATACATATTTCATTTTTCAAAGCCCACCCCATTCTCTACCTAAGAACTCGATCATAAATTTTTACTAAATAAATAAAGTCATATATAAATATTTTAGAAGGTTTGGGCTAATTGCAATTCATCACCATTTTACCCCGTTTCTAGTTGATGATTAGCTAATATATAAGGAGGCATTTGGTTCAAGTTTTGGAGGTTTGAGAATGGATTTTACATTCCTTACCCTTGTTTGGTATGGTCTAGGATTGAGAATTTGAGGGAAATATGAGGGGTTTCATATTCCTATTATTGTGGGAAAGAACTCAAGGTCCCCATTGGGAACAATGTTTTAAAAATCGGACCTGTGGTTGACCCGGCCAAGGCACTGGGTCAGGCCAAATTGGTTCAACCAGTGGTTCATGAACCACTGGGTTAACCTAAATGGTCCAAACTAATCCCTTATGGACATTAATTTTTTTTTTTTACAAAAGTACTAATTTTTAAAAAAATACCGGGTCAATACTGAACCGGGCCGGAAAAACAACCGGTTCACGGGTGAACCGGCCGGTCCAGTCCTGTTTTTAAAACACTGATTGGGAATAGTTTTACTTTCCTGGAAATTTTGTTTGGATGTTTTGTTTTGGACAATAATACCCTCATTATACTTTCAAAATTTTATCTTCTATTCCAAACATGTGAATTTAAATAATAGAAGCAATATTATAAAATTAATGAAAGGGTATTTATGAAAAATTAAATAAATTAAGATTATCTTTTATATTTTCAACCCAACATAACCAAACATGGGTACGTGAATGTTAAACTCCTTTCCCATGGAAAGGAATGGAAAATAAATTCCTAGAATTACAAAACCTTCATCCAAACGCCCCCTAAGTGTTGGCCCAATCTCCCGTGTAGTGCTCGGTTCCTGAAACGTACGTGAGTTGCCTCCACGCATGAGACTATTTTTGGGTGCATTTCAAGCCTTTGTAGGACAATTTTTGTTCATTTCAGTAAACTTGACCCTTCCATTAACTTTTATTCATTTCAATAAAGTTAACCCTTCCATTATTGCTGCATTTAAGCATTGGGGTCGCCCTTCCAGCGTTTTTGCATCCCCATCATGCGCGAGATTTTTGAGAATTTATTTGTCTTTCTAGACTATGCCCTCCAATTGTTTTTTATATTCGAGTCAACTAGCCTCTTTCTCTCTCTAAATCTTTCCAATAATCTTCTTAGGAAGATTTGAGTGAAATTCTAAATAAAATGGTCATGAACAGGTTAATCATTCTACCTCATTTTTCTGATAACTCCTGTTTCCTGATGTTTCCCTTTGTTCTACTAACTATCAAAGCTGTGCTGGTCTTGCATTTTGGGAGACTGGAGACCTTTTCCAATCAGTTTGTTACTGTATAAATTAGGGCCAGCCACTACAAATTCACCCAATTTTTTCAAGTGTACCTTAAACTCTGGCATTGCTTATGCTCTTCTCTAAACTTCTTATATTATTTCCTTCCACCAGTCAACATTCTTCCTTGATGGAGGAGTTTGGACTGGAAACTCCTGATTTGTGCACACACACAGGCTCTGACGCTCTGTGCATCGCTTGATTGATAAGTTCCATTTCCTCGTCTCTTTCAACAGCTCCATCTGTTTACACCTTCTTTGTGTTTTTTGTAGACTTGTCACCAGGTATTAGTGCTTCGTGCTAAATATTGTGCATAAGAGCTCTTAAATGACTTCCCCCGCAAAGGTCTTGTGCTAAATATTGTCACCAGGTATTAGTTCTTCCTATTGACTTCCCTAGGAAAGGCAAAACTGTCACTAAATGATGCATAAGATCTCTGAGTCTCGTGATACTGCACAGATGGTGGTTGGTCTATACCTTAAATGCTCTCTTTTCCTTATAATTCTTGACAAACACAACTCGTTCCCGGGATATTAACCTAACCCTTGTGAATTTGACATCTTTTGAGACGGCGACTCAGTGACTGTAGTTCATTAGATACAGGGATGGGAAACAGATGAACCTGATCCATATTCTGATTTCATAGCTATATTTCATAGTATGGCCTGACTAGGTTGATATGACAATATCGATGTTCCCCACATATATTTTAGAGATCATGACATTGTTTGAGAATTTTTATCAAACTCACGATAAGAACTGTGACTTAGCCGCTTAGCTCTAATGGTGTCATTATATATGTTTTATGCTGTTGAGATAGATCCGTTCTATTTTGAAGAAGAAAATTTCATACTTCTCTTTAGAGTCATGTTTGATCGAAGAAAGGCTAGAATGTCATGTGAACATTAGTTTGGACAACAATTTTCATCTCGTGTTTTTTTGTAAACATTTTTGAAGTGCTTTTGAGCTATACTCCCGTGATTCAAGATGGAGATTTATCCACTATTGACTTGTAGTAGAAATAGGAGAATGCTTTTTCCCATTGTTTTGTGTGTAAATCGTTTTATTGAATATTTGCTTAAACTAAAATGAATAGAACTTACTTTTCTCCATTATAAGTGGCAGTCTGTACTGGAAGTTCTTTACCATATCTAATTGAGAAAATTCCTATGTAGTGAAGCATGGCACGCATACCAGTGTGATAACTGAATACTAGGAGTGAGAGAGGGAGAGAATGCATGATCACATCTTCTTCAGTGTTTGACGCACACGTGCAAGGATTGCGAAAAATGACCCATTTTTGTAACTTTTTTTATTTTTATTTTTATCTATAGGCTAAATTTCAACTTATATTTTCAACCATCGTACTTTTTCAATTTGATATCTTAAATTTTGATAGTAGACAACTTGATACCTTAACTATAATTTTACAACTTAATATTCTACCGGTGTTAAAATAAATTATTTGACAAAAATACCTCTCCTCCTCTCCTCCCCTCCCTCCGGCAGTGCGCGACAGTGACCTTACAGCCTGGGATGGGGGGCAGCGGCGGCGGGGGCGGCACGCAAGAGGGGAAAGGGGGGGGGGGGGGGGGGGGGGGGGGGGGGGAGGAGAAGGAGGGGGTAATGTAGGATTTTAATTTTTTTTAACGAAAAAAGTAGTAGCAGACTTACTGAGAGTGCCAATTTGAAAAATTTAATAGTTGAAAGTATTAAGTTGTCTAATTTTAAAATTTAGAGCATAAAGTTGAAAATTTTAAATAGTCGAAGATATCAAGTTGAAATTTAGCCCCATATATATATATATATATATATATATATATATATATATATATATATATATATATATATATATATATATATGATGTTGTTTTCTGAGCACTTGAGTGGTTTCTTATGAAGGAAATCCATAGTTTCTTTCATGAGTTGACTTGATCCCCAATTGTTTTTGGGATTGATGGATTCCTGTTTCTGAAGTGGAGTCGTGGACTGGAAAACTGAAAGTCCAAGTCTTCCCTCCACTCAGAAGGCTAGTCTCCGTTTCTGGACTCTCCATGAAGAAGGTCAAAGAGTAAGGGCCTTCCACAGGGTGGCCGACTGTACTTGATGATAATTTATCAACACAGTAGATAAGGTTGGGGGGCTACTTCATCAATGGACTATATTCTAAGTTGGCAAGCAATTGAAAGAGAATGAAGAGACAGTGTTGGTGGGTTTGACTTGAGTGGAAGAAATCATGCAACTATACAATGGGTCTAGTAGATAGGGGCCATTACGTGGACACTAGATGAGTCTATTTTTGTTCACTCATCAAAATTAGATTATTTGTTCATCCTCCAATAAAATATTGACACATGTCAAATTCATTCAACATAAATCACTTTGGAAGTGGTTTCGTAAACATTCAAAATAGTTTTTACAAAAGAATTTGAAACGTGTCAATTCATTATTGGAGGGTGAACAAACACCTTAGTTTTGGTGGGTGAACAAAAATGAACTTGACAGGAGATAATAATGGCGTTGACCTGTGAGAAAGAACCTTCTTCCACCATCTATTTTTTTTTTTTTTCTCTTCTCCTTTGGGTATTGTCTTCCATATGGCAGAGCAAAGAAATAAGAAACATAAAAGCCACAACATGACTCTTTTAAGTCGAAAGAAAAAGAAGAAGAGAAGAAATCGTTCGTTACAACATACATATAAGGTTTAGGTGGTCAACATAAAAGGGCGGGGGCTCGCTAAATATTGTCGTCACAGTCCCATCTGAGCTCTGATACAACGCCATCATGCTTTGGCATGTAATCCTGCACGAGAAGTTTCGGTAGGGGTAACACATTTGATTTGATTTGATTTGATGACCAGGGTATATATATATATATATATATATATATATATATATATATGCTATTAATTCCTCCGAAATATTCCTACTTATGTACAACTAATATAGCATCTTACATATTAAATTAAAATTAATATTAACATCAAAATAAATATTAATACTAAAAAAATTGGATAATAAATTTTTTTGGTTAAAGTTTGTCATGTCATCTGATATATCAGATGTCACGTTAGCTGTCACATGAGGAAAAATCGTTTGGAGGGACGCTTTGGAGGGATTAATAGCATTATTCATCTTTTTAAAAGAAATGGAGTCTACAATGAAGCTTACAAAGTAATCATGCCAATTAGCGTTTAGATCCTGGAATTTATATCTGTTTAGAGTTTAAGTTCTGACATATTCAATTGGAATATTTGGATCATGATTTTTTTTTTGGTTTCCTTCCTTTTGTTATATTCTTAATGTGATCACAAAGACACCACCAACAAACTTTTCAATTGTATCCGCGCTTAAATTTTAAGTTGATATAAAGTTCAGGGTCCAGATACTAATTAGCCCAATCAATCAAAAATTACTCGGAACTATGCTGCATGCAGTTATTCGTATCGGTTAGTTACCTCGAGCTTGGACAGTAACTCGTGAGCAGATTCTGCGGAGACGATGATGTTACGTGCAGCGACGGTGACGAATCCTTCGTCGACAGCCTTGTCCATGAAAGAAAGCAGCGAATCGTAGTAGCCATCAGCATTCAACAACCCCACCTTCGCTCGCGTAACAGGAAAATTAAACCCCGTGCTTAATTAATCACTGAAAATATATAGCATTTTGAGTTAACGAAAGCTTACCGGCTTGTTATGGATGCCGAGCTGAGCCCAAGTAATGACCTCAAGCAGTTCTTCCAATGTCCCGTACCCACCTAAGAAAATTGTACGAATTAAGGATTTTTTTTTTTAGCATTTCGGCATCTTTGTCTTAAATTTTCGAGTGCTACATAAAGACATGACCGACCCAGGAATAAGTCAGACAAGACTTCGAACTTGAACAACCTCTTGCTTGAGGCAACTTTCAGGCTCAGCATCATGGATGATCCTTCAGGATCGGCCCATAATAAGGGTTAATATACAACCAAAACTAGCCTAGTTCTGGATAGGAAAACCTAAACCCGTAGGCATAGAGGAGCGTCCTAACGTGTTGCGATTTTGCAATGTCCCGAACCCAATATACCTGGCAGTGCGATGAAGGCGTCGGCTTGGCGAGCCATCTCGGCTTTCCGCTGGTGCATTCCTGTCACGGCTCTCACCTCCCCGATGGTCTCTCCAGTAATCTGATCAATTTGGGCAAAAAATATCATTCCAAAAGGAGGACTAGGTAAAAAAAAGTTCAAAAAAAAAATTAAGTCGCATGAAAAATGTTGTTTGCCTATGTTTAGATGTTTAGTTTCACGTCGCATTCCTGTCAATTTCCATGGCAGGAGTCGAACATGGGGTGCTATGGTCCACTGGTGTCTTTGTTTATATTTATTTAACGATAATTTGCCAAAGAGTTCTCTGCAATTTCATTTCTTAATTGTGTTTACGTAGGAGGCATAGCAAATATCGAGTAAGCTTGAAGATTGGCTTGCTGCCAAGTCAATTTACGCAGATCAGGAATAGTCAATTGAAGGAAAAGAAAATGTAGAGAGGAAAGGACAAAGAGAGACTTATTAAAGGGTCATTTAGTAATAGTGTCACATATATATAGAAATTAAGGTTTAGGTTTTGAAAATGATCAATGTTAGAATTTGGGTCTCGAAATCACTGTTCATTAGCCTATGTGAACAGTGATTTTGAGACCTAAACTCTAAATAACCCATTATTTAAACATGACACAAATACTCCACACATAAAACATGCCAAAATTAGTGTCTTGTCTTTGTTCGTGTCTGTATCATCTATTTGCAGTATTTGTGTACCGATATGGATTTCGTAATGCCAATACCTCTTATATTGCCGAAAAAAATGTTAATATATATAACACACTGCTTTCTATTTGCATTGGCATTACGGACCGGAAATCCAAATAGAAAGGGGAAGTAATATACCTCTCTTGGCATGAGGGTCTTGGGGATTACCCTGCATTGATATAACCTGCTAAATTAGTCTTTGCTGAATATATAATTTCTCCTCTAAACACACTAAAAATGTGGAGAGAGAGAGAGAGAGAGAGAGAGAGAGGGGGAAGGGGGTGTAGATCTACTGTCTCGGAAACTTATCTACCAATTATGTCATCTTTCTTATACATGTAACTTTTAGTATCCATAATTTTGATTTAAATAAAAAATACATGTGATGCATTGATAGGAGAGGAGATATAATTGGTACACAAGTTTTGGAGACGGCAGCAGATGTGCTCCCGAGCGGGAGAGGGAGAGGGGGAGAGATGTACTGACCCCAAGACGTGGCGGCCGCCATCGTGAACAGCTTGGGAGACGAGACCCATGAGCCCGATGCTCCCCCCGCCATAGACCAAGTCTATGTTCCTCTCCACCTGAAATTTCTCAACCATCATCAGCGCATGCATGCAAATCGATCGAAAGCTTCAATTCATGAGAAAAGAAGAATATACATATACATATCCATAGAGAAACTAACAAATATCCATAGAGAAACTAACAAATTAACGTAGTAGGAACGTTACGTACCAGCTCATGGCCTAGCTGTACAGCTGAGTGCTGGTAAGTTGGCTTGTTGCCAGGGCTACTCCCACAGAACACACACACCCTCTTGAAACGAGAAGTAGTACTATTACTAGTACTATTCGATGATTTCTTTCCCATCGCCAACTATATAAGTCTCACTCAAGGGATCATTAAGAGCTCACAAAACGATTGAGAACAAGGAGGGAGGGAGAGAAAAGGGGGAGACGGAAAGAGCAGTCCCTGCTTTTTTTTTTTTTACAACCAAAACCAATCCATATATATATGACAAACTAAGCCTGTTAGTTTTAGTTTGGTTTGAGTTTAGGTGTAATTTTTTTTCATAATTCCATTATTGAGCCTATATTTAGCTTTAGTATTGTGTTCCCGCTGTCAACTTTGGCCACTTCTTCTTCTTCTTCTTCTTCTTCTTCTTCATCATCATCATCATCATCATCATCATCATCACTCTCTACTTGGGTTACTTTGGTCTCAACAATTGCCTATTAAGAGAAAGTATAAAAAGGATGGACCATGTAATAGAACTCAGTATAGCCATGGAATATTAGTTTTTCTGCACACCGACGGGCGGATCCAGGAATATTAATCAGTGGGGGCTGACAAAGAAGAAAAATAAATTTGTAAAACTTTTTACTATTATGATGATCGAATCTAGGACCTATATTATAAAACATTAATAGTTTTGCAGTTGGACTGCCATTTCAAAGTAATAAAAAGGGATATTTTGTAAAACCTCCCCTAAATAATGGGCTAATTTGCGAAATATCCCCTAAAGATCTCGAATTGGTAAAACCCCTTTCCGTCAAGACGCTGTTTGATTTTGGATGACGTGGCAATCCGTGTGTGTTATTAAGTAAAAAAATAAAAGTTAGACGAAAATACCCTTCCCCAAAAGTCCTTCATCTGGAAGAGGAGGATCGGGTGGGCCGGCCGCTCGACCGCGACAACGGAGGATTGCTTCGTTTCTACTGTGGCGGCGGAGGGCACGGGATCGTCCGGCTCCTCGGAGCCGATGAGGATCGGCACCGAGAGGTGGTGGTGGTGGCACTTCTCCCGGCAGAGGTGCGTGGCGGAGACGAACGCGACGTAGACGAAGTAGAGCGAGGCGAAGCAGGCCGCGCCCCGCACGGTGATCCGGCCGACGAGGAGGATGAGGAAGAGGGAGGAGAGCACGAAGAGGAAGAAGCTCACGTCGCGGACGAAGCTGAGGCGGTCGACGCGCAGGGCGCGGGCGGGGGAGGAGGAGACGGAGATGTTGATGATGCCGAGGACGACGCAGGAGACGAAGAAGGCGCCCCCGAGGACGCTGCTGAGGCCGACCTCGGCGGAGCCGGAGCGGAAGGAGATGACGCTGGCGAAGACGTCGGGGGAGCCGTTGCCGAGGGAGACGAGGGTTTCGCCCGCGATGGCCGGGGAGAGACGGAGGGACTTGGAGAGGCTCTCGACGGAGGAGCAGAAGTAGTGGGAGGCGGTGTTGGCGAGGAGGTAGAAGAGGACGAGGAGCCAGAGGGCGAGGAGGGTGTAGCCGAGGGACGGGTGGCCCCCGCAGAGGCAGTAGAACATGTGGAGGTAGTTGATGTAGCCCTGGGAGACGCATGGGGAGTGATCAGCAGTCTTTAAGTAGAAGCATTTGGCGTCAGCGTCGCCAAGCTCTTGAAGAGCAATGCAGCTGCTGCTACTACTTGTTGATGATGATGATGATGATGATGATAGAGAGTGGTGAGGAGGAATGGTGGTGGGAGAACGAATGTGGGAAGTGAAGAAGAAGCAGAGGAGGAGGAGGAGGAAGCAAGTGTTGATGAAGGCCTTGAAGTTTTCTGAGAGGACAAAAGCCATTGTTATTGTTGCTATGCTCTCTCTCTCTCTTATTATTGATTGGATTCCATGAAGGGCTTTATAGAGCTCTATGCCACCATTCCCTCGTCTGTCCTACTCCAAAGGATCAGCTGCTTTGGCTTGAACACAATTTGGTCCCATTCGCTCCTGTAGATCACTCTTCTTATCCCGTCATATCTTCGGCATTTTGAGTACATAAATGGGCACCCTATTGCTGAATGTGTCGACTGGCAACAAATTTGGCATTTAATCTGATCACTTTCATCAATCTCATCACTTTCATCACTCGATTTCTGCAAATTTAGAAATTAAAAATTAGTGTTTCCTCCTAACTGTAAATATAATAATTTGTGTTTCCTCCTTACTGTAAATATAATAATTTGTGTTTCCTCCTTTAATGACAGAAATTACCTCTTTCTCTATAGATGAAGGAGCACCCCCCATGCTTGTAGGAACCTGATCTTCGGTAGACAAGTTGCACGCTGGAAGAGGATCAAGTGAAAGAGGAGGAGGATGATCGGTATAAATAGGTTGGAGAGAGGAAGAAGATGATCGGTATAAATAGATTCAGCAAAGGAAGAAGATGACCGTTAGAGAGAGAGAGAAGACCGTTGGAGGACCCCTGCCACGTACGCAGGGGTATTTTCGTCTAACTTTTATTTTTTTACTTAATAACACACACGGATTGCCACGTCACCCAAAATCAAACAGCGTCTTGACAGAAAGGGGGTTTTACCAATTCGAGATCTTTAGGGGGTATTTCGTAAATTAGCCCATTATTTAGGGGAGGTTTTACAAAATATCCCTAAAAAATAGTAGAGGCTGAAAATATATTTGTTCATTTTGGCAAATTATCGTAAAAATTATATTGAAATCTTATTTTTCAGAAATCCAGTGGGGACATGTGAGCCCACTGTCTTCCATGTGGATCCGCCCCTGCACACAGATGTATATGCTGGACGAATAAGGTAGTCCATTTGATTTTTTTTTTGGGGATTACTTAGTAATAGGGTCTCATATAATATTTAATACTAGGATTTGGATCTCCATAACGTCCAACATTAGGATTTGGGTTTCATATTTACTGTTGGCGTCCAAATTTGTTACCAATTTGGAGAACTATACGGAGATCCAAATCCTAACATTAGACATGGAGACCTAAATTTTAATGTTAAATATTATATGAGACCCTTACTAAATAATCCTTCTTTTTGTGAGTAAATATGGGAAGTTTTCTGCTCAAAGCCCTGATAATTGTTTGTAGCCGTTAAGAGGCAATTTTGGCATGTACGAGAAAAGTGGCCGGAATTCCCCTTGCAATTGGGATTAAAATATGGACGGCAAAGCTTGACGAGAAAAACTGAATTCCAATAAGTAGCGTAAGCTGCAGACTTCCTTGTTGTAGTGTGAACAAAAATTCTAGAGGAACTCATGAGTTCCTAATTTTTAAAATTCGGCCACGAAGAGCGGTTGGATTACATGCATCTTATTATTTAACTTTTTATTATTTTAAGGGACTAAAGTGAAAAAATAAGAACACTTTTGATATGGCTAGATTATTACTTGATATCCTCAACTATTTTTTTTTAAACTTAATTCCTTGAACTTTGATAGGTACTAACTTGATATTCTAAAATTTTAAAATGACAAAATTATCTTTGTCCCCTCCCTTCTCTCCCCCTCCCCTCACTGGCTGCACTACCTTCGACCTCACAGCCGCCCCCCCCCCCCCCGGGGATGCACCACCTCCGACCCATCAATGCACCCTCCCCCCCTCCCGCTACACCACCCCGCCCTCTCCTCTCTCTCTGCCGTGCGCAGACTGTTGTAATGTAAGTTTTTATTTTGCGTTTTTTAGTCCAACTCTAGTGTACACTGAATACTGAATTTCTTGCAGTACATATATTATTGTTCATCAACTTGCATACATCAACCTTTTATAAACCCTTGAATGAATTAAGATTACCATACATGAAAATCTATATATGGAAACCCAATATATATGGAAAGTCCAGTATATATCAATCATATATATATATAATGAAAATCCAATCATAATTGGCTTGTCATAAATTAGAAGTCCGATTATATGGAAAGTCGATATATGAAATATCCAATCATAAATATATGATCAAAGTCAAAGATGAAAATCTAATCGTATATTTGCTTACCAGATATGTTCCAATATATGGCGATCAATACACTCTCCAAGCTTTTTTGACACACGGATGACGCTCGTCGCACTCTGAGATATTCTTCACATAGATTGGAAACCCCACCAATCCAACAAATCTCTCCATTCCCAACTAGGTGGAGGAGATCGTCAAATCGACGATCCGCCTGCGGTAGTCAAACTTCTTTTGTGGCGAGTATAGAAGCTTTGACTCCCTCTCTCTCTCTCTCTCTCTCTGTCTCTCTCTCTCTCTGTTATCTCATGTCACTTTCCTTTTTCGATATACGTATTTGTCTTATTAATTCCTGCATATGGTATTCGGTATTTGTACATGTGCACCATTTAAATAATTATTTATTAGTTGTGGCATGTGACCTTTAATCATGTTATTAGTTAAATGGTTAGAGCATGCTTAGGATTAGGGTTTTCATGAGGACCACCAACCCTACTATATATATTCTCTTCCCCTTTCTCTCTCCTCGTAACTTTTCATTCATTTTTTCTCAACCACCATTTTAGGCAAGTACAACTTGCTCAAAAGAGAAGATTTATGCATTTTTATTTCTTGATCTTTTCTTTGATGTTATTAGTCTAAAATGTTCATCTCCCAATTCTCTACAAGTTTAGTACTTCTTGTTTTTGTTTTTAATGGATATTTTTGTGTAAATTTAAGTTTCTAAAACTAGGATTTATGAGTTTTTTGTGGTTTTGATCTATCAAACTTGGTTGTTTTCGAAATCTAGTGGTTTGCATGTTGTAGGGAATTTAATTTCGTTCAGTTTTGACCTTTATTTCGTCCGATTTCGAGTCCGAGTCCTATGGCCAAAGTTACGTACATTGGAAGTTTTGAGAACTGCATGACCAAAACAATGCTCAACACAATTTTTGTTCATTTGATCAGAGTATTCCCGAGTTATTGCATCGTCTTTTATACACCTCAATACCTTCGTCGATATGCATAACTTGAACCTCTTCCTTTCTCGTAAACTCCAATTCATTGCATTCACTGCTATTATCCGAACTCGAATACGAATCAAGTCTTGAACACGTCAAGATCCATCAGTTGTACTTAGCTAACTTTTCTCGTCGAGTGACACAATTTCCAATTCCTTATACCCACTCTCGTATTCCTAACTCGCACTTCCAGATCGTGCTACCAACTCTTCGTGCTAACTTAAATTTGTTTGCACGATTACTTCGTACCTACTTAACTCGTTCCAAACAGTTTTTGCACTTACTTAACTCAATTTCGACCGAGTCAACTATTTCTCAACGCAAGGTTTTCTCGCTATTCTCCGCCTATCGTTCGGCTTATACTCAACGAATTCTCATTCGACTCATCATCCAATGATGCGAGTCCGCGCATAATCGTACTAAGTCAGTTCCATCGAAGCATACCCATGTCGACTTCTATCGAGTCATTTTCGCTCGAGTCTCGGCACTATTCCGTCCGTTGAGGACAAACTTATCATAATCGACACAATCGTCTTGACGCAATCTATTACGAGTCACCAAATGGCTTGACATAGCTATCGCTAAGTGGTATTGCATATACCACTCAAAAATCTAGCCTATCGTTATCGATACAATGCTTCGCTGCACTAATCGCACAAGTGGTATTGCATATACCACTCGAAATCGAGTCACTACTCGACTTTACACTCCGCATAGGTCCGACATCTATTCCAAGTTAACTATCCCGTGGCAAACTTTTTCGATCCCAGCTCTAGCGTTCGTTTACTCGAGTTAGTACAACAACTTGGCCAACGTGCTCTATCATTCGCTCAAGTTTGACATTCATTCAAAGCAATCGTGCCTTGGCGATCATATCGATCACAACACAACATTCGCTAACTTAAGGCTCAATGCGACATTTGGCCAACATAAACGTTTGTCTACTTCGAAACTCGATTCAACTCGGCCAACTTACAAGTTCGCCTACTCAAATTCGACTAGCGACCAACTCGACTCGTTCAAATCGCCCCACGATTTCTCAATCACACTCGTTGCAACTCGTACAACAATTTATCCTCGATACTCAAAGTCATTACTCAAATTGTTCAACATATCGCTACCCCTTTCGCATAGCCACATAACATGCATCGTCCCATATATCGACTCGTTGCACTTCGTGCAACCAACAACACATAACTCTTCTCATTTCGTGCGACAACAATACGTATCTCATAGAACTCGTGCAACCAAAATCCCTATATTCGTTGCACTTTGTGCAACCAACGAAAAGCAATTTGTTGCACTTCGGACAACCAATATTTCGTAACTCGTTGCACTTCGTGCAACCAGCATTCTCTGATGGCACTCAGAGATAACGTGATAGTTACGACATACTTGTGGCAGATGTACGCAACATAATAAAGACTTATTGTATGGAACATCCAATGCAGCATCGAGTAGATCTATGAGCCTTGTGGTTGCGGAAACAACTTAGGGCCAACTGAATTCGATAGTGAAGCAACTGGGGGTCAAAGAGATTCATTCACGATCCAAAGGATGGAACCGCTCTGATACCAACTTGTCACGCCTTGACCCGGGAAATCGCTTATCCTCGCTAGATTTCACCCGAATCACCGTCCTCGCTGGGGCGTGATGCCGCACGAGCCGGGAGTTGCGCTCGTGCAAGCCAAGATAATAGGCTCACATAAGTTTATCTCAAATTGATAGCATAAGCAGCAAAAGGAAACATAGTATACAATGAGAATCTCTTTTATTAATAATGAACTGAAGATTATAAAGGCTTTGAATAGCCCAACTGAATATGCCAACTGGCTACAACACTCATGACCTCTCTAGCTCACAAAGGATTACATTGTTCAATACATTATGCTTTTTTATAGCCAACAAGTATTCTTCAGTCGAACATCTCCATGTTGCAAGTCCGAACGCCTTGTGGTAGCTCGTCTCGGCACTCTGACGACTCCCTGCCTCGGTGCATCCAAGCCAAGCCCCGAGCCGAGCCGAACATATCCTGAACCTGCAAGCAAACTAGTGGGGGATTAGTGCTTTCGTCCTCGCTGCACTGATCAAGATCCACTCACACCCAAACCAACACTAAGTACATTTAGTGAAGCATGCATCTTTATTTGGTGATATTTTTATTTAGCCTTAGGATCAGTTTCATGGCAATATTCAAGCATAGCAACTGAATCTAAATGTGTCCAATACCGTGTCCTTGCAGCAGATACAGTTAGACATAATATGAACATAAGCATAGTGATCGTGCATGTTTTCATCTCGTTTTGCTTATCTGCAATCGTTAGAAATATGCATAATCAACCATACAATTCATGCAGCCAACCAACCAAACTTAGACATATGCGTAAGGGTGGCGGGCTCTGCGTCTGCACCTAATTCTAATCTCAAACCATCGGCCCTGTCTACATGAAGGTCACGGTGTTTCATACCGTAATGGACTTGGCATCTTAACGTGTAAGCCTATAATCGTTCCAGTACGGGTTGCTAGCCCAGTATCCGAAGGATCCCAAACATATTGATATCATAGCTTATCACAACACTGGCCGGTCGCAATTCGTCCTAATGAAGTGCACCATAAATACCAAACATAATTCCCTCCTAGGCCGAATGGTCCCGGTGCCCCGGTCGTAACCGTTCGAGGGAAGCCGCACCCGTGCATGGGCCATCCGAGTCCATTGACCATGCAATATGCGCATGCAAACAAGTCATATCATTCCATCAAATCCTACGTTCCATAAACATATTCCGTCATCTCTATCTCAAGTTCTATCGGCATTATGTCCCAACACATCCGTATTGATGCACGAGCCCAACGGCTTAGACTTCTCGTTCTTATACTCAACGCGTTCCATTCATAAGTTATTTGTGTAACGACAGTTCCATAGCAATTGTGCCACAACTACATACTTCGATGCACGAAGTATATCTTTCAATGTTACGACAGGTTTCGCGACATTACACCACAACTTGTCCTATTTTGCTTACTTAGTCATTTCGTAGCTACCGTGCGCAAGGACATGCTCAACACCATAATCAATGTTCTAGGCCTAGTGTTCAATGTTCTCAAAGTCGTACACGTAATGCATATCTTGATATTGCCTTTCAATGTTCTATCATCACCGCCTTACCGTGACCCGTACACTTGATGTACGTCGCTTCAATTATTCAATATTCAATGTTCTATCTTAATGTTCGACACACACTAAGACCTTTAATCGTTCGAGCCACGCTCGCTAACTCAACATCCACAATCACATACAAGGAATACAATCTTATTAGATGTAAAAGAGTAGGGAGAGAGAGTCAAGAACCCGTCCCACCTTAAGCCGATACGCCGTCTCGTCGAGCTGATGCGGCTCAATCCTATAACTTGGTTGCACGACTAACTCTTCTGACTTAGCCATTCCGTTGAGCTACTCGATTGATTTGGCCTACCGTGCCCATGTCTCAGTCCATTGCAGGGCGAGGTTTTGGTTTTGCGGATACTTTAGTGAATAAGGCAAAATATCGACCTCTTATGATTCAGCGTAAAAGCATAGCCTGCACACCAGATCAACCAAAGTCAATACTTTGTTCAAACCGGACTTATGCTTTGCATCGATTCGATTTATTGATTCGAATCAACTCAATACTTTTTTTCGGGCTAACATAACACTTGCATCGATTCACATCGATACTTCACCGGGTCAACGTAACTCTTCGAGTCAACGACTCATCGTAATGTACCATACAGAGCGGAGCATTACATAATATACCGCTCAAAACAAGGTTCGTCATCGAACCGAAACCAACACTCAATCCAAGTGTTTCACTAGATCGTTTCACGATCTCCTTCCACTATCGTTTGAATCATACAACTTAGTTTGGATCATACACATATTTTAGGCGTCCCACCAATATATGCATTTCAGCCAAGCTCAGTTGTAGGATATCGGGACAAAGCTAACCGGCTCAACTTAAATCCTCAAGCACCAGTTCTTCCGTACTCGACTTGGTCAGATCTTAGCATCTATTCCCAAAATACTTCTCATATGCATTATTCTATAGTACGTGATCATCTTCCAAATATTTTTGCATATAACTTAACTCAAAACTATTACTTCGATCCCATAAGTTTCTCGCCGGCCATCTAACGTACGCATTGCATTAAGTCATTGCGCATTCGATCGCAACAATTCTCCGCAACGCCTATTCGTCCAATCATTTTCTATCTTTCGTACAACTCAAAGGCAACAATCTTTTCGATCCAAGGTCTCTTACGATATGCCCATCTCCGATTCTTGATCGAATAGGAATTCTTTACTCAATTTTTGAAACAATCCCAACTAGTTCGTTTCGTAACATAGATCGTGCGCTCAAACACACATAGCCTAACCGTTACTCAAACCGATCTACAGCACAACTCTTAGGGTCGTTCTACTATTCGTCGCTCTCGCGTATTACAGAATTCTTGCAATCGTCTTACCGCATCACTATGCTAAGTATGTTCCTCAACATCTATTCGATCATCGACCAACCAAGTCTATTTATGTACTCATTCAATCGATCATAAATTTTTTGACCATATCGATCTCGTCGAAGGCTACTCGCTAACTTCCGAAACACGATACTCAATAGCTTAGACTTATCCTCAACATGTACTACATCATCATTCATCCTCGATAAAATTTTTTATGCGACATCATTGGGTCATCCTATGGTACTTCAACATTCACTTGATTTGGCGGTCAAGTCTTCTAGGGTCATCTGCCCCGAAACTACGCTCAATAATCGAAGATCATCAACGAGAGACAGTTACTACGAACTATGCTATATCCTATCGCGAAGCCAAATCAATTTTCGATAATTCCTATGGAATTTTATCCAATCCGACATAATTTACCAATCCACAATTTATCTACCTCGCGCAACTGATGCGCCTTTACTACTCGAGTCACCCATGCACTACCGTTAACAATATCGCTAACCGAGCAATATTTGTTCGCCTCGGTACGAGTCGATCTACCTACGGTCAAATCCGATACACTCTATGCTCATCGCAACAATCCTCTATTCGCCTCAAACCACAAGTCAAATCTAATTTGCCATGTCTTGCAAGTTCGACCATCCCCGCTGGACATGAATCACCAAACCAATGCTCACGCAGAACGATCGTCCTAATCCGGCGTGACGCATGTGCAAGGCTGGAGTTGCACTCGCACAAGACAAAAATGTCAACGTTGTGGTTATCGTCGAAACAATCAAGACACTTTCATTGTCGTCCAAGTAATATATCGATCATCCTCAAATTCTTCGAAGCGTTCCCACCGTTATCATCCAAACGGACATCAACTTAACTTGCATCTCATTCATCCAACAACAATGCTCAACACAATTTTTGTTCATTTGATTAGAGTATCCCCGAGTTATTGCATATCGTCTTTGATACGCCTCAATACCATCGTCGATATGCATAACATGAACATCTTCCTTTCTCGTAAACTCCAATTCATTGCATTCACTGCTATTATCCGAACTCGAATACGAATCAAGTCTTGCACACGTCAAGATCCATTCAGTCGTACTTAGCTAACTTTCCTCGTCGAGCGACACAATTTTCTAATTCCTTATACCCACTCTCGTATTCCTAACTCGCACTTCCAGATCGTGCTACCGACTCTTCGCGCTAACTCAAATTTGTTTGCACAATTACTTCGTACCTACTCAACTCGTCCTAAACAGTTTTTGCACCGACTTAAGTCAATTTCGACCGAGTCAACAATTTCTCAACGCAAGGTTTTCTCGCTATTCCCAGCCTATCGTTCGGCTTATACTCAATGAATTCTCGTTCGACTCATTATCCAATGATGCGAGTCCACGCATAATCGTACTAAGTCAGTTCCGTCGAAGCATACCCGTGTCGACTTCTATCGAGTCATTCCCACTCGAGTTAACCGACACAATCGTCTTGACGTAATATATTGCAAGTCACCAAATGGATTGACATAGCTATCGTTAAGTGGTATTGCATATACCACTCAGAAATCGAGCCTATCATTATCGACACAATGCTTCGCTGCACTGATCGCACAAGTGGTATTGTATATACCACTCGAAATCGAGTCAATACTCGAATTTATACTCCGCATAGGTCCGACATCTATTCCAAGTTAACTATCCCGTGGAGATCTTTTCCGATCCCAGCTCTAGCGTTCGCTTACTCGAATTGGTACAATAACTTGGCCAACATGCTCTATCGTTCGCTCAAGTTTGACATTCATTCAAAGCAAATTGTGCCTTGGCGATCATATCGATCACAACGTAACATTCGCTAACTCAAGGCTCAATGTGACATTTGGCCAACATAAAAGTTTGCCTACTTCGAAACTCGATTCAACTTGGCCAACGTACAAGTTCGTCTACTCAAATTCGACTAGCGACCAACTCGACTCGTTAAAATTGCCCCGCGATTTTTCAATCACACTCGTTGCAACTCGTACAACGATTTATCCTCGATACTCAAAGTCATTACTCAAATCGTTCAACATATCGCTACCCCTTTCGCATACCACATAACATGCATCGCCTCATATATCGACTCGTTACACCAGATCAACCGAAGTCAATACTTTGTTCAAACTGGACTTATGCTTTGCATCGATTTGATTTATTAATTTAAATCAACTTAATGCTTTCTTTCGGGCTAACGTAACACTTGCATTGATTCGTATCGATACTTCATCGGGTCAATGCAAATTTTTGAGTCAACGACTCATTGTATTGCATCGTGTGGAGCGGGACATTACAACCGTGTGCTATGACAAGCTGTGGACCGAGGTTACGATCGGAAGCCCATAACTTGACCATGGTTATAGGAAGTATCTTATCTCGTCACGATATTGACACCGTTTGTCCTTGTTTGGTTGTAAGGTTGTATGGCCGCGATGATAAGTATAATACTATAACTCACGAGCCAGGTCTTATTTATTATTATTATTGGATTTTATCTCACTCTTTGGTGCTCCTTTATGGTACTTGCTATTCGGGACTGACCTCGCTGATTTTGTTTGGCCAGATCTTGTAGCAGAGCCAGAGGATCCAACCTTCCTCCCTGACGTCAATGGTGCATATTAGGGCATGGCTGGCGGGGGACTCGAGTGGATTTCTTCTCTACCACTATAGTATCATTACTTATGTTTTGGCATTTAGCCACCAGCACCTGTTTAGCCAGTTGTTCTGGATATTTTGTCTTCTTGCATAATTGTAATTAAATCAGACTGCAGATGAATGCAATTATGCACCTACTCTCTAGGCTAGCTAACTTATAAAGCTAGTTCCCTATGATCATTTTGATGGAGCGTTGTGGACGCCTTACTATTTTATCTTATATGTTCGTTAATTGATGCTTCTTGCTTTGATTGATTGAGATATAGATGCTCTGTGAGACCATATGAGACTTGATTGTAGCATGCACCCCCTAGTCTCATGACAGCCACGATCGTCGTATGATGTTTTCATACCTCAAACAGGGTAGCTGGCCTAGTCACTCTCCGTATTTCGGTACTAGAGCGTGACAAGGTTTTAGTGGTGGCCCATGAAGTTCTGACTTTCAGACTTGTGGGATGTTATTATTATAGGAGTCTCAATCAAAACCTGTTCCCTTTGGATCTCTTGCCTCGTCTTCCCTGTCCTCACCTTGGTTGTTAACTTGAATTGCATCCTCGAATCTCCCTCGTCCTGTCAATTGATATCCTATATCTTTCTTATAGGGGTGCTTCTTTCTCAGTAGCTGGCGAGGCCAACGTGGAGGAACGTCCGATAGAGCATGGCTCGATAGGGCAGCAACATGAAGGAGTACCTTTTCCTGGGCAGATTCGAGTGGAAGTGTTGTCAGATCCAGTGGAACAACAGGTACCATAAACTCCTGCACCACCAGCGGTGCTGACAGCGACGACAGTACTCGATGCTGCAGCACTCCTTGAGGTTATCAAGGGATTTCTGGCCATCCAGTAGCGTCAGGTAGCAGCCCAACAGCAATAGCAGACCCATCAGCAGGAACATAATATACTACTGAATCAGGGGTTACAATTAGCACTTGAGAGGAGCGTCAGGACTGACTTGGAAGCATCGAGAAAGTTTTGTCGACTTAACCCGAGGTACTTTGATGGCACAGAGGATGCCATTACTGTCACGCCCCGACCCGGAATCACCCGAATCATCGTCCTCGTAAGGGGCATGATGCCGCACGAGCCTGGAGTTGTGCTCGTGCAAGGCAAGATGGAAAGTTCTCAAATGGTTATCTTTGAGTTGATATTAACAATGAAAGGAAAACAGAGTATACGAAACAATTCTTTTTATTGATATTCGAACTGAGATTTATAAAGGCTTTCAATAGCCCAACAATATATGCCAGATTGGCTACAACACTCAGGTTCTCTCTTACCCACAAAGGATTTCACCGTTCCATACATCATGCCTTCTATATCTCGGCCGCATCAATCCTGTTGCAAGTCCGAGCGTCAATACGATCGCACGCTTCAATACGCTTCGGCATTCCAAGTCTCTGCGTGATCAAGCAAAGCTTCGTCGCGAGCAATCCATTCTCTACACCCTGTATGGAAGCTGGTGGGGATCAGTACGTTCGTCCTCGCATGTACTGACGAAAAGACTAACTTTATAAACCGACATTTTAGTATTTATGTTCAGTCATGCAACTTAGCTTATGATCTTGCTATATTCTCCTTAGGGTCGATTTCATGGCATATTCGAAAGCGGTAAATCATGTTATCATGGAAAGCATGTTATTCGAATTGAATAAGCAAGCAACCAAGCAATCTCGTGTTTGTTTCGTGGCACGACTTCTTACCAAGTCGACGCACTCGCCCTTGCACTGACGTAAGGTGAATACGTCCCATTCCTTCCCTGTCATGTTATAAGTGCTCTCTAAGCAGGATCTATGTGTGCAGGACACATACGTGCCTACACTTTTAATCTATCGTTCCTTAACTATATGAAGGTCTTTGCGTATCCGCGCCGAAATGGATTAAAGGTGTTTCTCTTTATATTTTCTATTCTTTCTTTTCTCTCTTTCTTTTCTTTCTCAAATTTGGGTAGCCCGGCGCCTCTCGTAGTGGGTTGCTGTCCCAATTACGGAGATCTACCGCTGCATACCATCATTTGCGACTTTTCATATCTCGCTAAGCGGTCACTAATCGTCTTACGGATGTGCGCCTATCAAAGATTATATCCCTCATAGGCCGAACGGTACCGGTGCCCTGGCGCAGCCCGTTCGGAGGGAACATTCCGTGCACGGAAGATTATCTTAATTATCTCAAGTCCATTCCATTCGATCATGCAATGCACTATTATTCAAACAACCAAGCATAGTCTTGAGTCCGAGACTCAGACTTTATCATCTCGTATTTCTTCCATTAACTTTCTACGTTCTTACATTTCATACTTCGTTTCAATGTTCAATGACATCATGCCTCAACTCAATGTTCGTCAACTGAACGACCCGAAGGTCCCGAACACCTTTCGAGGCATCATGCCACATCTGACAGTTTCGTCACATTCATGCCACAACTGTATTCTTTCGCAACGAAGTCATCTTTTATGATCTTGTGCATGTAGGCACGTTTCGACACATTTATCATCTTTCTTTTGCGTCGTGCACTTGCTGCACGCATCGAAGCCGTATTCCACGTTCTATGACTTAGTGTTCAATGTTCGTGGCTTGCACGCTAGGGCACTCGCCTATTGTCCTTCAATATTCTAGCCTTCTAACTCGTGCGCGAAGGCACGGAATGGCTCGTGCACGAAGTCACTCGCCGAATACAGTTATTCCATATTCTTATGGCTTGTGCACCGAGGCGCTCGCCTTTGCGATATCCAATGTTCTATAGCGACTCGTGCATTTGATGCACTTTTATTTCAATTGTTCTAACTAGTGTTCGACATACACTACGATTTATCTTCCGATCGGACCACGTCCGTAGCATCGATATGTTAACTTAGCATACAATGATATATTCTGACATAGGCATGAAGGAGTAAAAAGAAGAGTCAATCCTCCCACATTGAGTCGATACGCCTTGTCGTTTCGCCGAGCCGATGCGGCTCGATTTCATAACTTCCTTGCACGGCTAACTCTCCTGACTTAGCCATTCGAGCACTTCGTGCTTCATTGAATTATACGTCCGATTTGGCTTACCGTGCCAATGCCTCAGTCTGTCGCAAGGCGACGATTTGGTTTCGCGAACCCCTTACTGAATAAGGCAAAATGTCGACCTCTAATATTTCAGCGTAAACGTATAGCCTGTACATGAAACCAACTAAAATTAATACTTGCATCGATTCAGACTTGCGCTTTGGTCGATTTGATTTCGTAGAATCTTCGAGCCGTCTCAACGCACTTATCCTTCGGGACAATACGGCGCTTCGCATCGATTCAAGTCGATGCATTTCTTTGGGACAATGCAACTTTTCGCATCGACTTAGTTCGATGCATTGCTCGGGACAACGTAACTCTCTTATCGATTCGTATCGATACATTTCATTCGGTCAACGTGACTCTTTGAGTCAACGCCAATGCGCCGTACGGAGTGGGGCATTACAATTACGGCGGATCCTTGGCTTCAAGATATTGAGGCCATTTTGGTAGCAGCAAAGGTTCCAGCAGAAGAGAAGACTGACCAGGTCAGACTATTACTTCAGGATCTCGCCCGCGACTGGTGGGCATCTGAAAAGGTTGGAATGGAGCGTCCTGTTCCTTGGGATAGCTTCAGTGCCAGGTTCAAGGCCAAGTCTTTGACATGGTAGCACAATATGAACTATAATAGAGGTTTATCAGTTTTAAGCAGGCTGGTAAGACGGTGGATGGGTATGCGGCAGAATTCTGTAGACTGAGTCGATTTGCACTCGTGATGGTGGCTACAGAGTAGAAAAGGCTATGAGGTTTCAGCAGGGACTTCATTTGTAGATTCTACAGCTGGTAGAAGGACACGACTATCAGACTTTTGTTGCTGTTTTAACGACAGCTCGGAGGCACGAGCTTACCCAACAAAGGTTAACGACTAGGGCTGGGGGCCAGAAGAGGTCTCATTCCCAGAGTGGGGGCGGAGGAGCAATACAGCGAACATAGACACTAACATCTGGTGTCCGTATATTGGAGTCAATAGCGTCACAGTGGTCGGCAGTATCAATGATAACATCACCAGTTCGACGTCAGCAGCCGAGGAACCAGCAACAGCGCCAAGGGGTGCTCATGGAATGTACTTACTGTGGTAAGGGAGGGCATACTAGGGATGTGTGTCTTTCAGCTAATGGTTTATGCATGAGGTGTGGTAGTCCAGACCACAGGATTGCCAATTGTCCTATGATATAGAGGCAATGAGGGTCAGTTCAGCAGTTTTCGATATTGCCAGCTCCAGGGGCAGCACCGAACAGAGGACCAGTTGTTTGCCATTGATTATAAAAGAACAGAACAATTATATCGGAGGACTGAACTTTTACTTCACAATACAAACTCGTTCGTACAAAAAAAGCCTAGGGACGAAAATCTAGGTACATCAATCTAAGTACAATTGTTTATTTTAGATTCTGGGGGTGACGATAGAGGCTCGAAAAAGCGACGGCAGCTCTTCCTTACTCCTTGGACGATCGGACGCAGCCTTGGCTCTGGTGAAGAAATGCTCTTGGACGTGTGGGGAAACTCCCTATATCTCTGGATGTCCCTGTGGTGCTCTCTCTCTTTTTCTCTTCGCTCTTGTCTCCCTGAATTCTTCCGCTCTCCAGGTGTTTGCAAGGGAATGACACCTTGCTATTTATAGAAGTGAGGGTGTCATCATTAGGGTTTGCAAATGATTGCTTCTTGAGAATCGACGGTTAAGGATCAATTAATCTGGGCCATTAATTCTGATTGTAGCAAATCTAGATAATTAATGTGGATTGCATCAAATCTCTGTGGACAATAAATGTTGATTGCCATGAATATTTGTGATTTGTAATAGCCTGCCACGTGTCCAATTTGCTTGATTTGATTTGATCAGGGCAATTATGACGATTGCAACAAATCTAATTTTGTTACGATTTGTTAGCACCCATAATTCCAGGGAAGATAAGACTGCCACGTGTCTCATTTGTAGCAAAGACGCCACGTGTCTCAACTGGACCGTCCTGGCCGAGCCGCATATGGGGGGGTCCTCTCAGCCGCATGAAACCTGCAGCCGCACGTGGATGGGCAGCCGCATGAGGATAGGCAGCCGCATACAGAGGGGCAACCGCATGAGGATAGGCAGCCGCATACAGAGGGGCAACCGCATGAGGATAGGCAGCCGCATGCAGATGTGCAGCCGCATGGGGATAGGCAGCCGCATGGGGATAGGCAGCCGCATGGAGTGGCCTCGGGACTTGTTGGATTTTGCCAGCTGTAAGGAGATTTTTTCCTCTGTCCCATGAACACGCCATCATGTCAGTCATTATTACGTCTTTATGTCAGAGCTGTCATGGCTGTTATTTGTCAGAGCAGCCGTCAGGACATTAAATGCAGCCGAATGTAGAGAAGAACTGTTGAAGGTCACGTGGCTTCTTTCTGAGCCGCATGGATCTATCCGAGCCGCATAGACCCCTGATCCGCATGGACTTCTGAGCCGCATGGGGATCCTGAGCCGCATGGGGATCCTTCTGTCGGTGCTGCATAGGTCTTTTTTTATTCTTTTCCATGCTTCTACAAGACCCCCTTCAAAGTTTTCAATTTACAAAATTGAAATACTTTGAATAAGAAGCATGGTCATGTAAAGACTCTTCGGGCCGCATAGGATGTTCTGGCCGCATGGATGTCTTCAGCCGCATGGCCTCCTCAGCCGCATGGCCATCAGAGCCGCATAGGCTGTCTGGCCTCATAGGCTCCTTGCCACATCTTCATGCCATGTGTGCAAATCTTTGTATTGATTGCCTTTGATTTGAGCCGTCTTTTGGGGGGAGTCCCAAGAGTCGGCTCATTAAATTTTGGATTTTCTTTGGATGAATCTCCTTCATGAGAGGGGACAAAATCCTAGGAGTCGGTTTTGCCTGCAGCACTCGACCTGAAGCGCTCCATCGGTCCACGTGCTTCCTTTCCCGTTTTGTTCTCCTATAAATAAGAGTAATTAAGAGAAGAAATCTCTTTACTCTCTCCTTCAACTCAAGCCTTTCCTGCCCTAACTGTCATCCTCTTCTCCGATCACCGATGGCTCCCATGAAGACTGTTGCGACGAAGGGTAAAAAGGCGGCGTCTTCGTCAGCTGCGACGGCGAAGGGCAAGAAAGCTGCTTCTACTTCGACTGCGGCGACGAATGATAATGTGGCAGCTCCTCCGCCAGCCGTCGTGCCCGTAGTTCACCCCGACGTCCACCCTACCATTGCTGGTAAGGACGTTGCGTGAACTTGAAACCCTAACTGTTGTGGCTACGTCGCATGTTCTATGCGCGAGCCTTCATCTTCATATGTGCCGCATGTATGTTTCATGTCCGAGCCGCATGGGGTATGCTCCATGTCCGAGCCGCATGAGAATTGTTACTATGGCCGCATGAACACTTCGTAAACTAAACCGCATAATGCCCTGTCGATCAGAGTCGCATAACGCCTTGACCATCTTTTGACTTTGTTTCTTTTTATCTTTGATTCTTGCAGCAATCCTGCCGAAGACTGAGATTATTGTGAAGGAAGAGTTGCTGCCCCCTTTCAAACAAGAATCATCGCTTGTTAAGGAGGAGGTAACACCAGAAGCGGAGGAACAGAAAGGAGAGCTGGCGCCCATTGCTGTAAAGGAGGAGCCCCAGTCTGATGGCGTTAGTACTGGGAGTTCTGATCTTCCTATTTCGGACGAGAATCTTGCTCAAGTACATCCTTCATATGTAAAATGGTTGAGGGATTGGTATATGCGTCCCCGCAACTAGGATTCGTAGGCTCTCACAAATGTCCGTCTTTGTCTGGATATTTCTGTCTGTCTTTAGCTGCGGTTTATGTCTTGCTTCTTTTGGACATCGATGTAATCTTCTTCCCTTTTGTCTGAATGAAATGATAGAGAACTTTTTGGCTTGCTCGTGAGATGTAGTTATGTGAATGTTACCGCTTTTGAATGACCGGAATACATTCGCTCTATTCTTTGTTTTGTAGTAGTTGCCCCAATGAGAGACTTTTTGTGGACATATTATCCTTGGCGTACCCCGGTTCAGGATACGGATAATAAGACGAGAGAAAACTAATATACTTACTCAGAGGTAATGAGGACATGGCAAGTATGGGGATTTTACCGCGGAGTCTTCATACTAAGAGGTAATGAGGACATGGCAGGAGTGGACTCAACGGAGGATATTCGTGGTCAACATAGGATATTTGTGGACCTATTATCTTTGGCGTACCCTGGGTTTTTTTTTCGGTATAGATAATAAGTCGAGAGAGAACCAACATATTTACTCAGAGGTAATAAGGACATGGCAAATATGAGGGTTTTTTCGATGGAGTCTTCCTACTCAGAGGTAATGAGGACGTGGTAGGAGTGGGCTCCATGAAGGGGTACATAGAATGACTCAGAGGTAATGAGGACATGGAAGTTCTATGTAGAGGGGTGATTTGTTTTTGGCGGAAGTGAGACGACTCAGAGGTAACATCGACGTGGTCGTTTTAGGAATTTTGTGGATCTGTTACCCTTTTTGTGCACTGAGGGTGCGGGTAGTGGACCATGAGGGAGGAGCTCTTTCAGAAGAATAAGTTCAGAGGTATGGTCATACATGACTTACTGCCTAAAAGAATGACCGGAATGTAAGTTCAGAGGCACCTACGGGTACATAACTCAGCAATCTGGGATATTTGGAAGAAGAATGTGAGTTCAGCGGTACTGGAGGGTACATAACTCAGTAGTCTGGAATTTGGAAGAATGTGAGTTCAGCGGTACCGGAGGGTACATAACTCAATCAACTGGAATTTTGTGAATGTGAGTTTAGCGGCACCAGCGGGTACATAACTCAATAGTCTGGAATTTAGAGAATGTGAGTTCAGCAGTACCGGAGGGTACATAACTCAATCATCTGGGATTTTATGAATGTGAGTTCAGCGGCACCAGCGGGTACATAACTCAATAGTCTGGAATTTGGAGAATGTCATTTAGATATAATATTTCTTCAGGAACTTGCCGTTGACGGGCAACATGAGCAAGTCTCCATTTTGTTTTGCGAGACGGTAAGTACCGTTGGAGAATACAGCCTCAATGATAAATGGACCGTCCCACTTTGGCTGGAATTTGCCGGCGGTTTTGTGAGTCATAACCATCGGCCTTCGAACTGCCAGAACGAGATCGCCCACTTGGAATGTTCTGGTTTTAACCTTCTTGTTGAAGGCTCCGAAGATGCGTGCTTGGTATAGCTCGATTCGTTGCTGAACCAAGAGGCACTTTTCATCTAAGGCCTCCAACTCTTGTAGCCGGCGACGGTAGTTATCGTCCGTCGTCAATTGGTAAGTAAGAGCGACACGGAGCGAAGGTATTTGAGTCTCCAATGGGAGAATTGCCTCACTCCCGTATACCAGGGAGAATGGTGTGTTCCCTGTGTCCGTTCGGACTGTAGTACGATATGCCCATAAGCATTCACCAAGCTTCTCGTTCCAGTCGCGTTTGTTGGACGACACGAACTTCTTGAGCAACTTGATGATGGTTTTGTTGAATGTTTCTGCCAACCCATTCGCCGTTGGGTTGTATGGTGTTGAAACAATATTTTGGATGCGGTGCTTGTCGCAGAACCGATAGAAGGCGTGGCTTGCGAACTGCGGACCATTATCGTAGATGA